>JAPZDV010000012.1:20714986-20744236 GCA_029814665.1 Acanthurus lineatus | reverse complement strand
GATAGATAGATAGATAGATAGATAGATAGATAGATAGATAGATAGATAGATAGATAGATAGATAGATAGATGTTTCTATTTGTTGATGGTAAAATGAAGTCATTATGCCATCGGAGTATTTACTTGCTTTTTCAGCACCATGGACAGCTCTTTTAGTGCTATCAGTGTGGGGCTCGTTTCACTCTTCAACTGCCATTGATTATAAATAATATGTGAACTGGCTATAGGTGCTGCAAACTATGGCCTGTATTGGTAAACAAATACATAAAATGCAAAAAGAAGCTGTTTATTAGTGTTTTTGTGGTATGATTCACATACTTTAGTCCTGTACAAAACACTCCACATTATCACTCCCGTCGCTTAAACGAGCCATATTTTACGGAGGGCAGTCAGCCGATTAAGATTTTGCAATTACGCACTTTGCAACGAAACGCCGAAATCCCCTGTCGAGGACTCCCCCACACCCCTTTTCTAACAGTGCATTGTTGTGCGCAACACCACGCACAAAGGAGGCGTAATGCTTCCTGCGCCACAGCCTTGGTTAGGATACTGTGTGTTTTAGGTTAGAGGAACTTCCTCCTCACCCGCACCGCGCTCAGGATACCTTGGACTGGAAGTAGTCAGGTCAGACGACCGCACCGGCAAAGCAGCAACATGCGCTCGCCACTGCTTGCTGCGTTTCAGCCCCTAAGCGCACCTGGCACGTCGCTCGGCTTAGTTTTAACGCACTCACTTCTCTCTTTCCGTCTGTTCTGCACTCCACATCAGGCTGGCAGCCCAGTGGCTCAATGGGGACAATACGGTGAGTGGCTGATATCTGCGCCCGTCCCCGCGCACGGAGAAATGGACTGCAGTTGTACTTGAAAAGAGGCACATGGAGAACCCAGCCAAGTATCTGTCGTCGGTGCAGGGGATTGACTCTGTGCCGGCACCCCTTGGAGAGATTATGTGGAACAGCACCGAAACGGAGGTAACAAACGACGGGAAGAAGGATATGGTTGTGCGCACTGTGACGGGCTGTCTGCTGTCCCTGCTCATCCTATGGACCTTGCTGGGGAACATCCTGGTTTGCTCCGCGGTGCTGCGCTTTCGGCACCTGCGGACCAAAGTCACCAACATTTTCATCGTCTCCCTGGCTCTCTCGGATTTATTCGTGGCCGTCCTGGTGATGCCTTGGAAAGCTGTGGCAGAGGTAGCGGGGTATTGGCCGTTTGGCACTTTCTGTAATGTCTGGGTCGCTTTTGACATTATGTGTTCCACCGCCTCGATCCTCAACCTTTGCATCATAAGCGTGGATAGGTACTGGGCCATCTCGAGCCCCTTCCGCTATGAGAGGAAAATGACCCAGCGTGTTGCCTTTGTCATGATAAGCATCACTTGGACGTTGTCTGTGCTCATTTCATTTATACCGGTCCAGCTAAACTGGCACAAAGCCAGCGATGACGACGTAGCTGGGACGCACAACTCTTCCAGGAGTCGGCAGATGGAGGAAAACTGCGACTCGAGCCTGAGCAGAGAGTACGCTATATCCTCCTCCTTGATAAGTTTCTATATTCCTGTGGCAATTATGATTGTGACTTACACCAGAATATATCGGATTGCACAAATACAAATTAGAAGAATAGCCTCACTGGAAAGAGCGGCAGAGCACGCGCAGAGTTGCAGGACCAACAGAATTGAGTGCCAACACCACAACACCTTGAAAACGTCGATTAAACGGGAAACCAAAGTGTTCAAAACTCTGTCAGTGATAATGGGTGTCTTTGTGTGTTGCTGGTTACCTTTCTTCGTTTTAAACTGTATGGTCCCGTTCTGCGACAGACCGGCCACAGACCGGGACGCGGGTCTGCCGTGCGTCAGCGAGACCACTTTCAACGTCTTCGTGTGGTTCGGCTGGACAAACTCCTCCCTGAACCCCATCATTTACGCCTTCAACGCAGAGTTCAGGAAGGCCTTTGCCAGCCTCTTGGGCTGTCGCCATTTCTGCTCCAACACACCAGTGGAAACAGTTAACATCAGCAACGAGCTGGTCTCATATAATCAAGACACCCTCATCCACAAGGAAATCGCGAACGCCTACGTCAACATGATCCCCAACGTGGTTGAATGTATCGAGCATGAAGAGACTTTTGACAGGATTTCACAGTTTTCTCACAACAATGAAAACGCCACAGACTCAGTTTGTGACTTGGAGGACTGCGAGGCAGACATCAGCCTTGACAGGATGTCACCGTTCACACCCAATGGATTACACTGACTCTAAACTCGTGTCTCCCCGTGCGTAAATGGATGTATTGATAATAATGCCATCGTTCATACAGCTCCAGTGTCCCACAAGCTCCTCTCTGCAGGGGGTCACAGGTCAGGGTCTACCGAGCTACTCAGCAGCGCCCTTTGCAGCTGGTTGGTGGGGGATCTAGTGACTTGCTCGTCGACACTTCAGCAGGGCGCATGTCTCTGTAGCCGCCAGGCCACCCTGCCGCCGCTTTGCGTCATATGAGATGTAATGTTGTTGTCCTGTGCTGAAAAAAGTGATGTGTAGGTGTTTATTTACATGACAAGTGAAGTCTGTGCTCATTCGTTCAAAGGTTCGGTGTAGTTGAAGCTGTTGTTTACTCAAAGGTGAGAGTCCTGGTCTCATGTCCTTCCACTTGGAAGGGAATAAAATGTTTGTAAAGACTCACTTGAGGAATCGTAGTGGAACCCTTTGCTGCTTAAACACCTCATGTGTATCCAGTGCCCGTCTTTCCACTGAGTGTAATAACTGAGGGCAGCCTTACAGACAGTGCAACCAAGGTAGTTCTACTCAAATGCAGTCATTTCAGCGCCTTATAGCTTATGTAAAGAAGAATTTAGAGACATGAAAGGAATGTGTGGTATTGAGTTTAAGTAACATGATGCCAAAATGCAGTATTAAAGTGTAAACCCACTGCACCAACCCCAGTGACTCCTCCAGCACACTCGCTCTGCACCTCATGCACTATATGCAGTCTGATCCAGGCTCAGATGACAGGATGCTTTGATGGAGAAGAACATGATGTAAAAGGCACAAAAATTCAAATGCATATGAGTGAGCCTGTTTACACTGGAGCCACTAATCCAAATCAAAAGATTTTGACTGCAGTCATTTTAACATTCGAAACTGTTACTCTTTTCTGTGATCTTTCATTTGTCATTGAGGCCAAAACGACTGAATGGTTCTGCATAAGCAGCCACAGTCGGCTCTGACTGAACAAAGCAAAAGAAAAGAAAGAATGAAGACTGCCCTGAATGACCAAAGATGTCAAGGAGTGAATCAATAACTCCGACACAACCAGAAAACAGCGCTTCTTCAGGATAAAGGAACTGTTTCCATATAGAAAGCCTGCACACACTCTTACACACACAGACACATGAGGCCACTGGGTCAATGCAACTGGATGTCACTTCACCTCTCCTACACCTCTCACCTCTCTATCTTTGTACTGTACAGATGACCTGACCTGAATGTATACTACTGTCCTTTAAACAGTGAAGTGTGTCATCATTTGTCTAATAAAATGCTGTCATACTGAGAGGAACAGAGTGCTCTGGTATCTTTCCTGAGGGTTACATTAGTGTTTTTATGGGTTTCATAAATGGACAAACTCTTCAGGGTTGGAGGGTTTTCACCTTTAGTTGAACTCTCATTTTATCCGCACTCAACTGTGACTTTACTCTCATGCATGTCCACCTCTGACCCCTCCTCTTTGTAAAGATTTTGGCAGTTTGCCTTCTTTGGACAGCTTGACAACAGAGACTGAAAGCAGAGGTTGGCAGAGACACAAGAGACACAGACAGGGATGACATGCAACAGAGGTCCCCAGCAGACTCAACTCGGGGCCATTGTAGTTATATGATGTGCATCTTATAGGTGGTTCCTCCTACAGGACATTTCCCCACACTGCCCTGTTCTCCACGTACTTTTTTCAACAGAAGCAGAGAGATTTGACATCTGCTTTAAGAGTTGCAACACGTTGTTTGTATATAAAGTAATTAAAGGGGAACAAAGAATGCCATGAAGAAACACCCTGAAGAAACTGCTCTGCTGTTCATGGTGGCGCCAAATGTTGGTCAGTACTCCTACTTTGTTTGCTCTAAATGAATACTTCATATGAAAATCTCCCTTCATTTGAGGCTGGTCAAAAAATTCAATTCAATTCAATTCAATTCAATTTTATTTATATAGCGTCAAATACGCAAATACACACAAATATACACAATACCTCAGTAACCACTCTATAAATTGTGAGCAGCAGCGTCTGTCAGTTCAGTCTTTCTGCTTGTTTGCAAATCACTGGCTTTATCATCTGTGGGTCTTGGCACTTTGAGGTAACAGATAAAATATGCAGCTTTCTTATGTGATAAAAATACAGCATTATTAAAATGAATACATTCATGCAATTTTATATGTTTCAATCTTACCTTTTAGCTTGAAATAGAATTTTATTCTTGATCCTAGTTACTTCATCTTCAAGCTCAAAGCTCCTTTTTTTTAGAAAGTAGAGATGAGTGACAAGTACTAAGCAAACTGATGTAAGAAGGGGGAGAATTAACAATCAGCTACCTGCCTGCGAGCTGAACATATATATCAAAGTTTTATAGAACAAAGAAAATTAAGTCTGTGCCAATTATCATAGGAACCCCTGCTGTCTTATGTCTGCATATCACTGCTGAAATATATTTATGCACTGCATGACAATATAAAAATAATCCTACATAATATATCTCAATTTGCATTTGAAAAACTTTAAGCAGTATACTTCCTCTGACTCCAACTTTTCACGTTTCCCTTTGTGTTGCCTTCTGCTTCATTCGCTGTCAGTCACATGATAAAAGTCCCACAAGGAAAGTCCTGCCGCAGCCATCTTTGCAACACATTGGAACAGTTATTTCAGGCTTACAAGACCAAGCCTCCAGCTAAATGAATGCGAGAAGCCATAACTTTACTTTAAACGGTCACAGGGACTTGAAAACTTTATGAATAACATTGGCTTCAAATCTGTTTAAAATGTTTGGTGACTCTGCCCTAAAAAAGCCTTAAAACACATTTTTCCTTTCTTCCTTTCTTTTTTTAGCAGTTATATTTCAAAGGTTTCACAACATGTCCTTCATTTACAGCTCAAACCAGAGAGCTACAACTGGCTGGATACGTTTCCTGCTTTGAATTTTGTGAAGCAGGTGACACTGATGCTTCTCTTACAATGTCTCTCTTTGACATACACATTCTGTGGTGGAAAAAGCATTTAAAACCTTTACTTTTGAAGTGAAAAACCAAATATACTTCAGTCTGTTTGCAGGTGTCAAGTGTACATTTGCCTCTATTCAAAAAGAGGCAGGCTAAAAAAGCCCTTTGAGACTGAAGAGGAAGCTGTGTAAATTCAGTCAGTCTAAGAAATTACCTCAGGACTACAAGTTTGAAAATGACAAATAAATTTGTGGGTGTGGATTTAGAAAATGATGTTTACCAGACCTCTGCTGCCTGCTCCTCATCTCTGCTGCAGGCTAACAGTAATAGCTTGAGGCTGGCAAAACACGTCCAGATCAAGCCAGATCAAGGAGGACCTCTGGGCTTTGAAGCTACATTTGCATAGTGGCCAAACTGTGTAATAACACGTCATGTGATGAAATTCACATCCTGATTTGGACCCCAAAAGATTTCCTCCAGAGAATTTACACGCACTTGGCAAAAAGCAGCTGGATACACTTTATTGAGCATGTCAGCCCCCATGAAATAACTCGTTTTGCCATCATAGTTTGTTTTATTTGGTCCGATAACTTTTGGAAAGTCTAGAAGAGATTAAATGATTTTAATCCCCATTCAGATTAGTGGTGGGTTACACCAGAAGCTGGCTCAGCAGCGGGAATTCTCTAGTACTCAAAGTCTCTATTTGCCCCACAATAAAAGACCATGTGGAAGATCCAAGTACTTTTATTACATGGAAGTCAAACTTTTTTGGCTTCACACACCATGGAACAAAGCTCATAGGAATGAATTGGGGTCTCTGATGTTTGATTTGACTGTAGGCAGTCTATTTTCAATGTTTTGAATTAAAAAAAGTAAAACTAGCTTCTCCATTATGAATAAACACTGTTCTAAAATCATACTTAAGCAGAAGTGTAGAAGTATTACATGAAAAATGAAATAAAGCATAACAGAAATAGTAAAGTACCTAAAACTGTGAATAAAACCTTATTACAGCAACTAAAGGGTAGCAATTGAGTAAGGAAAATGTAAATGTATGTAAATGGACCTCAACTGTAAATGACAGGACTCTCTTCTAAAGTTCCTTGTTGGGTGCATTTTCCAAAAATGAATACAATCTGTTATTTTCACCTCATCAGAGGCAAAATTCACACAGCTGCTAGGGGAATTAGATTAAATGACATTGAGATGAAAGCCTGTTAACTGAAACCCCGAGCCACTGCTTCTGTGTCGTTCACCTCCCACCACCTCCATCCTGTTGCTAATCAGTGTTTCCCCCATGAGATGACAGATGCGAGAGGATGGGGGGCTCTGTGGTTCAGGTTGTTTCCGTCTGTCTCGTGGGTTAGGTGATACCTCAGTGACCGATTGTCAAACTGATCAAACTCAAGATGGTGTTGTTTTTGTCAAACCTTAAGGATTAGTGCTCTTTGTTGCTGCCTTTAAAAGAAATTCTGACCTCATATAAAGAGAATAATTGAAGGTCAGTATTTCATAATATCCATAAATTACCATAACGTCTGCACAACGCTGTAGCTAATCCAATAAAAATTGAAACTGTAATGATGTTACAAAGTATCTCCAAGATTATTTTAATTGTCTACTTATTTTTAAAGATCAAAGATCAAAGATCAAGTACTAAACGATTTTTGGAGCAATCATTAAACTGACAAGTAAAAAAAAAGGGAAACAAGCAGCGAGGGATGAGGTGCTTTTTTGCTCTGTGTTGTGTCCTTGCAATGTGGAACAGATATGAAAGGTGGTTTGACCTCGATATTCAGTCGTGACAGGAGGGCTGGAGAGGAAGTGGAGGCAGGCTTAGGGGGGTTACACCATCCGTCAGCACACATTCATCAAAATCACTCCCTTTGCTCCTGCACACACACACACAAATTGCGCACACACGCGTGCATGCACACAAGTGCATCACACACATTTAAAACCAAGATGCACATACTGGTACTAGAGATTTGCTCTGACCGTCTCTTTCCTCTGTCCTATGAATCCAATATTCGAATCAGTTTCAACATTTAAATGGACAGATTCGCTTATATCTCTTTTTTTGATATACATCTATCCTATTAATAAACTTTTAATTATTTCACATGCTTAGGATTTTCATGACAATCAACAAGGCAATCTTGCCTACACCCTAACAAAAATGCTTTGGTTGCTGAAACCATCCCACAGACAGAACACAAAACCTGGGTTTGTGTGTGAGAGTCCTGCACTCTCCCCCGTGACTGTGGGGAAGTTTATTAATGTACTGCAGCATCCCATCATACAAACATCAGGCAGCACAGAAGACATTCATTCAGTGTGTCACCGAAAACACACACAATTTGTGTCCATGTTAAAGCACTTAATAGATTAAATTTTGTCAAAATTTATATTTACACACACACACACACATACATGCACACACACATGCACACTCACAAACACTCACACACGCACACACTCACATTTTCTGGTGTTTACCTCGCTGCCAGCTCCTGCTTCCCAGCATGCTTCCTTCCTTCCTTCTCTATAATCAAATGGTTTTAGTCATCTGAGGAAAAGCACACTTTAGACTCCTGTTTGCTTTGCCTCTCAGAGCTGCAGGATGAACACTGTGACTGACACCACTTTGATCTTATTACATCTGTAAGAGCTCTGGATAAATGAGTCTCTTAATTACTGTAAATTAAGCCTGACCTGTTTTATCAGATAGTCCATGATAGACCCAAGAATAACCTCACTAATGGTTCCACTTTACACACTGACTCTTTCAACTCTGTCTAAATTTTAATAATTGTACTTTCTGTTCCCATGATAAAAGAAGCTGTCTTACTGCCTTTAGATCTGCATTATTAAAGAGACCATGCTCAGATCGCCAATGCGTTATTGCATGTCTGTATAGAAAGAGTTCAGGTTTGAAGATCAGACACTTGCTTTTTGAAACGCCTTCTTTCAGCTTTTGTTGCCACCCCATCGCCGTCCTTTCTCTGACGTAGTCTCTGGTTTTAAGTTACTTTCAGTGAGCTTTAGTGGAGAGAAAGACTGGAGTCTCTTTTTCCAAAACTGGTCCACTTTGTATGGTAGCCCTGTGGCATGCACAGCCTCTTAGTTGGGCAGACTAAAACCTTTTGCTCTCTCCTGCTGGAGGACATTGATATTTGCAAGAGGATGTTTGAAAGATGTACTGTATTTGTAACACCCTGTTTTTCACATGTTCTCCTGTTTCTTTTCACCATTTTAATAATTAAGAGATGCTGTAAAGGAGAAAGGCACACTGATAGAAATCATCTTTGAAAATCAATATTTAAACAGTTTTGATATTTCTAGTTTAAGGCACGAACAGAAAAGGGAAAAAAAGTTTTATTGTTGCTTTTCTGCTGGAATTAATTTGTATAAATATATAGAGAAACACGCTTACCTATAAAAAGGGAAAAATCATCTTTTAAGGTCTACATGGGTCCTGTTTGGGTGCTTTGGCCTCCACCCACTCAGTTCAAAGACATTCAGGTCTGCTTAATTTGGGACTCTGAATTGCCTGTGGATCAGAATGTGAGTGTGAGCGGTGGTTTGTCTCTGTGTGTTAACCCTTTGATGAACTGGTGACCCATCCAGGGTGTCCCCCACCTTCACCTTACATCGGCTGGGATCAGCTCCAGCCCCCTGTGACCCTGCAAAGAATAGGTGGTTCCAGATAATAGATGGATAAATGGGTGCTGCTTTAGTCAGAAAATTCAAAAATTGGGGAAAATTTTCTTCAGTTTTAATTTCTAATAATTATAAATCTGTATTCTGTGTATATGAAAATTATGAGAGAAAACATGATAATGAATCTCATCACAAGCTCCAATTCACTTTTTGACATAATTGCTTCTTTTTTTGTATTTGTATTTGTTTTTTTTTTTTTTTTTTTACCAGCCAAGTCATGTGGCTGGCAGTAATTGTTTTCACCTTGTGAATCAGTTTATGTATGTGTGTGTGTGTGTGTGTGTGTGTGTGTGTGTGTGTGTCATCATAGAAAAAAATTGGCTCCAGGAGATGCTCAGTGCAGCATGAACTAGCACAGAAGTGATTTGAGTACTCTGCCTGGTGCTTTTATGTCTGCAGATATAAATTCTCAATGAAATAGCGTCACAGTCATGCAAGTTGCAGTCATGAAAGTGCAAAGTTGTGTAGCTGAGATAAAAATAAAAACATCCAAAGACCAGTGTGGACTTATTATTGAGATACTACTACTACTACTGCTGTAGAAACAAAGATTTAGTTCAAAAGTCAAGAAAGAAAAAACAATATAAGCAAATATTTTAGCATGTAAAAAATGTGAGTTTGACCTAAGTGGAGTGGCTCGTGGTTTTGCTCTTTGTTGATTATTTCTTAGGATTTTTATTTCCTTGTATATTGAGAGACTGGTTGGTTGGTTTGCTTAAACTTTGCTTGAACTTGATGTGTTTCAAATTTGTTGCTGATGTAGCTGACTTCTTTTTTTAGACCTAGTGAAAACAATTTGCACAAAATGTGATTTCTTTGTTTTTCAAAAGCCTCATAAAATATAAATAAACTTGTGTGAATTGGCTTTCGCAGTGGGTCAGTGCCTCACACTTGTCAGCTGCAGTTGCTGGTGTTGTGTTAAAGTTTGTTTCCCTCACATATGATGTTTTTTTTTTCCTGTCAGAATTGCACTTATTGCATTCCACCACTGCAACAGATAAGCTCACTGAAACAGGAACATCTTTGATGAACCAGCTCCTTTAAACATGCAAACACTGGCCATGAAGGCTTTTAGGTGACGGCTTCACACACTATTAAAACTTTACAAAATGTAACACCCTGACAGACATGAAACTTTACGTGAACTTGATAAAAAAAAAAAAAAAAAAAAACCTAATACAATCGCAGCTCAGTTAATCTGTTTTAAGGACTGCATGGAATATAATTTGATCTGACTTTATTAAGAGTTTTCTTGAAGCATAAACCAACAATCCACCAATCCACACCTGTCTTCAAATTTTGAAATACAGTAAAATGCTGACTGTAATGAGCTTTCAGGACCTTTAAGGATAAAAAAGATGAGTGTCAACAGGTTGTAAAACAATCCTAATCACTGGGAAGCTGAGGTCAAAGTTGCATTCAACAGCAAAACCTATTCAGATTAGAAAGAAACCGCACTGTATTATAATTACAAGTTATTATAGCATTGTCACTAATCTGAAGTTTTCTTTGTTAAGTAAGTTCCTTGTAATTATGGGATGCAAAGTCCTAATTATGAGATGCTCAGTGGGAAATAATGTGATACCAAGTCATAATTACTGCAGTCATAATTGCAATATTTTTTTTCCTTTGATGAAAGCAATGTGCTTCTGATTTAACCACAGAAATGCACTTGTTTCTTTCTATATCCTATTGTTTTCTGTTCTTTCAGATAAAAGTAATCATGTACAGTAGGTTGGTAATGGTGAAAGCCAAGGCTGAAATTGCATGTCCAGTCTTAATAGCCTGTAAAGAAATTGTTTCATCAGAGGGACCACTGGGTGAATAACCTGCACAGGTTCAATATGAGGGTGAAGGCAATGAGGCAAGAGTTATAAACTTTTATGGGGAGGATGAAAACATTTACTGTATGAGGAATAAAATGCTCCCAGATGACTAATGAAAGTGTTTGAAGAGAGGGCAGTCAAGCCCAGAGTGTGAATACCTGTACACCTGCAGGTCACCAACTTCAGCACATCCTATGGTTGTAAATCAGTCATGTGGGTATTATTGCGCACTGACTCAGCATCCCTCAGCATTTTTTTCCTCCCTATCAGCATATCAGACAGTGGAAACACATCGCTGCTCTGCAGGAAATTAGACTACATGTGACTTGGTCATGTGCACATTAGGCTCAGTCATATGAACTGAACAGCAACACATCCATAAGCTCAGACTGACCGGTAATTCTGATTTTAGTGAATGTTTGTAGTCAATATTTATGTCAGTTTGAACAGACTATTGTAATTAATATAATACATGTATATCTCATATTGGGATGTAGTTTGTGCAATAAGATATCATTTTTTAATATTTTAAATTAAGCGGTAAAATTTAACTTATTAGCATACCTGTTAAATTCATTTTTAATTCAATGAATGCATCTTTGATTTGTAGTGGGGGTATGTTTCCCCTCCAGTTGTAGCCTGTTTGTTAGTTGCTGTGTTTACTCTTGACTTGGTAAAAGGAAAAATTTTTGATGCAATGAGGATGAAACTTTTTTTTATGGAAATCTTTTTGTTTTAATGCTGTCATGAAACATAAAACAGTAGCTCCCAAAAGACTTCAAAGAAAAACATTAATACAAGCATCACATGTGTTTATCCCAAAGAGGTGTGAAATCCGCTGCCTTCTTGTCAAAGGAAACACCTCGACGTCTCCCATCAGACAGGGCTCTCCAGATTAACAGCATGCAAACATGACAGGGCATTATGAAAAAGAGACAATGACAAATGTGACAACAGCTGCGGCCATGAAGCATAATGATTCATTTTTCATGATTATTTCCAGAGCAGACCTGAGTGAGTCATTGTCTCCCACTGGTCTGATTTCCCTCTGTGATGATAGGCGGAGTTAATACTGTACGGGAGCAGAGGACTGAGACTATTTTGCAACTGCTTTGAAGAGACGAGAGAGCTGCTCAGTGGAGTGTGTGACAGAAATTGACTTTGCAAAGAATATGGCATTTTCCATAATGACATGCGTATATGCTTTGCTGCAGTTAATAAACTTGTCTTTTGACTCTCTTTATATTAATTCTAGTTGACAAAGTGCTTGTTCGTTCGTTTTCACTCAGTCTGTCAGGTTTTCTAAAGCAACATTTTTTCTGGCCGCAGCACCTCTTGTAAATATTTTAACATTCTATTAATAGCATTTGTGGAATATAACATTGAAGAAGGAACCTACAAAGCTTTTGAAGCCTGAGAAGCACATGTCTCACCAAATATTTGATATTTGTTATGCTGTTTTCTAGTTTATTTTGTAAGCATTATTTCTTGGTCATTTTATAGTTTAAATCATCAATGTGCCTCTAATAATTTCATGGTGATTTAAAAAGCAAACATACCTCTGAAAGTTGCTCACACATACAACTACATATACACATATATACAAATGTTAAAGGAAATGTAAATAACAGCTTATTGGTGTGCTGCTAAAGTGGTCAAAGAGAATCAGTCTCTTTTTTTTAAAACATGAAGATAAAAAAGCAAATAGTGATACACATAAAATTGCATATGAGAAATACATACAAATTTTGAGACAGTTTGTTTTTTGTTTTTTATTTATTTCATTTATTCATTGCTTTTATAATCGATCTTTTTTATTTCTACCTACTCTTTTACATGTTAGAAATAAAGATAAAAGAAAAAAGATAAAACGAAAGTTCTTGAATAATCGGGAAGGAAGGGGACAGGAAGTTTGTCAAATAAAAGGAAATTAATAAAACAAATTGAAGCAAAGCCTAACTTCATATATATATCTGAAACAAAAATCACACACAAAAGACCTGACTAACTTTTCTAAAAAAGTGACTTACAATACAAGTGCAAAGGAGGCAGCAAACAAAACCCAGTGTTTCTAAACAAAGTATGTGTGACTGTGTGAAAAGTGTGAAGAGTACCCCAGTATACTTGTCCTCATACCTCTCACCACTCTTTATGAGTAACTCTAATAAGATTACCTCACCCAAAGAGTACTCTAAGCTTTTCTAGTATACTTAATAACATTGATGAAATCACGCAGCACAGCACAGCACAGCACAGGCAGGTGAGTCAAAAGTGAGAGATTTCTGAAGGCAGGCACTCTTTATTGGAAATTCTGAATGCTGATTGGCCAAATCCTCCTCAGAAGGGCCAAAAGGCAGATCCCACAGCTTAATCCCAATCTGGTCGCTGACACCTGAGGAGCCACACAGGATGGAGGGGGAGAGTCAAAGAGGAAAACAGACATACAGGCTCTGCTCTGCAGGTAACAGTTAGTATTTGAATTCAGATTCTCCGTACGGTGCTGAGGGCTGTACTGCCAATCTGACCAACCACATCAGTAAGCTGAGTGTTATTCTTGCTAACACAAAATGGAAAAACACTAGTAAGCACTGCTGCGTTAAATGTCATGAAGCTATCTAAGAATTAAATTTGGAAGCATTTTCATCACCACAGAGAGATAAATTGAGGATTACGGCTGTTTGCTGTTCACATAAAATGCAAACACTTTACAGTTGAGTGAAGCAGCAGATGCACCTGAAATGAAAACAGCATTTATCTACAACATAGCTAGACTACATTTATTATGTTTCAATTAGTTCAAACTAATCACTTGTTAGTTTGCATTTGTTCTAGCTTGATGTGTGATCCTGACACCCTGAGGTCTGACAGTGCAAACACAAACAGGTTCAGTTTAGGTCTTGTGCTAATTTGCTTTTATATCTGTATTTTGACTTCATGTGGCTTTTTTAGATTGAAGTGTTGCAAATTTCTGACTAGTGTGACGCATCATTATGGACTCTGTAAATATAAGTTGCTTTTTTAAATATAAATTTTGTTGTTGCAGACATTCAGTCTACTGCTGCTTGAAGGAAAATGTTTATCTCCCCCTCTGCAGATCCATGTGCAGATAGTTTCAATGACAAAAGAGTGAAAGTGAAATCCCATTGCTCTTAATAAGCCGGCCCCTGCATCTGCCAAAATTATTCCACTGACATCAATATTTTTCTCCCACCACAGCACTTCATCCCCCCTGCTTATTATGCTGTTCTGTGCCTGCGGAGCATCTGTCTTTCCCTCTGAGAAGAAACTTGAGTAAAAACCGCAGAACAACATTTAAATGGCCATTTAACCTCTGTGATTGAAGTTCAAATACTCCAGTTCAGAATGATGAACAGTCCAACAAAAAAAAGAGCACTTATATCTTCACAGGTTTTTAAAAGCTCAAAGTGTTGTTGTTAGATTGACATTTATTCATCTATTAGAAAAATCAATCTCTTTTTTGAGATTCCACTTATGCGTACCTGTCATATTGAGTGTCAATCTCAAATAAAGATAGTATAATAATTCTTCATATCACCACTAAGCCTATTTATGATCAGTTAATGGCTTATTATACCAGAAGCAAGGACAGACAGAAAGTCACACCAACCTTCATACTCTATTGGTTCTATCCAGAATAGCTTATAAAAACTGTATCCAGATTAGGCTCCCAATTGGAAATAATTTCCATCTGAGTTTAAAATAAAAGTTGTCTCCTGTGCCTGGGCTTTTTTCCCCCACCAGCTATCTTATCAGCAAACAGTGCTGCTGAATACAGAAACATCACCTCAGTTTGATTTCAGTAACTTCCTACTACACTTTCCTGTAAATACCCACATACCCAAGTGAATAGCTAACAATAAGGAAATACTGTTTTTTGTCTGTTTTGTGGTATCACTGTTGACAGAAACTGATTGGCTTTGATACTATTTTACTACTGAACAGGACATTTAGTACAACACACTTGAAATGGACTGTGAAACTTTTTAACTCCACCTATGTCAAGTGGCACTGACAACAAAGAGTGTGGCAAATTTGTATAAGCACGTCTCGAAAGCTTCAGAAACACTGTCTCCTGGTTCAGTGTGGGACAAGATGTGTGTGAACTGAGGTGAACAGATGCTGCTTTTCATGTTGTCTTCATTCTCTGTGTCCACAGGAGAGTCTTGTGAGCTGAACCTCAGCTGTTGCCCTACAACGACCACACACAGTCAAATTAACATAAACACGTCTATGCTCATCCTCCAGAGATGTATTGTGATGTTACAGGAACAGTCATCAGGGCAAAACCCTCGGTTAACTTGATTTTTAGCTCTGTTCAGGCACTGATTTTTAAGATTGACATCCTAATCAAAGGGCTTGATTAGACTGTAGCTTATATTCTGGATATTTCCCTGCTCACTGCTAATTGTCATCCAAGAACACTGCTATTATCATCATCATTATATCAGGTATCAAGATGTTCAAGTTTGATGTCCTGTCTGTCTCCTTTAGTCCCCACAGTAATTATGAAATTACTATCCAGTTTAATCAAGCAGAAAACATATCAAGTAGCTTTTTCTATTTATATACAGATGCTTATCAATGGAGACAGTAGTTTAATATTACTCTCATAAATTAGTGCTATGAAGTAAAAAATGTGGAGGTGTGGAGGTATGTGTGTGGTGGTTGTGGGGGAGGGGTGTATATGTCACCACCACGGGAGCATTCACTTCGGGCATGTTAGGCAGACCCTCTTGCATGCATCTGTTGGTCACTCAGCATCATGGTTGAGTTTGATTTGGGTCACTAAACATGCACACTGGTTGGTGCATTAAACTAGTGACTAATTAATAGGATTAAAGTAGATCCAATCTTTTCTTTTATCACGCCATAATACAAAAATGCCAACCTTGCTTCATAATCTTTAATCATCTAATGCTCTTTTTTTTTTGTTGATAGAATTGTTGTGCATTTTTGTACCGCACACTAACTTCAAGCCCACGTCATGGTGTGACAACTCTGACCCCACCTGACACTTGGGCAGTAAATATTATAAAAATTCTCAAGAAGATGTCAGAACAAAAAAACCCATCAACTTTGTTATGAAAATAAGACTAAATGTAATTTAATATCTACAATCCTGCCGTAAAACAATCAAACAATCACAGGGTGACATTTCTTTGTAAAACATGCAGTGCTGAAAAAAACCGTCTAAGGTGCTCCTCAAGACTGGCTCCTCAATCTCTGGATAGAGAATTAATTATTATCAACTTGTGGTAATACTCTTCAAACTCCATCATTTCTTTCTTTATCTTAAGACAGAAAAATAGAAACTGGTAAGCAAAGGAACAAAGTACCAAGAAATTAGATTCACCATGTTAGTGAAAATAAAAGGCTGTTTTAAAAGTCCTTACAACCCCCCCCAAAATAAGTCAGACAGCAGGTAAAAAAAAAGTATCCTACATTTTTTATGAAATGGAGTTGAGTATAAATAATTCATTTGATGCGGCCAGGGACCAAATTATACGCTCGACAAGGAATTATTCTTAGAAAACTCCCTAACAGAATAAACAAGAGCCTTTTTGTGCAGCATGTTATCATTTGAAGGAGGAGCAGACTGGTTGGGGAACAGAGGTGTAACTGAATCTGCTATCACACTGAGTGCTGACCAGCAACAACACAGGAAATCAGTCATGTTTTATGGTCGGCAGGTACACGGGTTGTTTCTAGTGTTTTGCTGACTTGTGAAGTCAAGGAATTAGGTTACAAGCCCCATGAAATGTGTGTGACGGTGCGGAGTGAGGGTTTCTTTCTTGGTTTGCACAGAGAGAACATAATGACCAAGAAATATGTCACATCAGTAAAAGCTGAGACACTAAAACGACCCCTTACAGAAGTCGTTTAGAGATGTGTGTGTGTGAGTGATTTTCTTTCTAGATGTCTGAATTTTTAGAATAATAAGTTTTAGGGCCAAAAAGGGTCAAATTCTTTAATACTTCCGCCCAAAACAGTTTTTCCTTTTTCATGGCCTGTTAATCATCTAAAGGCCACTCAGACTTATACTCACTGGGTGAAAATAACTCAAACTAGCTCAACATGCACCACCTACAACATACTGATGTGCCAGTATTTGACCACTTTAGTAATGTCTTATACAATATACCACTCAGGTATTTTTTGGCATAATATGTGCTCTTATTTTCTGACCTTAAGTACTTTTTATCAATAAACCTTTTTTACTTCAAGGGCTTAAATTGCTCATATTGGCAAAAAAAAGGTTTATGTTACGCTAAACCAACAGGCTGTCGGCTATAACCTTTTAACAAATATACAAACATAAGTGAAGTAGAGATCATCTTAATTAACTCTCCAGCAGAAAGCGAAGAACACATAGTTAGCACTTGTTTTTATTTAGATCTGGAATACGTTTACTTGTAGCAGAGTATTTTTATAATGTGGGATCACATTATTACTGAAGTAAAAACTCTGAGTAATTCTTTCAGCACCTCGGACAGAGATGTTTATTCAAGTAAACCCCAAAAGTGTTTTATAAAGACACTGGTCACTATGGAAACAGGTCCCTACCAAGAGTCCAATGAGGTTCACATCCAGGTCATCAGTGGAAAAGCAATCTTTATAATGGGACAAATGGGCTCTGCTTAGAATCAATAAGCTATTTAGAGATCTAAGTGAATCTTTATGTGTTTAAGGATGTCGGCACTGTCATTTTCCCATAATTACTGCAAGAAACACAGTTAGATTCAAGGTGATGTGATGGCAATGGAAAAATGGAAATTTCAACAAAATGAAAGAACAATGAAGGGGCTTTATGTTCCACTTGTGCCAATGTAAACACTGCTCAATGGTGCAAAGCATTTTCAAATGATGAATGGAGCTTGATATTACTTTGCTACTGTGAACTGTTTTCATCAAGCTGTCATGTGAATTTTATGTAAACTACTGACAGGACACAGAGAGAAATGTAACCTCCATTTAAATCAAGGGCAGTGAAAGCAACTAAAAAGTCAGCAGAAGCACCAGAAAACAAAGACGCATCCATTTGTCAAAGAGAACATGACGAGGAGCTGATTAGTGCAGTGCTAGTTTTTAGTGTTAGATTATGAAGACCATGTAACAGACTTTCACTCAAAAACACATAGAAATGTACTGTAATAATTTAATGCACTGACTTGGGCAAATATGATTGGCACCTAATAAAGGAGAGTTAGAGCAACTTTAACATTTATATGAGGTTGTGTCTCACAGAGACATCAGGATGCCGACAAGTTTGAACAGAGTGGAGGCCTTTGTCAGGCTCATACATACGGCTGTCACCACGTATCAGACAAACGAATGTCATCACCGTACTCTATGTAATATCATTTGAAGAGAGAAAGGGAAAATTGATTTCCTTATGACTTTACCTCACTACAGATGTGTTAAGTTGTCAATCATAGCATTAGTGCACTGTGGTTATAGTGTGTAAGTCTGGTCAAGGCGACAATTCGGAAAAAATCCAATTTACTGTGACAGTGACATGGTTCTCTTACAAGCATAAAGTACATCAAATGCTGGATTTAATTGGCATGAATGAGTGTAAAAATTGCAGTCAGTGCTCTGCTCTGCCTTAATTCTAGCACCAAAAAATCTAATCAGAAATCCCAGGCAGAAATAGACGCACATATGAGGGAATAAAATCTCGGGCCTCCTTCACTCGAGGCCAGTAAATCCTGCCTGATCATCTCAAGTTTCAGGCACTGCACCACATCGCCAGTTCTTTATTACAGTATCCGCATTTCACTTCTTCACTTGGTGGATCTGATTACAAAGATCAAACACAAACTGCTGACATCGGTAAAATAAAGCAAATAAAAATACACTATAATCCACTACCTATGCATGTGAAAGACATAGCACATAATACATTATGATAAAAGATAAACTGCAGAAGGACAAATCTAAATCCCCACATAACAGTGATGTTCCAAACAAGGCTTAGTAGCTGCAGCAGTAAGCTGGCAGATCTGTCAAGCTCTGGATTTCTGACATGAGGCTCTAGTAAGAGAGATAGTTGCTATTAAACCCTTAAAGACCTACAACAATTTGGCTGTCATGGTTTATTTTGTCATTTTAACCTATTCTAACAGTCACCATCAAGTAACATACATCGTTGGTTCAGAAGAAACCAAAGTTTGAGCCTTGTCCATTTCAAAATTAGAATTTTACATTTGCTTTGTTTGAGAATTGAATTAACTTGACACTAACCCAAAGCAAGTTACAGCCACTTCTTTATGACATTATCCCAGGCAAACAAAACAGACGTGATACAGCTGAAAAGCTGAGGTACTGCAGTTTATATGGTTTTTTTGAATTGAATGAGCGATTTAAAAGTTATTAAACATTAAATGTGATGGCAAAATTCAGCCATCATAGGTGGTTCAGGTCTTTGAGGTTTAAATACATTAGGGTGTTCCTTATATCTTTCTTTCTGACCCTTTCTGTAACATAAAAATGGGAAAAATCTATCTAGAATCTAGAAATTAATTAATTTCTGACTTATGATCTCAAACATAAGATCTCAAACATAGGCAGCAGCTGAATGCAAGCTGAAGCAGAAACTAAAAGGCCATTGCTTAAAATTGAAAAAAAAAAAATCTTTTATCTGGGTTAGTCTGAAACCAGGAATAAATAGGGTTTTTTTAATACAAAATTTTAAGTGGTAGTTTCTACACTCATTGTAAATTGCATCTGTACAATATGAGATTGGAAATCTTGACAAATGTAGCAGCAATAACTAAAGGAGGCAGATCTAACTGTTGTCCTCCTTCACTGTATCCTTATGTGGCCTGTGTATCTCACTGAACAGCAGTGTGAAAGCTGATACCTCTGTAAGACTGGGGAAGGTATCTGTTCACTTTTGCTTCCTTGAGCATGTCAGATGGCCATAACCTTTCTCTATTCAAAAACTGAAAGACAGGTCATCATTTCATTCCCTGCAATGCCTTCAGAGGTTTTATCTCAAATGTCTGTCAAACGTCTCTCTGTATGTGGGAGTCAGTCAGGTAGATTTGTTTCACCTGCAGCTTGTCCAGGGTGCAGCGATGCCAATCCTCATTGGAAACAGGGACAAAAACCAGCATCCCCTCTGGTCACTTATCAAATACGAATCTCCTTTAACATGATTCTCCTGCCAAATGTCTCAGATACTCCCCCAATTACTCCTCTGCAGTCCTCCTACACCTTGAGTGTTATCAAGATCAGTCCATTGCATTGAGTTTTATTCTAAATATCTAATAGAAATTCAGCTTCTCTGAACAGCAATCTGGTCAAAATTTGCTGTTATTGCAATCATCCTCTATAAACAAATGGACTTTAAATGTGTTTTCACCCCTTATTCTCGCCTTATTCATTGAACTAAGTGTCTGGACTGGATATCTCATCAACAGCCAATTTCTTGCTAGATTAAATTTTATGGTCGATCAAAATGCCACGTCCAGTCTTCACCTTCGTTGGTTGACATTAAAGAACAATTGCCCTCCTGAATTGATGAGGGATCTTTCAAGGGCACCTTGTGTATTGAGCTGACACCTTTGACCATAGTGGACTGTGGGGGGCGCTTCAGTGTCCAGCTCAAGGACAAAAGGGCAGGCTGTTTTAAAGCAGTTCCTGAACCTGTGACTGCAGTCTTATAGCACTTTCTTATTTGTGAAAGCAGTCAGCCTTTCAATTGTGTTTATTTATATTGAACATCACAGCAGTTATGGTAATACAATGTAAAAATTATGCTAATGTTCACTTGCAGGTCTAATATAGAGATAGATTAAATGATGGAGAAATAATAAATTACAAAGTTTAACTGTGCCTAAATGGTTTTACCAATTACATTATATTAAACCATTTCTTCTGGGTCACAAATCCCATGATTGTGTAATTTCTCACTGACTTGCAGCAGATTGTGACAGTGTTTTAATGTCACTATGTGTTTCTGAATAGAAGGCATATTTTGACATTTTGTGAAATGCCGTTCCCTTAAAAGCTTTCTTGCAGAAAGTTAGAATGACCTACACCACTTTTACATCTGGACACTTATCTCATTAACATAAAGATGGAAACAGATTGGATGCAGCCAACTTTCTGCAGGGTTACATTTTATATTTTCGCATAAAAACAAAGTGCGACAATTACAAGTTGTAATTAAATGGTGATTTATGGGCCTTTTTTTTTACCTGGCAAACAACAGCCAGGCGCTCTGACATCCCAGAGTTTCTGTCTGTCACTGTGAGGTTTCCAGGCAACTAGACTTTAATAGTCACTGCTTCTAGCCAAAATATAGCCGAGCTCATATAATTAGGCAACTTTTGGTACTGATATACTGGAGGACATTTCACCTGTGTCTTTGTAAACTTTAGATGTGCCTGTGGTCATTTTTTTACCCTTGAACAAAGCTAAAAAAGCTATGACTGACTGCCTTCCCTTTTGCAGTCCTTATGCTAAGCTAAGAAAATTTCTGACTGGGTTCAGCCTTACAGCATGAGAGGGTTATTATGTTCTCTATCAGGACATCATGTCAGTGACATTTAAATCTGTTAAATACTTTACATATGTTTATCAGTGCTTGCTTTGACCGGCCTGCTGAATCAAAGATTTTTCTGCTTGTAATCTCCTTCTGCCTTCCAGTGAATCAGCATACTGTTATCTAATATTATAGCATTTCTTCCAGTCACAAGCATTCATCTCTGAAACCTATCTAAAGATGAGGTTTCAAGGTGACACTGCGTATTTATGTTATTGATCAAGATCACTTGATTTTAGAAAGTGAAGAGAAACTATTTTGCCCCAGTGGTTTTAGTTACTTGTGATACTTGAAATGCCTTTTTGCTACAGTGGCAACGCTTCAATATCACATAGACGGACCTTTTGCCTGTCTGGCACTTTGAGCTGATCTTGCTTTCCAAGGATCTTTTTTCAGTTTGAATCTCTTTGGCCTTTTTAAAAAATGCGTCCTCTGAGCATTGCAGGTTTTATCATTGATCCTTTTGTTTCTTCATGCCTCTGTAAGTTTCTTTGACATTGGATGCTTTGATAATCATTTGGCCTTTGATTCTTTCAATCCCTTTAGATTGTTTTCTCTTTGACCTTATGCTTTCAGCTGTTTTTTTCTTGTCAGCCCCCTCTCAACCCCAAACAGTCTCTTAAGCTTTACCAGGAATTTTGATTTTCAGGGATTTTTTTCAGCAGTCTGATGTAAGACTCATACAAAGACCCACAAACAAAACAGCCCTTTGTAGTCATCTGACAGACAAGATCAATTGCCACGTCCCAAAATAGAGCTAATTTTCTCAAACTAAATCAGACATGCTGGTTGAAAGGGAAGCTAACCTTTCTCAGTTTGCTTGGAGTTCATTGTACTTCAGTGATATTCATTAAGGGAATGCATGGTCTGCTATGTGCACTGTAATTAGGGAAACTCCTGCCCCCTAGAGCAATTCCCAAGAGACACACTATGGCAGCACACTGACCTAACATGACACCATCCTCTTGTTTGTGTGTGTGTGTGTGGGAGTTTCAGTTCAAGCGTGAGGATGTGTGCACAAATCCATCTGCACATGTACCGCATGTGTAAACACTTAAGAGATCCTGTTTCCTGCAGCCTGTAATTAGAAGAAGACTGACCCACTGTGAAACAGTGACTAATGTTCTCCAGAGCATCAAAACCAACACAGGCATTAATGCCAAGGAGCAGGTGGAGATGAAAATGCATGTTTGAGACTGGGATCATGGTGTTAAGAGAGACGTACAGAGCTCTTTAAGGTCCTTGAACATAGATCATGTTTAAATAATCAGTTTGTGGTTTTGTGGTGAGTTACATGATGTAACTATTTCCTTGTGATCAGCGATCAGAGCTCAACCACATCCCAGAGTTATCCTGCATACATGTCTGCTCTTCACATAGGTGCATGTTGCATGTGTTGTGACAAAGGCCTACTTTACATTAATTTGCTTTATCCTTTTACAATGCTCCACTACAGTTCTCCACTACATTTGTCTGATTACTACAGTTAGTGGTTACTTTACTTGTAAATAAGATTTTTTTTTATAGAAATAATTATTTCAGCCCAGGTTTTGAACACAGATCTATAGTTTGTTGTGGGACTATTTTCTTTGTATTTCTTGAAGACCTTAAATATGTGTAACCAGTAAAGAACACCATTCATTGTTTTAATTGTATTGTAAATACAACCGAGTAATCGGCACTCTGAGTCAATATCAGTTAATCACTCTTAACTAACAACAAAAAAAAATCTTAAAGGAAAGACTGCATAATAACACGGGCACACAGAGTTGTTGCTGTCATGATTATGTTGTGTTGTTTGACCTTTGAAACCTCATCACTACTAACCCAATAACCTGTCAGTCATTGAGAAGGGCAGCAAACACCTGATTGAAACTTCAGGTGTTTATAGATGCTGCTCCAGTGGACTCATCAGTGGTATGTCATGCCACCTCAACTCCATTGTTCAGCGCCACGTTGTTTATCTTTACAGTCTCTCCATCACAGCTGTTGGTTTGTTTATTTCTTTATATTTTTCCACCAGGTCCAAGGTTTGGACAGGTATCATTGAGGGTGATTCACATCTATGCCACAGCTTTAAAGTGCCTCTTAGTTTCAAAATGCCACGGCTCTACTTCTTTTCTTAAGCTCTGATGCTGCATTTCTTCCAAAGTACTCTGTCATGTCTATTGTCTGCTGCTGCTTTTTTGAAACAGGTTTTTTTTCTGACTACCTGTTTTGAGCAGCAGTGTTTGTAAAATACGATACAGCAAAGACGAGCAGCAAAGATACAGAAGAACATCTTATCAGCACCTTGCATGTGCCGTGTTCAGTGACTCTTCTCTCCTACTCTGAAGCTTTTTTTTTAACAAAACTTTGCTTAAAATAAATATATATATTGATCAAAAACTAATTAAAAATGGTCATAATGTACAGCTTTGACCATAATAACAAAGACTTTTTCTGGTGTGCCCTCATGTGTATTTGTGATATACTCAAATATTCAGCTGCTCACCATTAGCATCAGCTCCTGTCAAAGCTCGAGCCAGCTCTAAATCACACCATGGAATGACAAAGGGATTCCCCAAATTGGGTGTATTTATTCTTTGTTTTTTTATTTAAATTTGTGATGTAACCACATGCAACAACCTGCTCACTGGCTTTAACATTTCTTTCTCTCATGTCAAACTTGTGTAAACAATCGACCAGAGAGGCAGTGTCATGTTCTGTCTCACTGAAAGTAGGCCACAGGTTAAAGGAGAGCAGGAAAGATCCTGAGCTCTTCGTCTGCGGCCGTCATTTCATCTGTGCATCCTGAGGTCTTACAGGGTTACTGGTAACAGGCTGCAGGGGGACGCGCCACTCAAATTACACTTGCAGAAGCATATTATTTCCCGAATGTCCACTTTAAAGATCAGGTGGCGTCCAAGGCAACTGAACAGCGCAAGTATGTAGCCCTGACCCATATAGGAGTGATAAGGGAACAATGAGGTGCAGAGTCTGAGAGTGAGTTTCTGTAATAAGGATATAAGAAGCACACGTTCCTGCTCAGCCCCTCCGGTTGGATCAATCTTAGTTTTGAAAAGAATGTTAAAGGAGAGGCAGAAACAATTTCACGACTCAAAATCAGGCTTTGACTTACATCATTACAATGATATTTGATCTGCAACTGTGAATAAATCCTGATTCAAATGATTTGAGACAGGAGATAAAAAAGTGATAAACAAGACAAAGCTTGTTGAAACCTTGAGGTTTTGTTTTGTGACGTGTGTGTGTGTGTGTGTGTGTGTGTGCGTGTGTGTGTGTGTGGTAGTCTAAACACATCAGTTTTAGTCTGGATGACAAACAGCCCCTTCAAAACCTCTTTATGTAACGCTTCATTTGAGTGCTCTTTGTATTGACAGGGATAAGAGCTTCTCATCCAGCCGAGTGTCTGCAGGGTCAGTGGAGTACCCCATCAGTCTGAGATGTCGCCAGGACATCAGACTCAAATATATCAGGGTCATCAAGCAAATACAGTGTATCATTAGAGCTGGAAATATAACATCATTTATATAGAAGCTGCTCTAGCAAACTGAGAGTGACCATACAAGTTACAAATGTTCAGGCCTCTCATTTTGGTCCTTTTTGCCAGATTTTTTTTGTTTTTAGTGCCTTGAAGTGTTGTTCATGTTGTTTCCAGAGTGAAATGTTAATGTCAAAACTTTCTTTAGAAAGTGTAAACAAATAGTTACTTTAAAGCTCATCATGGTGGTTTTTATTTGTCCATTAATTTGGTCATTATATTAAATATTTAATGCCTAAAATTCTGTTTAATCTGATCTGTTTTTGTTTTCAGGCACTCTGGATGAACAGAAGCTCACCACTAAATTTAGAGCACCAAACATTGTGTCATACTGTGCGTTAATTAATAAATAAATAAGTAAAACAAAAAATTCAAGACTTGTACTTCTGTTCCAGGTAAACAAAGTCTCCAAATCAAACAATAAAGTATGTTGTTTTCTCAGTTTGTGCAGAATAACACAGCTGACAGGCCCCAGTGCTCTATCCCAAAGTGATACAACTGACTGTTGAAAAATTCATCTCTTTTATGAAGTGACAGTGTTATGATTAAGGTTTCTGTGAAGTCTGGGCACAAAAAATGACTGAGTAATGCTTTGGGAGGGTGACTACTATTTTAAGGTTGGGGGACCTTCATCATCTTGGTTATTAAAGTAAATACTCTTTACAAAGAGCAAAAATGACTGTGGGCTTGAGACAGGAGATAAAGAGCAGTCCTCAGTGATTAAGTCAAGCATTTTCAACAAAAATATGTATTTCATATATATTTCATTAGATGCACAACTGTAGTTTTTCTTGGAGAACATTCTTTTTGCCTCCTAGTGCTTCATGCTGCCATTATTTGAACACTGAGTAACGTTTATTCATGATAATAATAAAATCATCAGCTTTTTAACACACCCCCCACTCAAAAAGCTCAGTGGGCCCTGCATTCGTGCCCTGTCAACTCAAACTGTTCAGTGTAAAGTACAGTGGAGTGAAGTCTTTCTCCTGCTGTGTAGGCACACATTAGAGGTGCATAATTGCTGTTCTTTGAAAAAACAAATATAGCCACATAGTTCCTGCTAATTATAACTTGCTGTCCTTACTTCATGCAGAAATGCGTTGACAAAAATGCAAGGTGTGAAGACAGTGTTTTCCCAAAGTTAATCACATGCTGAGTGGCAAAATTTTGGTTTACCAAACATTAATCAGGCAGATATTTTCACTGAGGTATTACTGCATAAAAGAAGATACCACTGCAACAATAAATACACACTTCAGAGAAAAAAAACTTGAGGAGGAAAACAGCACAAAACTTTGATGGACTGTTGCAGCCTGGATGCCTCCCTGCAGCAGCTGTCTTTCAGAAAGTATAAGTGAACTTCAGTGACAACCATCTTGGCAGCTCAAAGACACTTTTAACTCTGTTAACTTTGAGAGATCCTTCCTGCTGCACTGCAGAGTTGAGAGTGAGCTGTTTGTTTCTCTTTAATCGATTTCAAAGTTCCCTGAACCTAAATGTGACCGTGAAGGGCACATGTGCTCACTTTGACATTCATGGGGTGTCCCTTAGTCAAAAATTGAAAGGTAATATTCCACCTGTCCTTGAGAATTTGCAAGCATTTCCATTTGAATTTGAATGGAGGAGAGAATTTATTTATTTCTGTGCATTGAAAGGTTCAGGTATCAGTGGACTTCAATGGTGAAGCCCAACACATTGAGGGTTTCTATTATATCCGCAAACAAATTGAATTTTCACTACTATCATTGAATTCAGGTGAAATGTCCATTAAAGTGCTCTGAGTGGCTGAAGTGAGAATTGGCTAAGAGGAGAGGAGAAAACAGCCAAAGGCAAAGTAAATGTGTCTGAATACAATTTTAATCCGTTTGTGCCGAATGTGGGCATCCTTCACAGTGGTGTCACAGGATACTGTGGTGGAAATACGCAATGCAAATCTGAGTGTCTAGTGGTTTCACCTTACTGTAGAGGTCAAATCTCATGGTTACTGTGCAGGGTGCAAACAGCTCTTTGGCACCTGGGTGCAGGATGATGAAAAAAAAGATGGATTTTCAGAAATAATTTAGCCTCAGACTTCAGTCCCATCCATGTAAATTCAAGAGAGGAATGACAAGAGGATTTACAGCATAGAAATGTATCTGTCATCTAAATAAAAAAACAAATGTAGGAGTGTTTGGTGGAAACCACAAAACATGGGTTCTGGTTTTCTGCTAATTAGACCTCTATTAAAAAGAAAACAAAAGGCTTGTTTGTGCCATTTTTTTCAGCAGTATCTATTTGCACATAGAGAATTGTTCCTGTGGATTCACTGTTCAATTGTGAATTATGTTAGCTCATTGTGTGTGAGCGTCTGAGAGAGTGTGTGTTTGCTCATAAATCCTGTACTAAGTGACAGAAGGCATTGTGTCTGTTTTGGCCTTTATTCTAGTGTATTGTGCCAGCGAGAATTGCATTGTGCCAGCATGAACACATATAAATAGGTTTAAAATTAGCATCTCACACAAAGAGACAGTAATTAATCAAAGCAGCAATAAGCCAGATAAATGTACAGGTTAGAGGCAAACCAGACGCTCTGTGTTCTGTTGAAGAAAGTAAAACCATCAGACTATTTTTTTCCAGGTTTTAGATCACACAAGTCACTCTCTGCAACTTAAACTTTATTGCAGGATTTAGTGTCAGTGAGATTTTGTCCTCTTTAATTATTCACGTCTGAAAGCCCATTTAATTAAAAATAAACATAAAGTGAATGACTCCCTTTTGATTTGCCTTTCTTGTGTTTCTTGATTACTGAAGCATTTCCCCCAAAAGTTATAAGAAATTGAGTAGAGGCAGGGGTGGGGTCTGTGGGTAGGTGGGGGTTGAGGGTAGTGATGTTTTTTTAAAAATAATTTGCCAAAAGCAATCAGCAGCCCGGAATGGACAAAACAAACACTGTCTCTAAAGAAAGCCTTGCATTTTCAAGAAAACCAGTGTAGATTTCTCTACACTTTGAGACTCAGAGGATGAGAGGAGGAACTTCAGATCCATCTGCAACTTCACTTCTATACGACACTCAGTCATCACACTGGAACTTTAACATTTGTCACATTGTTCAATGAAATCTATCTTTCAAAACTCATTGTTTTTGTCACAAGACAACAGGTTCAGTAACAAAATATGTTGCTTATTCTCCAGATCCACAAACCTGACAGGCCCATATGTGCTTTTTAAATTTGTTACCACTGACTGTTCAAAATTACATTCCTTTTTTGTGACAGTGCTGTGGTTGAGGTGTGGGCACAAAAATGATTTAGTTGTGTTTTATAAAGTAAATTTTGTTACTTAAATAAGGTTAGGGAACCTTCATTATGGTTACTACAGCAAGTACTCAGTAAATGCAGGGAACAAACATGGTACCTAAAAAAAGGAAAAAGTTCAGGGTTAGTTTGAAACATGAAAAAAATTGGTCTTCATTGTTAACATCAGTCTGGCATTTTGAAGTAAAACATCAGTAAAAAAAATATTGGACTATTTTGGTTTTGCGTCAAAGGATTTTGCAACTCATTCTTTGCTCCTTAAGCTTTATTGAAAGTTCCTCCCTGTTTAGAAATTTATGAATTTCATAGATAATAGATAATGGAATTCCAATGAAATTAAAGACAAACATAAACTAAATGCCCCCCTTTTGAATTGTCTTTGCTTTTTGGTAACACTCTGATTCCTGTTGCATTTCGCCATATGTAATGGGATAATAATTGACAAAAGTAGTAGTGAGTTTAGCTTTTCTCTTATCATTTTGTTTTGTGATGGTCATACATTTCCACTGAGATTCCCGTATTAAATAAATCATCGACACAAAACTCAAGACTGAGAGTGGCAAAGGATATTTAAAACTACTGAAATATTCAATCATGCACTGATCATTTGTGCTGTGCTTGAAAGAGAAGCATCAAAATTTTACTCTCACATAAAATGAAAGATACAGTTTACTATAAACCAGTCTAGATTTGCATTGTTTGCAAAGAAAGGGACAGACAGTGTTTCCATAATGAAGCAAATCCCTGCACAGGCTGCCACGCAAGCTCCTGATGGGCTCATTTAGCTATCAGGCCTGGAGGATTTTAATGACTAGATTCTTAGCAGCTCTGAGAGTTGCAGTTTGTCAGTTTGTTCTCTTTAAAAAGCCTCCAGTGGGAGCAAATCTCGCCTAAATTACTAACTCCTAAAAATCTGATGAGCGGTCGGAAACAGTCAGCAGAAAGCTCTAGCTTATTTTTTTGGATATGTTGTTATTGAGAGAGAGAGAAGAGAGAGAGAGAGAGAGAGAGGGTGAGAGAGAGAGAGAGAGAGAGAGAGAGAGAGAGAGAGAGAGAGAGAGAGAGAGAAAGAGAGAGAGAGATCT
>JAPZDV010000012.1:20675671-20706886 GCA_029814665.1 Acanthurus lineatus | reverse complement strand
CACACACACACACACACACACACACACACACACACACAAAGAAACTCTCAGACACATTTATTGTCTCAATATTTACCTGAGGGTGTCCAGAGTGCTCAAGCTCACTTGTGGCAAACTACCATCACTGAGAGAAAGGGAAAGCAGGGGCTGCAGGGGCAGGGCAGCCTTCTAATAGAGCTGCCAGCAGAAGGGCCTTTTAGCCGATCACTCTTTCATTGAGTGCAAATGTCAACAAAATGCTTGAGGCTGCAACCATCACAACAAAGCTGAAATTCTTACATTGTCAAGAATCCCCCTCAAACCCCCCTGCTGGGTGACAGAGTTCAAATGATCCACTCTCAGGTCAGTCTTCAAAGGAGAATCAGAAGATGAATACTCCACACAGACAACAGAGTGCCTCAGGAAGCAGGTGTGGGAGGCAGGGATTCAACAGGTCAATGTTACTCTGCAAAATGAGAAATAAAAAAAAGCATCACGTCGAAGCGAGTCTCCTCACTGATGATGTTTGCGTGAACAGCAGCATCCTGGATCTTATCTGGGTTTTTGAAAATCTATAGGCTGTTTCCACCTGGTTTATATCATCTGTTCTGAGTAATCTGATCACAAGTGGATGGCTCCAAGTGTGTGTGTTCCCACCCGGTATCGACATGTGTCTCCACATGGTGTCCAGTGACCACTTGTGATAAGATCTAACCCCCCCGCTCCATATGCAAATAAACACTTGCAACATCTCTGCTTGTAAAGACCAAATGTGTTGTTGTTTTTTACCTGCAGAAAGTTGCAATGCACTAAACTGCGCCTGGTTGACTGGAAAAACAAAGAGGAAGAATACCCTTCCTGTTTTACACATCATTGTAACCTTTTACTTTTTCAACCTGAACACCAGAGAGAAACTGTTGTCCAGAGAGAAACTGTGACATGGAATACAAGCGCTGATCATTGTTATGAATCGCTGTGCATCTGAGCAGACCAAAGAAAAAGATTTTTAAAAAATGATGCCAAGTGGCTTAAAAATGACTAATACCTAAAATTAGAGGTCTGACACCTGTAATTTGGAGGATAAACTGATTATTGCTTGTCCTTTTTTGTTTTCCACTCCTGATAATCAGACAGAGAGGCCGTGTCCAGCAGAGAGTGGTGAATGCAGCAGGCAGCCAGAATCCAAAGTGGGTTAATCCTCCACTGCTGAGGTGACTCAGTTGGGGCAGGACTGACAGATAGTGGCAGGGATGTTGAGGAGACTAATTTAAGTTGCATGCAGAGAGATGATTAAAAACTAGGATAATGCTCAATTTGTACATACAGGAAGACAAAGGACCATGTTGAGGAAACATGACATTGATGTGAATATGAGTCTGGATATGAAGTTACGCTGGGTCTTTAGTTAGCATGTTCATGTACTCACTGAGGAAAGCAAGCAGATCAATATAGTAAAGAAGAATTTCACAAATAAGTCATGCTGCATCCTGTCAACTGCATGATAAAAATGCTTTTAGTGTTCGGCTCCTGTGTTGCAACAATCTTTATGGAGCATTAAAAATGTTTATGGTTTTGATGATTGTGCAGGAAAGGGACAAAAAAGCTGCTGCGTACTTGGACTTGTTTGTACTTTCAATGAGCAGCTTGTGACCTATCCACACAAGCAGGTTTCTGTTAAAAAAAAACAAAGAAACACACACTTGTACAGTTGTCACGGTTGAAGTGCTGATGCAGGCAATGCAGAAGGGAAGTAAACCATAAAAGTGACATACATGCAGAGTAAAGACGTCAGCCTCTTGTCCCTGCAGAGAATGAGGAAACTGTAGTTGAGAATATTTTCCTTTAAGTGCATTGACTGAACCACCATGTTTGGATCCTAATCTACTATTTCATATCCATGTGATCATGGCTGAGGTGAGGAGTCACAAAGACACTATTCGTGTTTCTTTAGCTCCAGTGTCCTACTTCAGGGTCCTATGGACACCTTTTATTCTGAGTGAGTGTGTAAAGATGCTGTTGTAGTGAGGCCATGACAGTGACTGTGTCATCACATATGATCTGTTCACCACTTTAAATTAGCACTTTAAACCTTATTTTAAAAATCAGTATAAAAGAAGGAAGGCCTGTTGTTATTTTCATATTTTGCAAATTTGTTAAGAACCTGGAAAGTGTGGAATAAAATGATCCCTCATCTTTTGCTTAATCGCTGAAAAATGGTGTGATTACTTAAAAGTCTCCTAAATGTCAGATTAGATATTTTTTTGTACTCAAATTTAGTCCTAATGAGATCAAAACTTTTTGTTTTTCCTCTCCCCACCGTGCCCACTTCCTACTCTGCATAATGGTGAGTTAATTTAACAGCACATCCTGAGATGGTATCTGAGAAGCTGGACAAACAATAAAACAAACACTGTATTACTCCACAGTTCATCTGAGACATGAACATAATTACCCTTCAAACAGCAAATATCAACAACTCTATCTAATAATTTCTCGCTAACTATGGCTGAGAGTGAAACTCCACAGAGCTGCGAGAGACGACACTTCACATTAAAATTCCATTCACTCTCCTGTCTGCATGTCAGGTGTTCACATGTGATCTGTGGCTCTAACTCAGCAGACATGAGCTGGAAGCAAACAGAAAGCAACGATTTGTAAAAATTTGCAGTTCTCTTCTACAATGTCAGTTGAATCCTCTGACACTCGTTTATCATCTCATGACACTTACACCTTTGTGTGTGTGTGAGAGAGGGTGTAGTATTAGTCCCCCCCCAAGGCAGTGGACTTTGAAATGTTGGGTACACCCCACTGTGGAGCAAACTGTGAGCGCTATCCAATGCCACGCTTGTCTGCCTCTGTTCAGATCACTTCCTCCGCTGGCTCCTGCCATCTGGTGGGACGAAGCTTCGGCTCCTCTCACATTTGGAGAGCTTCCAAAAACTGTCCCTGTCAGCTCCACCGTGCTATCAGGGCTCCTCTCTCTCTCTCACTATTTTGTCTTTATGAGGAAGACAACAGACATCAGCATCAGCATTATAATCCTGCAAATAATGCCTCCCCTCAGACACGTCTGTCCCCTCTTCTCATTATGATCCGACTTTGGGCCAACAAAGTTGAAATGTGAAATGAAGAGATGTTGCATGCAGCTACAGCTTGTCTGGTTCAGTTAGAGAATAATTAATATCCAGTTGGTTAGAAACACCTCAGATGGTTTTAGAGAAAGAACAGTTAATTGAAGGTGCTATAGTAAATAATTTTTAATTTAAATTGAATCAAAGGTTTAAATGTGACGAAAATGTTTTCACTCAGGTTTTACTCCAACTTTGCAGTTACAGCTCAGTTCTACAGGATCTTCGACTCATTGTTTTGGTCTTTTCTGACTCATTGCTTTATTGCTTTGCTCCAGTCTCATTGTTCTCATCAGACTCATTTATCATCTTCAAACGGCAGCTTTTTTTTTAAGCACTTTAAATTGCCATGTGTCTAAACGTTGCAATATAAACTAACTTACCTCGCCTGGTAGCAACAAAGCTAATAAACAACCTAATGTTACAGAATTAGTGTTCATATACAACACATTCACTGTCTCTATCAAATATAAATGGACTGCATTTAAAAAGCGCTAACCTAGTCTTTTGAGTACTTAAAGCATTCAACCATTCAGACACATTTGCACACTCAAAAGCAGGGCTTCAGTTGAGCTAAGCACTAAGCAGTTCATAAGGAACTCAAATACACACTTTCACACACATGAAAGAGCTTTTTGGGATTCACTATCTGACCCAGATAGTGCAAAGCAGTAACATGTAGACTCCACTACTTCTACCTCCTAAGACACAGCTGCCCATGCTATGAGGTAACAAGATGTTTTTTTTACTTAGTTTAGAGCATTTTTCTGTAAGCCACAGTAAATGTAAGGTAAAGAAATAGTTAGATGTTACGCCTCATATTGCAGTGAGTAAACTTTATATCAATATTTTATGCAGTTTCCCTGTATTCACATAATGACTTCAGCAACTGCTGATTAATCTGGGGTTTCAGCTGATGATGTTTTATATTGAGTACTGAATATTAAAGACAGAGTGTAATCTTGTTTGTTTGTTTTATTTTAATAGGAGGCATGAGCAAACAATTGCTGTAAACTGAAATACTGTAATAATCCAAAATATTCTCGTCATACAAAACATACATATGAAATATCAAAACACATTAAAGCTGCTCAAAAGCACAGATTTGAATTTAATTGATCACAGTCATTAAATAAATATGTACAAACAAAAAAAACCTCTCAGTTTATATGTGAACCCTGCTTCTACACAGTTAGTGTGGGTTTTTTCAGCTAGAAGGAACTCTCCATCTTAGCGCCATCTTGGGCGTCTCCGTTCACATCAGACTTCAGGGACAGAACCAGCTCCATTTCACGGCTGGGGGAGGGGACGGGGGTTTTGTTGATCTTGGCAAAGCTCTGACTGATATCCATGAATGTTTTATTTTTGGTTTCAGGGAGGACGAGGTAGAGGTAGATGGATCCCAAGGTGCAGACCACCACAAACACCAGGAAGGCAAACGACTGAAGCTTCTCCTACAAAAACACACACATGAGGGAGTTAGATTTGATTATGTCAACATAAAGCATTCATTTTCTTAAGGATAGAGCAAGAGTATTTAGTCTGGAATATGTACCACAGCACATAATAGTATTCAGTTAATTTCCATCTTCCTAACTTTGCATTTGAAGCATTTGATAATTACTGTTGTCCCCCTCCACTGAGTCAAATCCTGCAATTTTTCAGCCGTCCTAAACTCTTGCCAACTCCACAGAGACGTCAGCCATGGCATCTGTTTTGTCATCTGTGTGTGCCGATGTAACATCCCCACCGTTTTTCACTCAAAAGGTCCCACAGGCTTGTGTCTGAGTGTATGCACAGGTCAGAGAACATGTCTGCTTTAGATTTCTGGACAATATATTGATGTGTCTGTATGATAAAAATGTCATAGTACCAAAAGTACGAGAGCTTTAACCTTGTCCTGAGTGTTATGCCAATAATAGAGATTAGTGACAGATTTAAAAATACACACTGACTGATTACCCAGAGGGAGATTTAGGGATGGAGAGAGGGTTCGTGTTTGTGTTTGTGTGTGTGTGTGCGTGTGTGCGTTTGTGTTTGTGTGTGTGTGAGAGAGAGAGTGATGGAGAGTAAGAGAGCGATTTTGCATGAGAAAACTGACTGATCCTCACCAGTCTGTCACTGAGCTATAATACCTTGCCCATGAGGAAACTGGACTCAAACGCAGCGCTTTGTAGGACTAACTGGTTTTAGGAACACAGTGGTCAAACAGCCACAACCTCTTTGAAGAACTACTTCGTGCTTTGATTTCATCTGTTATATCATCGCTGCTGTTGGTCTCTGACACTGTTCTCCCCTGTTGAGTGTATTTCATAATCGGGCTAAAAAACAGAGCATCGTGCAAAGGGCCTGACCCACTTTTCTGTGACGAAACACTAATCTTTTGCAGTGAATCTCCCCAATGGGAGGAACACTCAAGGTCGATGTCTGCAATGCATTTAAAGATTTAATGGATTACCAAATGTCAATACTGTCACATCCACAGAGCACGACTACAGAGAGATAAACAATCATTTAGCATCACAGTTATGGATCAGATAATCCAAACTCATTAGCAACACATACAGATGCATACAAACTCTCAGAATACTCATCAATGTGATTGAGTGTGATGGCTCATTAGTCTTGAAAGATGTCATCAACAAATAGTGCCTGTTGTTATTGCCCCATTTTTTATTCCATTTTGTCAATAAATCATTTGTAAACTGACAGCATTTTGTTGAGTGTTTGAAAGTATCTGAAAAAGGTCATTAAGCAAAAAAGATAAATGTGACCACCCACACTAATGACTCAATAAATTCATTTCACATCATTATCATCCCATAAAAAAGGCAACTCTAAAAAATAAACTTTTCATGAATTTTCATGCAATTTTAGAGAAATTTCTAGAGATAATAAAATCCATTTTGTTAAGAAAGACTAAAAACTTAATCCATTTTCGTAAATTTTCTAAAATCTTGGTGACTCATGGTTTACACAGGACAGCATGCCATTTTGAAATTAAGCAGACTGTAATTCAACAGCAATAAATTACCATGAAACAGCATCAAGAGTAAACGCTCCTTCTTGACCTTGGAAATGGTGATTAGCCTCACCAGAGGGTCCATTTAGTGGCTGTTCTGGAGCTCTTAATTGGATTGTGTCATTAATGAACTAAGAATAACCTTTAGACAGAGGTGGAGTAATAATTGACCATTATGGTATTCATGCTGACCATTCTATGCCATGGTCTGGGTTAATACTCAGCTCTGATTTAGAGGGTCTTCATTAATTCCTGATAAAGGTTAACTACTAAGAAGTTCCAGTCAAACTGTCTGTTCACTGTTTTAGATTAATGCACAGCCTCAAACTGTATTCAGTCACCCTGACATTAGAAATTGATTAAAAGAATGAAGAATATTTCATTTACAACAGTGTCGTTCTTTAGTGTTTCATCCTCTGAACACCACAGAATGATGACCGTAGCACAAGCAGTAAGAAGTGCACTGTCCTTACTGATGCTTATTGTACTTATTGTACCTTAATACTAATTTATACTTTGCATGACATAATTGATCATGTGTTATTCATTTCTCTTTTAAAGGTTTCAGTGTAAATTTCACATGGCGTGTCATTTGTATGTGAAAAGCTTGATATTGATTATTGTATAGTAATCAATATCAAGGCATGGCTGAATAGTGAGTTTTGTTATGTTTTTAAACTGCCAAGCTATTATTTATGTTTTTTAACATTACCAATGTTATCAACTTTGCTAGCATAACATTGCTAACGTTAAAAAATTAGCTTTGGCTAAATGAGCTGAGCGGACCAAAAAAATATCTCTTGTATGTAAACAGGGGTAGGAAACACCATTTCCATTGCACTAGAACTTTAAAGGATGGCAAAACTGTTACATCTACTGGTCAAACCTGCAGCTTTTACCAGGAAAACCATGTTATGATTTCTGAAAAAATGCATATAAAAAAAAATAAATTTATGGTCATTTCACTGTTTCATTTGCGGGCAACGATGATATAGCCAGAATAAAGCCCTTTGAGGTGTTTATAGAAATACACAATTTTTTCCTGATAACAGACAACTAATCGGGCATTATCATTCACATATATCATGCTGTATTATTAGATTATTATTAATCATGTCTCAGTATAAATACAGGATTTGACGGTCATTGTTGGCTGAGGTGAAGCTCAATCTTCTTGCAAGTAATTTGATCATGTGATGAGATAGTTTTGTCAATCAATGTAATCCCCATTTCCACCCAAAGGGACGACCCCTCTGAAGGCTTAAAGCCTGTGGACTTGGAAACAATTAAAGTGAACACAATCCCACATGCGTAACCCGGTAATGTGATTTCAGCAGCTCTACGTGACAGTAATTTAGATCACTCTGTAATGCATCTCTGTTCGTTTTCACATTCAACCCCAGTCTGGATTATAGAGTGGACAGAAGGCCAGTAAGGTGTATTTGTAGCTCCTGAACAAAGTCCTGATCAACCCTTGCAAAGTCATTTTTGACTGTTTCATTGCTCTAATCTTTCATTTCTTCTTCAATTTCTATAAACTTCCAGGAATCTTACATGACGTACAAACCAGTTCTTTTTTACAAAGACTTTGCTTTGCTGGTGTTCTTGTTGTAATTTGATGGGTGTGAAAAACAACCCTCCTCTGTACCATTATTTCTGCAGCCTATTTCTTCTAAATGCAGATGTGCTTCCACAGGGTGAAACAAAGAGCAACAATGAAAGCAAGAAAAGGCCAGGCTGAAAAAAGAGATCTGTGAATAAATTTCAAATAAGGCTGTCAGTGTGGCAAACTACAATGAGCTGCAGACAGTGTGTCAGCTGAAAATGAACTGATGGAGCCTGATATTTGACACAGAGCTATGACATCAAAATCTTCCTTAACTGTGGTTGAATGAGGTCAGCTGCTGCACTGCTGCTGAATAATACTTCATAATTTCCTCATGGGAAAAATGTAAGAGGTTACTGTGCCAAGAAGGCAGATATGAGTATCACAACATTCTGCTTCGAATGAAAAAAGGTTTCACTGAATTGGGCTAAATTGAAATAAATCAAGTTTAGTTTAAATTGAGTTTAGATAAATCTCTTACAGGTATCTTTGTTTCATCTTCAAATTGCTTCAGTTTAGCTGTTTAAATGGATAAAGAGCCCCTCCAAAACTATGACACAGTGTTTAAGATTAGGCAGAGCAAACTGCTGTCTTTTAAAAGGTAACAGGAGTCAGAGCTGATTTCAGTAACCAGGTAGTCACTGCTGTGATCTGTTATGCCCAGTGTGTGTCTAGAAGTGGGCCAAACAAAACACAGCAATATCTGCAGCACTGGTTGGCTAAAAATAACCTTCTGTCACTTCTTGTCTCTTGCACTTGTTGGCTCCTTCCTCGCCTTGGTCGGCCTTGTCTTCTGCTCTCTGAATCCATTTCCACAGGTCTCCAGGTGCATCGCTTACCCTTCGCTGTATGCCTCTATTATCTCTCTAATTACATATTCAGCTCCACTTCTACTTGCCCTTCCACTGACTGACATCCACTGCCACCGATCTCATTGTACATCCATCAAATTGAGGCAGCCATCTAATTTTACCATCACAATACGTTTCATCTCCCACTCTTTCTGTCTGCATGACACAGTGAAGCAGACATGCTCATATGTTCACATAAATACTGTATATAAGCTCATCAGTTCCTATCAGGCATTAGGGAATGAGGCGACAGCGTTGAGAGTCTATGTTGAGGTGTGTAATTGGAGTCCCATGGATCTGCTGATCCTCTCCAGATGAGGCTCCACATACCAATTTAAATTGGGCACCTTTCTGACAGCAGAGCAAACCCCCTTTTGACTGTTGAACCTAATGAACACTGATAAGACGGAGTATAGGAACATCTCTTCTGAATACAGAGTGGAAGTCCCCAAGTCCAAATGGGAGACACCACCAGAGGTGGTTGATAATTGCAGGGGTAAGATCCTGTGGGACTTCAGGTTTCAGACTTACAAACAAGTGTTGACTAACCAACCAGATGTTGCAATGGTTGCCATGGAACAGAGAGAAGCAGCTGTGATCGATATGGCAATCCTGAGAGAGAGATCAGGAATTAAGAGCATGAGAAGTGCGAGAATAATCAAGAACCGATGGAAGACCAGGATGGGATGTGAGAGGTGAGATCCACAGTAGCCCCAGTGCTTGTAGGAGCATTATGGGCTGGGACCCTTAGAATGCAAAAGTAGCCCCAGCAGATTACAGGAACAACATCTAAGGTCTCCATACAGAAGACCGTGGTCCAAGGCTTGGCTGAGATACTGCACGAAACCCTCAAACACCCAGGTGTCTGGCATAAAACCTGAGCTTGAAGCACACACTGTTTAACTTAAATAAAGATGCGGGGGACTTATGTGCACACACATCACACTGTACAAGCTTGCTACTTCCAGTCAGGCTTTGGAGAATGAGTGACTGTTTAGAGAGATAATGTGGAGACGTATATTAGTGTCCTATGGATTTGTTGACATTCTCCAGATTAAGTTCCCAAGGACCAATTTTGATCTAGCACCCTCTTGTCAACACAACAAGAACCCTCTGATCATTGACACTAATAAATACTGATAACATATCTTACTGAATCACACACAGCAAAATATTCTCTATCATGCTGAAACTTCTGCAAATTCAATACATTTTTGTTAATGTTCTGAAAAGACACCTTTTCTACTCCTGGCAAGAGATGATCTCCCACATGGTGATAGTCTAATTTTACTAATAATTGGGCACAAAAGACAGATAAACACTGTGAGCAGTGAAAACAGAAAAATATCTCAGCTAACTTTACTCCATCAAACAAGCAACCTAGATATAAGAGCAGTTCAATAGTGGAAACCAGGATGTTTCAATCACATTTAATGTAAAGACATAAGCTGGTGGAGAGGTGTTCAAACAATTGTTAAATGTCAGACAAAATTTACTATGTTTAATAAAACAAGAGAATGTAAAACAATATGATTTACGCTGTTTTAGTGAAATATGCTTTACTTGAGCCCTTCATATAATTCTATGTTTTTATGATGTGTATTTGCACTGGAAAAATGATTAAATCGATACTACTAAGAATATACTAATTGTACATTTTACTGTGTGTTGATTACTGACAGTCTTAATTACCTTGAAGTTAAACAAGTCTCTTTTATTTTACCCCCACCACTTTGGTCCAGACTGTAATAAAAGATGAAAATTAAAAAAACAATTATAAGTTGGATTGTCATGTAACTTTGGACAAAAAGTTTTGGTCCCTTAATGATTTAGTCTGACCCTTTGATTATTGTGGATCAGAGTCAAATATCTTAACCTGATTGACCATTAAATTGATTGCTGTGAAACTTGCTGTACGAAGGTCCCTAGAGGATAAATTGCAACAGCTTTTGACACCCTGACTTTTCATCTAGCAACATCATCAAAATAGCAGTTTATATAGTTTTATATACTACTTTGGTTTATGACCAAATGTCTGCAAAACTAATAACATGGAAACGTGAGAATCTTTGATCATAAACAATATTTCTTACCAATGAAATCTTTTTATGCTGAAGTCATTAAGAGAAATTAATTTCCACACTTGGGAGGCTGTTTTTTAGCTGTGTTGTTAACTCAGTCTTGTGGTCTTGTGGTCTCCTCCTTTTCCTGGTACATGTCCACTGTGACAGCCTCTGTGGTCACTGAAAATGTGTATCATGACCTCACTGCAGAACATCAGATACAAGCAATCCAGGATGTGCTCATCAAAACATTCTTACACAGCACCACTAGTGGTAACAAAATCCTTAGGGCATCTTTAAGTGTTTGTATCTGGACACTCTCTGGCTTTAGAGAGTAACACACACACAGCTGTTCCTGCTGTGAAAATTGGAAAACTAAGCCATTACATGCAGGAAACCTGTAATCATGTAAGTGAAGGTTCCAGTTGTGTTTCTCTCAGTGGTCGGATCTGATCTGCTCTCTTGTTATGTTTTTGTGCCCTTTTGTGTTTCATCTGAAGACTAAAATAAAAAAAAACAACAACTTCTTTCTCTAAGAATCCACTATGTTTGCATTTGATGTGCCCTTTTCAGCTATTTTAGTTCTGACTTCATCTTTGCCTCCCACACATGACACACTGTTGCAGCTGACTGAAAGGACAAATTTAGGTTTATCTGCAGGGGCTGCAGAGAAAACAGGCAGAAAACATTTGACAGAAGGTCAACTCCACATCACTACAATGTCCAGCATGCCGCAAGCAAAGTTTCACTCTGATCTCTAAAACTTCTGCAGTGACTTTTGTTTAACTCCTGTTTCTGAACACGACCTTCAAGGTGCAGTAAGACAGACGTCCCCTGCATGCTGCATGTGAGTGAGTCTTTGGCTGGAATAATGCATGTTAATAGTTCAAGGGAAAGGTTGCAGCAGTGGATAGGACACTGTTTGCACTGCTGGTAGGTATTCAGATCTTTTAATTAAACTCAGCCTTCAGACACATTTTCAAGAATGTAAAATTCTCTATGATTAGGATGTTTTAACACTGTTTTCTACATAAGGAGTGAGAAAAGCTTTAAAAAGTGTCTGAAAGCACAACTCTGTTTTATTTATCGAAAAATTCTGTACAATTGAATCACAGTTTGTCCTCCTGAACACTGCTCATCAAGATGGGTTTTATGGAATAGAGACATGAGAAAGACATAATATGAGTGGAGAGGGACTTAAAATGTAAGTATTAATACTGCACTGTGAATACAGTCCACTGCAGGTAAATGTCTTGTACCCAACTGCTGTGAGTAAGTATGTAATCAACAAACTTTAAATGAAGAAATTAAAAGTAAACATTGTGAGCTTGTCTTAACTACTTTATGTACTGTGGGGCAGTATATAGCAATAAATCGTGTTATTTAAAATCATTATATATTTATGACATCACTTTCCTGTGAGATGAGATGAATTACTGTTTAAAGAAAACAGGATTGAAGAATAGAGTTGCATGAGATGAACATCTTCTGTTAAAGTAAAATATCTCAAAATTTCTATGTAAACACACAGTATGTCAGTCCCTTCCACTAGACTTCTTTCAGTCAAAATGATTTATCCAAAAGATGTAGTTTGATGACACAGTGAGGAAGAGTGGGATCAAGGGATTTGTTCATTTCCTTGTCGGTCTCCATTGTAAATTAAAATCTGGCTGACTTAAGTAGAAATGCTCACAAAGGAAGTAAGTATATTTAAGTTTTGTTCAATTAATGATTTATCACGTTTGCGCGCTTCCTGCAATTTGAACATCACTGGAAACACTTGGGACACTGAGACAACACAACTCAACATAATGGAGGGCAAAATGCAGTTATTTTTAGACATTATTGCGGAAATGTTAAATATTGTACATATGAGAGCAGTACTTGGTACTGAAAGAAGTGTGCGTCATAGTAAAGCTCTATGTAAAACTGTATTTATGTACAGTCCCCAACTCAGTGACTCCTCGTCTTGTTTTGTTTACCTTGACCATGTCTTAAACTGTAAGAGTGGTTTGAGAAGCGTAACTAATGTTGTCTGTAGTGGTTTAGTATCTTTGTATGACATACGCAGTAGCTGCAGCAGTAGAAATATGCCATTTAATGACATGAGCTGTAATGTGACAACTGTACGTGTGCACTTGTGCATGAACAAAAATGAGACATGCTGTTCACTTAATGAAGTCATGCTGAAATGGAGATAGGTGTACTGTAATACAAGGTAATTATACTTCCTTATGTAGTTCCGTCACATTAGCTTTATTGTAGGATGCAGCACAGTGCTATGTTAATGAATTTCAGAGTGCCTGCTCCTGTTTCTCAGAACTTAACAAGGTTATGCCTGAGATGTCCTGTGCTCATGTCGTTTGTGCTTATCCTCAGCAGAGTGGGACTGTAACTGAACACTGCTTGCAAACGTCCTGATGAATGCCTTTGGCTAAATGCCTGCACCAACTGAATCGACTAGAGGTCAGACTCATTCCTGAGTTAGACAGTCATGATGCTCAAGCATGCACGCTATTTCTAGGCACAGAGGAGTGTTTGAAAAATTCAGTAAAAGACTAAAGATGCAGGGATGGCATGCTAAAATACTCTGGATTAAACGAATCACCAGCAGTGACAATCATTTAAGTGAAGATGCAGGCACAGAGATTATGTAATGACACATATTGGGCTTCATGTTACATCACTGTCAGTCCATAATAATATGTGATAGACAAACATGTTAATGAGCAGGTGAGTACGACACCCACAAGCCCGTCTACAGGCTATTTATAGATCTTCATGCGTTATAGATTCTCTAATGATGATCTTAGTAAAAATGTTTGTATGTGCAGATAAAGTAGCATTAAGGCTTTAAACTGCGGCAATAAACTGCAATAAACTGTTTTACTTCATTCAGTTCAAGTCCAGTGTTTTGGGGGCAGCACTGCAAGGAAAATTCTGCAATATGTTTTATAGACCGGAATTTCAATGAAGTATTGTAATAAGGGGTCCTTCGGTATGAATTTTGTGTACCTTATGAATTCATTCGAGCATACATTTAATAATATGAATATATTTCCCATCCCCTCTGGAGTAGTTTGCTGTGGTATAATAACTATTATGTCACAGACTGTGAAATAACCACATAAAAAATGAATACAATCTCTGGTCAATAAAATCTGTCAGAGAGATGAAAGCCTTGAGCCAAACTTTCAGCACCATGTATTTCTATAAACAGTAAATTGTTGTTTTTGAACAGCTAAAAATAAGCCTCTGGCTCCGTCTGTAAATGAAGATGGAACAGTGAAGAAGTGCTCGAATAAGATGAAAAAAACTGTGGGTTAGAGGGGGCATGAACTTCAGCGTACATATCTATATTTTTCTAACTCAAGAAGATTGAAATGTCAAATGCCATTAGGATCTAATGAGGGACAAGTGGGACATTTTGACCGAAGGCAAAGTTCTGCCTCTATAAAAAGCTAAACTGAACTATGTCCTTGGCACAAAGGGCAATTATAACGGACAGTAGGACTTTACTTTTCTCATGCTATGAAGAATTAAAAATTGCATTTAGAAAATCTATCTACTGTTTGATAAAAATGTAGTTATTACAGTCTAAGTGCAATTATTTTATGTTTCTTAATGACTTTTTCCATGGAAGACAGAGAATATTTCTGAGAGCTGAATGTGCCACGGTCTCATCAATGCAAACAGGAACTGGTCAGCACTATAGGAAATATTATCCTTTTCAGCGAGTCAGATAAGAAGATCGATCCTGCTGTCATATGCATGAAGAACAAAGCTGGAGGTGGGAGCTGATTAGCCAAGCATAAAAAAACTATAGTATCATATCTATCTGCCCGGCATGCTGCCTGTCAGTGTCACTCTGAAGGGTTCAGGAAGTCTCTGTACCTGACTGTTGCTTACCAAGACATTGTTTGATTGGCATACTTCACCTGAAATCACAAACTCATATTTTTATTCCTGTTTTTTGTGAAGATTAAGCATTGAGAAATATTGCACTCATTTTTTGAGCTTTATCCTACTTAACTTTTTCTTCTGCTTCATTTTGCTAAACCCAGCTAAGCTACTTGCCTTGTGGATTAAACTTCATAGCTAAACATCTCAGGTGCCATCTGAATCTGCATGCACACAAGGTAACAGGGCTGTATTTTTATAATATTGAAGTATTTCCACACTCAAAATGTTGTACATTTCAAGTCAGCATACACACACACACACACACACACACATTCATACACAAATGGCAGGAGCTTATGACAAAGTGCCCCTCCCTGCTCATCAGTAACACAAACACTCAGATACAGATACAGCAGAGAAACTGCAGGGAGGAGCAGGGAATCAAACCATCAACTCTCTAAAAAGTGGAAGGCTGCTCCACCTCCTGAGCAGCAGACAAGCCTAACATGACTGTTGATTGATTTACACCTAAACAATCCACTTACCGCCCATCTTAGGTAATTAGATTCACATTAAGAGAACCAGAAGTGTCCTGCAGGATATATTGCCTTTTAAATTATATTGAGCAGGACAAGCTTTTGGGGCAATTTTCATTGTGTGTTGAAATTTACTTTATTGATCAGAGAGGCTGTGTCTAGCTCTTTTAAACATTTCCATGAATGCAGCAAGGTAACTGCAACAGATATTGTGGAGCATTTAATAGGCAGAACTACTAACCTATAATTTATAAATATCTTTATAAACTTGACAGACATAAACTCAAAGACTGAAATAAAGCTGCTGTGTCTTGTGCATAAATGCACACAGTATCTCTCTTTTTGAGGAAACCAGAAAATTATGAAACTTTGCTTATGTTCTTATTTTTTATAGAATGTAGTTAAACCAAGCAAACTGCTTCAAGCTCTGAGCATCGTACTCAAATTTTGACGAGTTTTATTTATTTATGTTATTTATGTGAACTCAAACTCAAAGAACTGAACTACTTCTTTAAAGTGACTCTAATTAGTATATCCAGTCTGACAATCGATCACAAGATAATCAGTACGTGAAAGAGATGACTCATAGTGATGATGGACCTGAAGATAATTGTCACTCAGCTCCAGGGTATCTATGAAATTCCTCTTTGTTAGTGAGCGAAAAAAAAGCCCTCACAAAAAACACCTTATGCTCTTTCCAAAAACTCAAATGTTTGATGGACAAAATTACTGAAAGCTTGTGAACACAGTAGAACATTTATATACATTGTTATTCTATCCATTTTTTTTCCATGTCTAGCTTATCCGAGGTTGGGCCCAGTGGCAGGAGGCCAGCAGATCTCCTCCCGGAGGATCTGCCCCAGGGTCTCCTCCCAGTTGGAGGAGCCTGGAAAGCCTTTGACTACCAGGCCCTCTGGAGCATCCTTAACAGATCCAGGAACAAACTCACTTGGCTTCTTTAGATACAAAGGAGCAGTGGTTTTAACATCCCTCCAGATCTCCAAACTGCACACTTTATCCCTTCAGCTGAGTCCAGCAACCTTGCAGAGGAAACTCATTTCTGATGATTGTATCTGCACTCTCATTCTTTCATTCACCAACCAGAACTTAAGACCACTTTGACTGACTGGCAAATCAAGAGCTTTACCTTCCCACTAAGCTCCTTTTTCATAACTGCGGTCCAGCACAATGCTCAGATTACTGCTGACGCAACATCAAAACACCTTTCCATCTCATGCTCCATTTTCCTGTCGCTCATGAACAAAACCTTGAGATACTTCAAGATATTTCCAACAGGAAGTGGAAACCATAATGAGTTATTGGAATGGCATTCTGCTGAAAGTATACACAGGCAGCTGTTTGCATACAAGAATGAAATATCAACTTAAAAGGTGCTTATATTTCAGTGTTGTGATCACAGCTTGTTTCTACTGCCCTCAAGTGGCCAAAAAAAGCTGTTATTGCAGGTGACTCTCGGAGCAGAAAACACAGCTACACATTAAAGATTCAGTATGTAGGGAGGGTAATGTAAACACTTGGTTCTCATTTTTCAGGTGATTATTCATTAATTTAAGGACAGTAATGAATATTTGTCAATCTCTGCAACATTCCACCAATACATCTTACACTCTGGACCTTCAGCAAATACCTATAAATCGAATGCATGAACAAGATCTAAGAAGTAGGACTTAATGAAAAAAAAGCCCAAACATAAAGATTGTCACAGGGATGCAACTATTATATACATACAGCTCACACACCACTCAACTGCATATGAGACAATAGGAGATTGAAGTGTTAGAGGGACAGTAAGGACTCAGAGAGACAGTGAAGGATCAAGACACAGAGAGGCACAATTTATGGTTGCTTGAATATGTAAGAGGTCAAAGGAGCAGCAGACGAAGTGACATCTTCTCAGTGAATCCCTGAGCTAGTCCTTGGGAGGAAGATGTGAGTGTACTGCAAAAGAACAGAGTGGAGGAGGACACTCTGAAAGAAGGAGACATAAAAGCAACACAAGGCTGAAGCACAAGGCCGTGGACAACAAAATGAAGAGCCAGACTTCTTAGATAGGACTATTTTAAAGTAAAAGGTCACATTTAATTTTCTTGCTTGCATTTCATCAGCAACCTCATTAGCAGCATTCACTTTATAAATAGATAGAGCTGGTACATGACAAATGTCAAGGTAAGCATTAAAATGTCACATTGACTGTAGAGTCATGATTCATCTGACTGTGTTGTGATCAGATCATCTTTACAGGTAAACGACCTGTATTCAACATCTAGCTATTGATCTGGAAAAGTGCAAACACTTGACAAGCTGAGATGAATCAGATCTGTGAATGACGATGGAGTGTCATAGGACATCGCTGCCAGCTAGATCCAACTTGGTGCTGTTAGAATAAAGAATGTACTCACTGTCAATGTATACTGGCTCAAAAAAGAGAGCTAAAAGGAAGACCAGAGACAGACAGGGAGAGACTCAAAGTGCAAATACTATACAGGCAAACAAACACCTTCCTGCATTTCCAACCCAATAAAAAGCAAATGCACATGATCCAGACTCATTTTCTTCTCATTGTCACTACAGATTGGATTAATCCTCCAAGCTGTTTATTACTAATTTACGCAAAGATACATCTTCTATCCCTCTGCACAGCTTGTCCAATTCATCTAAAGTAGCTCACTAAAAAGAGCAATTAGCCGGTAATGAGGCGAGTCCTTCAATATGTTTTGGGAATAGTGGGTGTGCTGTCAAATCTGCCACGGAAAATGTACCACTTGTGGATATAAGATTTTCATCAAAATAGACATAAAGGGCTATTTCTAAATCAACATAAATGAACCTGCAATATCTCAATATGTGTGATGCTGAAATATTACATAAGGGGTTTGAAGGAAAGGTAACATACAGACTACACTGTAATAAAATATGACATGGATGCATTACTGACGCAAAAGCAAATATCTACTCGGGAACTATTTGTTCAATAGATTCAGAAAAAATTTTACTACAAGTTGAGGCACGTGAAACTGTTTTCAATCCTGCTTCCGCATTCAATTCAAGCTCCAGGAAATCTATTTTTTTTACCACTTTTTAGAGAGAAAAGCCCTGTTCTTTGTGTGAGTGGGAGCGGTAATAGAATGAAACGATGATGGCGATGAAAAAGACACAAGCAAGCTGTTGGTAGGTTGGTTCATATGTCATGTTCTGGTAAGAAAAGGTGAGACTCAATGTTCTTGTGCTTTATAAAGTTACATAAAAATACATAGATTGCAAAAAGCAAAGAGGTTCAAGATGATTTTCTCATTTTCTATGGCTCATTGAAAAGTTCTGTTTTGCCACGTGAAGACATCATTCACTGCAGTTTGCAGTAAACAAGGTCCTCTTGTGACAAGTACAGCTTAGCACATGTTTCTAATAATGTGAATGAAGTGAAGAGGAAAATGGGGAGAAAATGAGCTCCTCAATATGCACCGTAGTGTCTCTGATTAATTTAGATAGCAAACAATGAGAGTACTTGTTTGTGCTGTAAACTGGATCGTTTAAATGAGATTTACAGGCAGTTTTTCATCTTTTTGAACAGATTTTTGCTTTACATGGCCAAATCTAATTGGACTGATGGGCACAGTCACATTATAATGACACACTCTGCAAAATATAAATGGTGAAAAATTGGTTATTTCTTGACAGTGGCCATGTGGTTTTATTTACTAGTAGGAAGTTTGCCTTGACTATTAAAAAGAGATCTTTACAGTGACGATTGGTTTAGTTGCAGCAGAGAGTTGCATGTTGCATGACTGACGCTATAATACAGGTTAGGTTGACTTTTTTAACACAGAGGTGCCTTTTGTGTTATTTCTGTAACTTTAACCCTAATTTGTTGTTCGCATGTAGCACTATTATGGAAAAAAAATAGGGTGGTACTTAGGACAATTTGATAGTGAGTCTACTGCCTTTTTCAGATGTTAATGCATCAGAGATGCAGGACATGTATCTTGCAATACAACTGATGGCGAAATCTTTAAACCTTCAGCCTGTCAGCTGCTGGCACAGAAATATCTGTATCTGCAGGCCACAGTGGATAACATGTCTTCACAAACAAACACTCAGTTCTCACATTGCTGCAGGACTCTCCTCTCAGCCTGATTCCCCAAGTACAGCCAGAGGGACAGAGTTTGTATTCAAGGCGCACAGAGGAATTTCATTCATTCATTCTCACTAAGTGGTCAGCCCTCTGGACCTGTCTTGTGGGGGGCTAAATCAGACTGCTGCCAGCCTGCCCACCAGCATGATGGAAACCATTCAGAGTACTCGCACTTCCTGCACAAGATTACACATGTTCAGCACTGGAGCAACAGAAAGCAAATTAATGTTCTGATGCATTTTTTTTATCCAAGGATATGGCAGATGAGGGAAAAGCTATCAATATGGCTGCCAAATAGCCATATTGGTATGTCCTATCCCACCCTGGCTGCCTGCACCCTCTGCGGTGCTGCTCCGTGTAGTGGAGACATTGCCATGGGCATGAGAGCATACCCACCATTTTTTGCTGAGGGGTGATTACTTCCTGACAGGAATCCTATCATGTGCTGTTCAAAATTTAAAACAAGTTTTCAGATAGCTCAGTCTGAGCGTGTTAAAATAGCAAACTCCTGGATTAACTCACTGTGTTCAAACCCTTGTCAATAGGGGGTGCTGCGGCTACCTCAGTGTCCTACCTGCCTACACCCATGGACAACACATGCTTAAAGTTTCAGACCCTATGGCATTGATCTGGTGGCGAAACCCTTACTTAACTTTTTTTTTGATAAAGCTCATAACAGTGTTGTGTGTCACTGCTGAATACTCTGCTGCCTTGATTAGCAAACACTGTACAGACCTTGAGTTTGACCTGGAGCTTTCTGAGCTGCTTAGTACCTAAGGTGATAAGTCCCTTCCAACTCTGCATGTCAACAGTGCCAGGGCTGCTGCGCAAATATCCACTCTCCCCTTCAGAGTGATGTCCAGTACGTTTGCTTCACTCTCACTGATCATAGTTTGGCCCTCGGAAGGCTAAACCCACTGGTTTGTGGAGGAAATTGCTTTGGATTAAAGGTGTAAAAGAGTGACTGTCCTCATGGGCTATAGAACCAAATCTACAAAGGCCACCATCACATAACACCACAGGTCTTGTTAAAGGGGGATGTTATTTCTGGACATTTAACTCCTCAGACTTGGAACAAAGATGTTTCTGTCCCCTAGAGACACTGCAGTAACATAGAAAATGCTGCAGTTCTCTACTCTTACCAACCACTTTGTACTTTTCTGTTTGGCAGATTCTACCAGCTTTATAGTCTACAGGCTTTGAAATCTAGTAACTGATGAAAGTACAAGGAGGCAAAGAATAAACTAAAAAATGCTTTTGATAAAGCAGTCAGCCATGAAAGTGTGTATCTGAGTTCATTCTGGTTTCTGCCTTCAGTGAATGCAAAAAGGTAGCATTGGTCTGGGGAATGATGATAAAATAATAAGACAAACAAAGGTAATAAAAGCTTCATATGGAGGTGTGTTTGAGTCCTGCAGAGCAAGTGGGAGAAACATTCAAAACATCAGACAAGTGTCAATAACATTGGGAAAAAACACTGCATAATACTATTATCTTATCTTACTTATTTCACAAGGTGTGAGAATCAGACAACCATCTATGCTACATCACACTGTCAGACTGAGGAAGAAAAGAATATCCCTAGATAGGCAAAAAGAAGGAATAAAGTTTTTTTTTCTAAAATGTGGTGTCACTTTCACAAAATTTACAACTGAAAAAATGCAAAGACTCTTAGAATAGTGCCCCTTAAACACACAAACTCACACATACACCAACACTTGGTCATGTCCTCGTGTGCCATCATTCAAATGGAAAACTGGCAAGAGACCAAAGTGCCAGGAAGCTGAAAATGAGGATTCATTACATGAAGCAGTGACTCGAGTAAATCAAGAAAGTTATTGTTGCCGGTTATCATTACACTGACAATAAACCGGACTTAATTGGTGTTAACTGGTGTCACTCCATGTTTCAGAGTAACTTAATTGTGACAGGGCCTTGTGCAAATATTTTTCTTGAGCCCTCCCCCTCCCCAAACATGAGCACACACTCATGCTCACACACATGAACATACCAAACATGCAAGAACTGAAGTGCAGTACACAAGGTTGGAGGGTGACACCTAAATACAGCCATCATTCCTTCATGTTCAAGTATTTTTTAATGTTGCATATGAATGAATGATTTGTACACGGGGATACACACTCCACATGACCTATAATAATCAACCATCCTTTATGGCCCCCTGAGAGCTTCTGGGTCCTTTGTGCATTGCAGTGGTTGCCCCTCTTGTAGTAACCTATTAATGTCCTAAAAATGGTAAAAACAGCCAAATATTATCTGTGTTTAGAGATGCTTCAACAACAGTGGTTTGGCTGTTATGTTCCCTTAAATCGCTGAGTGAGATACTAAAACATTTTTGGGCTTTGCAGAGTGTTATGTGGAGTTGACCAGACGGGGCAGAGGGACAGCGCTGCTGTCCACCCACAGACAGCTGCTGAGCGCTGGGGAGCTCTGGAGGGCAGAGCCAGAGGCAGAGCAGCAACTTCTAGAGGAATAAACATCCCGAGTCACGCTGGATTGTGCTCTGATGCAGAGCCGCTTACAGGTCGTAGGAGAGCTCAGAGGTTATTTTGGTAAATTTTTGGATAAAAGGCAGGTTTTAGCAGATGTCTGGCTCCATATGCTCTAAATCTAGCTGACGTCTCTGCTGTCATAGCTGCCTGTAACTAAAAGGAGGCTCAAACTTGCTCTGTGGAGGCTGACCATCAAATGAGTAAAAATAAAATGAGAGAGATTCCCAGCCCTATTATACACAGCATAAATTTGAAACCAAAGTAAAAGGGCTGTGTATTACACAGGTAGTGTTTGCAGATAAAATGGAAACGAGTAAAAAACTTTTGGGAAACACACCAAAAGCAAAGGAACTTTTTGCTTCTTTGATAGTGCTGACCCATATGATTTTTACAAAGAAAGTACAACTAAGTACAACCTATCCATCAAGTGGCACAAAGTGTTACCAAGCAATACCGAGCAATGTTCTCTAACATCACAAAACCCAATTCTTAAGTGTACGAACAGATTGGACTCACAGGAAGGTACTTTAGTAAAGAGACTGTGAAAGTGAAATAAAGTGAAAAACAATTAAAGAGTGAAAAAAAGAAAAGAAAAAACAAGCTGTGAGGCCAAAAAAAGAGAGCGTGAGGGAACAGAGGAGGAAAAATGAGACAAGGCAGTGATGTGGAGCCTCTTGGAGCAACAGTGGAGCTTTAGATGTTGAAAGACGACCCTGCAGCTTCCAGGAAAAACATTCCAGTTTTAGACTCTAAAAGGCTCCTCTTTCTCAAACTGTTGCTTTTGCTTATTGCTCCAATCTTTCAAAAAACACATTTATCCTCATTAATAGCTCAGTGTATTATCTTATAGGTTTCTTTCATTAGGGCTTTCTGAAGAGCTGAAATCATGACGTTGGGCTCAATAATCTTTTTCTGCACTGGCTAGAAAAGCACATAATGACCTCCTCACTTAAGCTAATATAATCAATGAAATTCTATTAATTTGTCTTATTTTGTTAGCAACCAACAACGGTGGCTGCTTTGAGGCTTTAAAAGTGCATCTGTGTCTAATGATTTTACTCAGATACCCTGTCATGTCTCATGTTTCATCAGTAACACCTTAATTACAACGTTAAGCAACATCACAGTCAGTGTCTGCGCTTGATCTGTTCAGCCGCGTTGCTGCAAGGCACTCAAAGGCATTTCGACAGAGCTCACAACCCAATAAAAATCACGTACCTGCCTCAATCTGCATAAGGAGGGAAAAAATAAAAAATAGACATGAAGCTTATAAAGACATCTTAGTTAATGCTCACACACCTAAAATGCAACATGGCCACAGTCTACAGCTGCAGTGAAGTAAGAGGATGACTGAAAACACGTCTGAAACGTCTGTTATCTTAACAGACTGCAGCCATGGGAGCAAAAAGTTGTGTAAATCACAAGAGATGGATTTTAAAAAGAATGGTAAAAACTGAGGCAGCAGGGCTCAACCCACAGTATTCTGACATTAATTCAATACATTTTCCCACAATGCAACTTTGTAGTTATTTTCTTAAGCTGCTGCCCCCTCCTTCATTTCTTTCCTACTCCTCTATGCCTTCAGTTTAAAATGCAGGGTTTCTGTTATAAAACTTTGTTCAGCCTGAACTGGGTTTACCTTTATGACACCATTATTTAATCTTTGGAAACTCTGTCCAGATAAACAAAACCATTACACAACTCTTATTTCAGGCTAAGATAATTGATGGACTGACCCTTAACAGTATGTTTCACTGCCATTTTTTGCTGAAATGAAAAGAAATTTCAAAGATTGTCACATTTGCAAGGGAATAAAAACTGCTAGTAGAGTCCTGAAAACAAGATCCTATGACAGCTTAGCTGCTTTCTCTCACCGCTCCTCCAGCTTAAGGGGTTGATCATACTGTCTGATAGCAAAGAAAGTGGGATTGGAGTACAGACTGTCTATAGAGATGTGAATGTGGCCCCCATGACATCACCCAATGGTTTTTTAGACAATCTGTAGACAGAAGTGATCATATTTGGATGAGAGGATGGAGCCCATGCTGGGGAAAGGGTGGATCTAACTGAGGAACAGAGGACACTGTGATGTAACAGCACCTTGCCAACCTCATGCTCTTGAGATTTCCCTGCTTTATCCACAGTTTTACTCCAAATGACACCAAGTTCACAAAATTGTCATCATGCTGTGTTAAAACGGTCTTCAACAACTAGGTACTGAGACCATGAAGTCTATGAGAAAAAGCTTACCGACGCTATAAATTGAGGGAGAAATAGGGTCATTGTCCTGTTAGCTTACAAACAATTTAACTTTGCCCTGCTGCAAACACATAAGAATGCAGATTGAGGACACTTTGACATTGGCTTTAGTTTTTATGTCCTCTTCTCTAAACTCAATGGACTTCAGGCTTATTTTTTTTTACATCACTTCCAAAGCAACAAAGCTGAAAGGACCAGAGCAATTAGAAGACAGCCACCTTGAAAAATGTAATAAAGTAGGTTTGATTAACTGCCAGTAGTTGGGTTATTTCATCACTGTCGTTCATGTTATCATCACAGTTAACAAATAACATTCAGAGGCTGGATTTATCAAGACTTACTAAAGAGCAACAAAAAGCACTGAGCATGTTCAGTCAGGGACATTTATCATTCAGTTTAAAACTGTTATTGTGAGGAGTTTGTATATTAGCAGGGATCAATGACCACTTTCAGAGGCAACAATTTAAGCTTGGTAGCTGCATTAAATATGCAGTATTAAATATATAATAAATATAAATATATATAATATTATGTGAAAGGACTACAGAAACATCATGGAGCATCATGGGCAGTCTTGTATGCCAAGAAGTGACTGCAGGATTAATGCAGAGCTGGAATCTGTCTTAGACTCTACAGGATGAAGTGACAAGCCCAGTTAGTGATGGTTTGGCTCAGCTGACAGTCCTCTGATGACTTTCTCTGTGTGTAAACCTTCATTTTAGAGAAAAGTCACCTGTTTTTTTCAGCATTTTAACATTTTTACATCAAAACCTGACCCACACGCTTATGTACCCATACACACATTTAGTTGAGGTAACTCACCTGGATGAAGGGGAACAGGAGGCCAACAGCAAAATTGGACAGCCAGTTCACAGTGCCAGCGATCATGAAGGCGGCAGGTCGGTAAGACTGTTCAAACAGCTCCCCGGTCAGGATGAAGGGTATTCCACCTGACAGAGAAGGAGGAAGACTCAGAATTAATAAAAGCGGATCACCGATCAAAGCAGAAAACAGAAACAAACAGCTTTGCTCTGAGCCTTATTATGAGCTGCCAAACCATGCAAAGTGGGAAAAGATTGCTCATAGCTTGCTTTGAAAATGTTTCTACTGTTGGACTCAAGTTAAAATGAGAAACGTTCATTTTATTTGTTGTTCCTCCTGCCTTTTACCGTGTGGTGTGATGAATCGTTTCCCCATGATCATCAGTGCATGTCTGACACCATAAAGCTCTATATTATCCTCCTGTTTGGTTCCCGCAACACACAGGAAAAAGCTCATAAAACTGTTTCATGGACACTGGACAAGATAGAGTTTATACCTGTATGAGTTCAACTTGTACAACTCTTTAGATCATGAAATGTATGTTTAGTTTACTCAAGAAAAAACAACCACATATATAAAAACGTGTGTTTAACACATCTTTCAGTCATCATAAACTTCGGTTTAAAAACTTAACTGATAATTTAAGGTGTAACATTAGATAATTCTTGTGAATAAAGCCATGAGTTATGTTGCTGTGTCTAAGTGAAAGCTGACACACCACAATCCTAGTTTAAACATTTTAACGTGGGAGCTCCTTCAGCAGGAGTTCAGGAGCTCCTCTGGCTTTTCCCCGAGTACAATGTGCAGCCAACGTTTCCAAACCTCCAACAGCAGATGCTGACATTTGGATGCTTTTGTGGATGATGACGTCAAACGAGAGTCTGGAATAGAAAAACGAAACTTGGCCCACTGAGCTCAAATGTAAAGGGTAGTAATTCATCCTGACAGATTACTGCAAACTCAGTAAAGTGCACTTCAGTTCAAAACAATACGATTTCAACTGATGAGTGGGCTTAGAGAAAAGTACAGCTGCTGCAGAATGAGTCTCATTTAGCTGTCTCGCTAAAAACAAAACTGGTAGATTTATATTTCATATTCCCTCCTACCATTGAATTTGCATTTTAAAAGTTTTCTTTTGAATTTGAAGTGTCAAATTCAACACCAACACTGCAATTTAAAAGAACCAATGCGGGCCGCTGAAGTTACTGAGCAAATTTGAACAAAATATTCAAAAGTCAAATTGAAAATTCTAAAATTGTCCTTTGGATCTCAACATGTTTCTGATTGCTTTTTTGACCAGGAGAACTTGTTGCCTACCCGGGAGCTGTTTTAAGTTTGAGTCAGTTAACACTTTCCATAAAAAACTAAAACTCTTAATCTCAGGTACCCTGACTGCTCAGTTTACTGTTTACTCCCTTTTTCTGATATTCTTATCCAAATACCTTTTCTGGCCATTTTAGATCAAAACAGCTGGCTGTTTTTATCTAACCAATTATTGTACCGATCTGTACAAAATGTATTTCCCATTTTGTAATACAGGGTATTGTCCCTTATAGTTTGGTTGAAATTAAAAATGTTTTTTCTTGTTCAATTTGTATGAAATGTTTCACACAACTAAGGTGAGATACCACAGGAGAGAATCATTTTCATTGATTGATCAGATCTGAAACTTTGCTTACAAAATATGTCTCTAGCATAGAAAAATGAAAATAGAAGATCTAAATGCAAATTTATAGGTAAATTTGACTCTTTTTAGTGTAGTGTCTCTCTTAAAGAAAATTATGATACAGTGACACTAAATATTCCAACTGCTTCTTGCCAAACAGTGCTGTACAACTCCTTTGAACACTTTCCAGTTATTGCAACCTGTGAGCTGTGAACATTTTGAATGTGTAAAACAAGCCATTAGTTGCACACAGATGTTGAAATAAGAGAAAGTCAGCATATAATAAATAAAAAATTGTCATTCAAAACAATAAACATTGATCCTTTATAGAGGAGATAAAGCATATCCTTGTCAGAGGATTGTGGACAACTTTAATGACCTGTTCTTTTCTCACTTAATGACACAGTAACAGGGGTTTAACTGTGTGTGTAGAGATGAACACAGTAATGCGCGTTTTCTAAACGCTCAAGACATGATTTGCAAATTTCTCTGCTGTCTCGATTAAGAATGCAGGAGGGATGCTTCTGCTGAAAATGTAATGGACGGTTACATTTTCAAACATATTTCATCAGAGTGTTACCCTTCAGGCATTCACCCCTGCTGCAGAGATTATGCATAAGCAAGCTGCTCAAGTGAGCCAACCACCCTCTCTAGCCGGGAGTAGTGAGGAAACATGAAGGTGGAGGAGAGGTTCGGGGCTGCTGGTGACTTGCAATTAGCATGTCAACAACATATTGTGCAACAAAACATGATTAAGACACTTTGCTGTAATGGAAATTAAGCTTAAATATGTGACTGATACTGTTGTGCATTGGAAAGAAACACTGAACTGCACAATGTAGCCACATATTTTACAGTTTAATCCCTCAGAGCCTTGCTAACTTGAGATAAACTGGCCAGGTTGAGTTTGTTTGTGCACATAAACCTCATTGTTAAGGGTAAATATAACTTAAGACACTGGTTCTCGAAAATAATCTCCTGCAAACAGGACTGTATTTGCTGTCTCTCACCACCTGGAATATGCACAAAGCATAAACGTGATTACAGAATTGCATACTTTATATTTTACTGTTAAGTCTGTGAATGTTAGAATGTGGATTCTCAGCAGGTCAATCGTTGTCATACATTTACATTTGTGGAAACAATTAAAGAGCTACAAACCACAGGAGCATTTAATTAAGAGCTGAATAAAGGCAAGTACAGCTCACATTAGCCGTCGGCTTCCTCTTAGATTTAATTGCTTGTAATAATAAAACTTTTCATTATTTGATTATGTTGGTTTTCTCTTTAATAAATGTGCACAGCTGACTGGAAGCGACTGCGTGTGTGTTCATGTGTGCACTTTTTTGTACAGACTGCACACTGCAACCATGTGCATATTACATGCTAATCACCTGCCAAAGCTTTTAAACAACATGTGCAGGTGCCCTCAGGTTTTTCTGAGAGTAAAGTGCAGCTACATTAAGAACAATAAATGTGGAAATGAGCTGAACTCTCAAATCCGCAGTTTTTTGGGGATATATTTTCAATTTTAGCTGGCTAAGTGTGAGCCCACGCACAGTGAGATTTAGGAGTCAACCAAAATAGACAGAGGCAGCAGATAACAAAACAAATCAAGTGAGCAGTAGAAAAAGTTTGATATAGCCTAAAGTATTCCAAAATCCTCCGCAAAGACTTTGCCATGTGCCCCCTCTGGAAAAAAACAATGTGAACCAACAGTATAAAGGTTTTAAACAGGGAAAGTATTCTTCTCTATTTATTCTTACACAGTAATACATTCATATCAAACTTTAAAGGCCGGCTTTAGCATCAGTGACAGAGTGCTTTGCTCTTAATGGTCAAACTGTGTCCACCACACACGTCTCGCTCATGGCTGCTGCAGGTTTTAACAAAACTTGAAGCATGTATTTAAGTCCATTGACTGTAATTCTAGACTTATTTTATTACCACACCTGCAAAGGAGGTATAATGAATACAAAAGAAAAAGCAGAACCCATTTTCTGGTGGTTTCTACAGCAGCTTTTTGTTTTTCTGACTTGTCAGGCAACTATTACTTTCAGAGGCAAAGATCTCTATTAAGCTTTTCTTGCACAAGGTGCAGCAGGCTTAAAATTCACTATTATTTTTGACCACCAAGCACTAAATGTGCTGTTCCACACAATGGGTGCACTGAAGCCAAAATGGATGATATCATGATCTACGATAAATCCCGCCCCCTTCATGTTAGCAGAAGGAACGTGGGCCAACCCAAAAAATAAAAGTTGATGCAAACAAATTTTCCGCAAAAGATGTTTTTTGTCATTTTATGTATGTACCTATTGTTACTGTGTTGTTTGTTCAGGGGTTCATTTCTCTGATAAGTTTGGTTCTCTATGCAAAAAGTGGGTTGTAATCTCATGACTTAAAGTTAACCCTGATCTGCAATTAAGTCAGGTAGTTGCATGGGGACGACCTTGATACCACAGTTTTGTCCACTTGATCCCTACAGTGCAGACTCAGGCTCCAAATGACGCCGCCAGCAAAAGAGAACTGCGGCCTTATCAGGGAAATTTTAGCTTCATTTTTTTATACCATATGAGGAAACGGAAATGTGTCCTCCATCTTTTACAATCACATTGTACATCAGTGATTTGTAAAGGAGGACATTCGAGCAACGGGGAACATGGAGACTTTTGTGGCTGCAGCCACAATGATACTGATCTCAGATCTGTCAAGAAAGGACAAACCAGCTTCACATATGATGCAGGTAAGATGGGGTGGCTATGGCTAACATGGGCGTTTTGTGCTTGCGTGTCTGTGTGTGTGTGTGTGTGTGTGTGTGTGTGTGTGGGTGTGGGTGTGTGTGTGTGTGTGTGTGTGTGTGTTGTTCCAAGATAATCTACTAAGTACAAAATAGTGTTTTCCAGGGGGCAGTGCATCTATAATAACATGTAAGCCTGTGAGTGTGTGTTCACAAGAGAAGACACTGATAAATCAGCATCCTACTCACTTAATGTAGATCTATGTAAACTGAGTACTTCACACAGTAATGATCCATAGTACTGTATATTTCCAGGGTAATTCCAGCTTTTGAACTTAACTGATTGGCAGGGTGTAATTGAGGGCACTTGTTACCACAGCATGTTCCATTTTAAGGCAAATTTATCTTCATAGTCTTTCGTCACAGCTCCAGTCTCAGAGGTCTGGGGCGAGCCCAGGGACTGTACACTAATTAGTCAGTGTATGTTACTTTGCCAGCATATGTTTATGGAGGGCTGTAGAAGAGACAGCATGTGTCGAATCATGTGGGATAAGAGCATGCAGGTTTGCCTTGAGCCAGAGACCCCTGCAGGTCACCGACTAGGGAAACTGAGGCAGCTAGTGAATCAGTAATTACAGTGAATCAAAAGCCTGCACTGTTGCAACACTCTCTATTAGACCAAAGAGCTCCTCTACAGGTAGAAGTAAATTAAATTATACAAATCCACTAGAGTTTTGTCTTAACATGTGAAAACCTGTTCTTTAAAACTGGCAATCTTAAAGACACTTAAATTATGTTGTATTTCTACTGCATGGTCCATTTGAATAATGAGCCAACGTCTCCAAAGGCACATGTGAGAAATACACAGTAACTGCTGAGGGGATTTACATAAATCAAAGTCAAACTGGCTCATGTGAGATCCAATAAAACAGCTGGATATTCCAAGATTAGAATCTGTTCAAGGCGTGAGCAGATGAGCATGCATACATCAATTTAACATTTACGTCAGACTTTACATCAGAACAACACATTCAAGTCCACGACGAAGCATCAGCATCCACACTCAAAACAAAAACCAGCCATCAAACCAGTAATAATATCCAGGCACAGATAACCTGCATTTGACCTTGTGATATGATATAAATACTGTTTATAAGCAGATCACTGGTTTTCTTGGTATAAAGGAGTAGAAAGGGACTATACAACACCTAATAATTATTTAGTAAATAGAGTAATATTGGTGAAGACGTATTTAAAAGTCCAATCAGAGAAGACCTAAATCCTATCAGTTGTTTGAAATGACAGAAGCCAGTTTCTTTGTGGTTAGGATTTGTGACACGAGCTGGTGAGATGTGTTCTGTTCAGGTTGACCTCCTGAGAAATCACATTTTCAAGGGGTTGGCCTCACTCAACCAGGGCCACAGTCTTGATCTGTCGTGCCTCAGGCAGGGAGCCACAGATGAGGACACATTTTTTTTTCACTCAAATGTTTCTGACAGGCATTTTACAAAACAGCTCATCATTCTAGTTTATCAGTCTACCAGTAATCCTGCTTCATGGCTGAGAGACGATTAGGATTATAAATCCCCGAGTTTAATACCCTACAGAGTGGCCATTAAGGCAAAAACATTTATTATTTTAATTTTTATTAATCAGTGTTCTAACAGCATTAAATGATTCATATTCACTTCTCTCGGTCTAAAAGGATTTTCTCGTGGCACTACCTTTGCCCTTGCAGTGACTCATGTGGCTTGCTCTGTGGTTCACAGATATATGCTTGTGATATTATCCAACAACAGCACACACACTATAAATATAGACTAATTATGTAATAGGATAATAATGTCACAGCAGCAGAATACTGCCCTCCCACACAAACACAGGAAACATCCATGTCACACGTACAGCAGAAACATACACATGCAGAGTGTATGCACTTGGTAAGTACTCATAATCAGCTGACCGGACACACACACA
>JAPZDV010000012.1:20637480-20675571 GCA_029814665.1 Acanthurus lineatus | reverse complement strand
CGTACAGCAGAAACATACACATGCAGAGTGTATGCACTTGGTAAGTACTCATAATCAGCTGACCGGACACACACACAGTTTTGTGAGTTGCTAAGGTTGTAAATAACTTGATTAAAAAAAAACCCCATCTGTTTACTGTTCACTATTTAAATTGCATCACATTCAAATGTGCTGGCACATACTTGGAAAGAGATGAGTGTGCTGCCTTGTGTCTTGAAATTTGATTGAGGTCGTCCATCATAAAGGACGTCTCAGCCCTTCCGCTGCTGCCCCGAGGTGTGTGAAGTAACGAGGGTTTATATGCAAAAGTCTTTTACTGGACAGACGTATCATTTTCTATGAACTCTCGCAGTGATTGAACGCTGCTGTGTTTACCTGGAATAGATGCAGCAAGTTGCCATGGAAACCATTAACAGAGGTTGGTCAAGGCCTGTTTTTCCAAAGGTTATCATTAAACAGACAGTTTAAATGAGGATATCTGACTGGTTATTAGAAGTGATATGATAACTGTATATATAATGATAATGATGTGAAACTCATTTACACAAATTTAAATAGAAGAAGGTCTCTTCGCTATTTTATTGCATAGCAACCACTACTGAAATTTTGTTATTACAGTTCATCTATTTTCAGAGCTATGAGTTCCTCTTTCTTCATAAGAATGGCTGGTGATGCTTTATAAACGTAAAATGTTTTAAGTCTATTTAAAAAAAGTAGATTCTTGGTAATTTAAAAAAAGTAGATGACATCAAACATAAATCCCAGCATAGCAGGGCCTGGCATGGCTCTAAAGCAATCCATGTCTGTCTGTCTGTCTGTTCAGCAGGTTGCTCTGGACTCAACAAGCATAAGATGCATTTAGGTGAAACTGTGTACACATGTACATGATCCATGGGGAATAATTTATTTATTTTGGGGATCACACAACTTTTCTTTTAGGGCCGCCATTAGGTTTATGTTATTAGAGATAAAAGCTTGACAATAAAATCATATATACAAAGCCAGTCATTAATCAGTTCAAATACTTGATTAATATATCAATTGATCATTTCTTATTTAATTTTTTTCCTTCTTCCTCCTTTTCTTATTTCTCTTCCACACCAAAAGAGGGAAGAACTTTAGGTGCTAATGTATCTAAATGTGTATTGAAGTATGTTGGTGTGAATACAAAGACTAATGCAAATATGTGTTAATGTATTATGTAAAATATGTATAATGTAATATGTGTAAATGTAATAATTTCCCCCAGCCTCATTATTCCAATCACACTTCAGACGCACACCTTACATAGATACACATTTATCTGATGTCTAAATCTAAAAACTACCTGGCCTATTTTGCCAGAATCTAAAACTGATGGCACCTCACTGAGGCTAAACAATAGCTCCTAAAACTTCTCAGCTGCTTCATTCTATTTTCTCTGAGGTATGTTTCACACTCAGCAGGCGTAGGGTCTATGGTAGAAACTGTAGGAAGTTAAGCTCACATTCTGTCCACACCAGAAAAAAAACTGACTCAAGACCAACACTGCAACCTGATTTCAGGCTCCTCATTAGTTCTCTCAGCTTCAACTATGAGTTGCAGGTGGAAACCAGAGAAGAGATTCATGTCCGTGTTGCTCAAGAAAGAGCAGAGTCTTGACACAAATTGGTGCCTCTGATTGGAAATAATATTACACGCGGGTCTGGAAGACAGAAAGTATGATGATAAATCACGCTGGTAGTTCCACCTGCTGATGGTCATTTAGGCCGTGAGACAAAAAGTCCAGCCTTGAAGATGAGCAGTGACAGTGAAGTTAAATTTGGAGGATGTGAGGAAGGCCAGGATGAGAACCCAGCCACAATACGAACAAGGTTGCCTTGCAAAGTCAGTTTAAAAGGATACTGATTGAGGAACTTTTATAGGAACCTGTTGTCACAAAGGAATAAACGTCTGTGGGTCCTCCACTCCAAATGAGAAAAAAGTCACGGTTACCCATTATAAGGGCATTAAGCACTGTACTTTCATTCTTACAAATGCCTTTTCAGCCTTTTCACTCTTTGTAAAAGTCACATTCCTCTTGCTAGTGAGATGATTGACGTGGTTGTTATTAATCTGAGGTTGGCATATACAAAACCAAAAAAGTTGCTTCTGCTTTAAAGAGTTCTGTCAGTGTCCCTTTACAGCTGTGTGCACTTGCATTTGAATCCATGCTGACTCTTACATTTGACAGAGTCCCAGAGAGGACACATGAGAAGAACAAAACACACACATACAGTTAAGTACAGACAGCCTGAGTGATACCTCTGTAACTTTTAGCAGTAACTATAAATGCTGCAGTGCATTAGCAGGACTTAACTGGCTTAAAATAGTATCCTCACCCCTAATAAAAGACAGCTCCTGTGGAGAGTCCTGGGATAGCTAAACTGATAAAGTTCGCACTGCGCAATATGTGCAATTAAAGTTTCTCACACTGATCCTGTTGCACACGAACAGAGCGCTGCACACCAATGTGCACGTAGCAGGTGAGCAGTTTTATGAGCATTTCAAGTTTTATGCCTTCATCATCAGCAGCACCTGAGCTACATGCATTTATGTGAGCACTGGTGCATATTTGAGACTCAGGAGCAGAACGAGCAGCGAGTTGGAGTCTGTGAAGATCTCCATCACCAGGCCCCTGATGACCCAGACTTCATGTGAAGGAGAACAGTGTTTCTACAACTACAATCCAGGAACAAACAACAGTCTTTACAATAGAAGCACCCAGAGACGACTCAAGGTGGTGTGTCAGGTCAAAAGAGCAACCAAGAGCATGTTGGTGCTTTACTTTGACTTTCGCCAGGATGTGTAGTGTGAATGCAGAGATCCACAGGTCAGACTGTGAAGGTCAAGTATTACTGTTACAGGCAAAGGAAATCATTCGGCAAAAAGAACCTGTGCTGTGGCACACATGGCTCTCCAACATGACACCATTCACATCGGGAACAAGAACAGTCTTGAAAACTTTTGATTGCAGCTCATATTACTCACCACAGCACAATAGATTCAATTCCAGCAAGGGCTTTTCCCTCTCTCTCCCTAGTTGGTCCTCTTTCTTTACCTTTCACTACCTAATAAAAGCAGAGAGAATGCCAAGCAGAGTAAAAATAGCTTTACTCTGGTGTTCCTTACACGTAGTCTGCTGAATATAGTGGCGCTATAATGATGTTCAATAGGTGAGCTTGGTAAGCGGATTACACTTTTTGACTGTGATGTTCTGTGAAAGGGGCGAGCCCTCATTCTTTCTATCTACAGAGAAGCCTGCTCCAGCTTGTAAGGCAGAGCGAGGGATGAATCTAGTCGTGAGGAATCCCAAATGTACTCTCCCACAGCGAATGTCTCCTGACCCAAGGAGAATAAATCCTTCCCTGTGGAGGACCGACTCCTGGCAGAAGATCAATGTCACAGTCATAAGGACTATGTGAGCATAACATTGTTTCCTGCTCTTTAGCAAGCGCCTCTCAGGGGTCTGTGTACATGGATGGAATGTTACATAAGTCAATCTCACAGAAAACATCACCCACGGGAAGCACAGCAAGATTTGTGGGGAAACTGGGAAAGAACAATAACTTCTGGAAACTCTATTTATATGTTGAATTCCCTCAAAGCAGAGAGCAGTGAGTATTACAGGGAAATCGTCACACCTAAATCACAAATTACTCAAACCAAATAAAGAATGGCAAGAAAGGAATATTAAAAAGGAGCAAGTGCATATCTGTGTACCATAAATATAAAATAGCCAAGACATTTACCAAATGAGGTAGTAAAAACAAAGATGATTAGAGCCAAAAAAAGACATGAAACTACACCCACCCAGCAATAAATTCAGGTGTATGGGGACCATTTCTCTTCCACAAACTCATATCCATGAGCTATTACTTCTTCCTTCATTTCTTTTGCTCTTCTAATTACATACTGTCCTAATATTGGCTGATACACATCATTAAGTTTCACCTTGGCTCCAGTTTACTCCACACTCTCCTCTCATCACCTCTGCTTCTGTGATTTTTTTGCTTGTGACTCGTGAGAAGCAACAGATGCCACATTTTACAGGAGGTGTTCATATCTGACCTGTGGTACCTGCTCTCACAATACCAGGCTGACTGCCCAATGTGTTTATTTTCACGTTCGCAAGTGAAAGGTGATCTATCTTGTTCAACGGTGTCCTGTCTTATCCTCCATGGCCTGTCTATCGGCTATTTGCCACCACATCTGTATCTTTCCTCCAGCTACGGTCTTTTCTCCTCCCAGGAGAATTAAGTCAATACACTATCCAAGTATGTCGAGACCACAGATTCTGCTCCAACATGCTGTGAGCTACAAAAATCATAGCTCCACAACGAAATTTCATTTATTCAAAGGGAAAACTCAAGCTGATTCATTAATTGTTAAGAGTGCACTGCAGATGTGCTGCAGAGACGGAACCATGTGATAGTTTCTGTCCTGCCTTTGCTTATGAATGTATACCTTAAAAGTTAACACCATTGTGTTAAATCATTAATACCCTTTAGCTTTACAACACAGCCCACATTTAAAATCTCATATTCTCAAACTTTTGAGTGGTGCATATTTTATATGAGTTCAGATTTTACAATTTAATTTAGACTTTATGAAAACATTTATTACATCTGCAACACTGACTCTATGTGAAACAGAGGCTGTGTTTTCATTTGTTGCCAATCGAAGTAATGAGCGACAACTAACACGCATAACCTGCATTTTTAGAAAAATACATTTACACTAATGGATGATCCTTGATCATGTGATCAAATGTGGCTCTTGAGTCATTTTACAGAACTGAGAGATGTTCACTTGTGGTGCAGCTCGTTTGCAAAAGAGGACATAATAACAGAAAGAGATGGTAGGAAGATCCACCATTAACTTTTAAGACCTTCTCTGAATAAGTAAAACTCCTTAGAAACCTGACTTGAACCCAAAGGGCTGTTACTGGGGCAAAGTTTCAAGTTTGGTTAAGGTCTGGTTCATTTTGGAATATTTAAAAGGAAACCCTCTCTCTCTCTCTGACTCTCATGATCCTCTGTGTCGATGACTGTCATGTGTTGCAAGTAGATATAAAACAGTGGGAGGAGAGACAGAGCAGGTGATGCTTTGCATTAACCTGGCAAACTAATGGTCAGTCATTAATAAATTAAAGTAGAAATTTAGAAAAAAACGAGTTTTTAAGATCCCTAATGATTTCTGGGAACTTTATAACCTTTTTGTAACAACTTTCATCCAGAGCTCCGACTACTGAAGAGGATTGAGATCATGTCTTTTTTAAGTCCTGATTCTTGAAGTGTTTTGGTTGATGATGAGTTCAGCTGGGTAAGACCTTTAGAGCTCATCAGCCATGATTATCTAGCAGATTTACAAAAAGTCAAAGTTGATCTGAAAACTGGTAAGTCAGATGTGCGATAAAAGCAACTGTGAATGCAACCGTTCTTATGTTGAAATTTTTACCTTTTATTTACAGTTTTTTCTGCAGCAAAATGGCACATTGGCATACAGTTTACACTGAGGACACTGATGCGTTTAGTGTATCTTGACAGGGAAGAATGGTTACTTGATTCTGTTATCAGGGAAAAATGTGTCTCTGTAGCAAATGCCTCAGTTGTTTTCCCATTTTTAACTCCAAGCAGCTTCACATAACAGTGCATGAAGGGATATCATTTGCATTTAATCTCACAAGTTCAGAAACATCTGGTCCATTTGTTTGTGACTGAAATGTGTAAATGTTTTTGTTGATATTCTGATCAGCAAAGATGCTGAAAAACAGGAAAACTGCAATCTCTCACCTTGATTTAGAAATAAACATATTTGTCCAAAGCTTGTGATCGATGTTACAAAGTTAATTTATGTGCACCAAAGACCTCAAGACTACAGTTAGAAGCTAATACCTAAGAGTTCATCTCTGGGCCATAGCGCTAAAGCAAATACCCAAGATGCTCTTGATCTTTAAAAATACGACAGATTGTAATTATCAAGAAAAAAAAAACAGGGTTGAGAAACTGTTAAAGTGAATATTGCATTATGCATTTTTACAAATAGTCTAACTGTACAAACTGGGAATATGCATTAAAAAGCCCATAATTGTGTCAAAAAAAACCACAGGAGGTCAGTTATCTTTAGAGCTCAGTGTGCTGGACGAATTCAATAATTAATGAAGGTTGTAAGTGTATGTGCTTCGCATAAAATTTCATAATTAAAAGAGCAGACAAGAAATAGTCAAGAATAGACTGAAGAAGATGTAATGCACTTATCTCTGCTAGAGACAGCTACAGGTTTACTGGTATGCTAAAAAAAAAATATATGTATACAGTCCAACATAGGATGTCCAGGAACAGTAATTTTGTTGAGAAAGCCAAAGTACTTAACAACCCTCTGCAACATGAAAATGCTTAGAGAGAAGATGGACAATTCATCCTTTTAAATCCTGCAATTCTCTTCATCTGTTGAATGTCTTACCAAGACTAACTTTTTGCCTGTACTCCGTCACTGTCAGTTTAATGCAATTTTATTTTTATTTTTAGTCAATTCTTTTCTCTTTCTCTGTGGAGTTCATGTCTCAGTATCAGCATGAGCTGCAATCATCACCAAAATTCTAAAGCAAAATAATCTTGTATTTTTATTTAACTGGCTAGCTTACCCACTGCAAAACATTTCTTCAGGAAACTTTAAACATAAGCCGTTCCACCCTGCGTTCGGTTAATTGTATCTATGAATTGAGAGTCTGCCCCCATGGCAGGCATTATGAATAACTACACAGAAACAGTCAGACCTCTCTCTGATGGCTGTGTTTGTTTTGCTTTTTCATAAAAGTTTAATGTTTCTTGTAGCTTGTAGTACTTTAATTTTTTTACTGTTCTTCCTGCCTCCACTGTCAGTCTTTTAAAACACTTTAGTATCAGCTCCTTTTTAAAGATCAACATCAACTAAAGTCAATATTTTTTTCTTCTTTTTAATGATAAAGCCTTGTCTTTAGGCTGTGAAGGCCTTTGGATTTCAGCTTCCACTGATCCTCCACTCTTGTTCTCTTGCTGAAGAACAGACAAGCTCGCTTTCTTTAAGATCACAAATTTCATCTCTGTGGGCTCAATGAATGGAAGACATCAAAGCAGAGAGACATGCAGAAATATGAAGAAGAAGAGCTAAGTTTGTGCCAAACACACAATATATAACAGAATAATTAGACAGGCTTCCTAAAGTTGCACAACAACCAGCACAATAACACATATACAATGAGGTGTTCAGTGTGAGCGGCTGTGAGATGATTCAATCCAGGAAGCAGTCTAATCTCTGCTTTACATGTGGGTCACCAGGATTAATGAATATGATTTCTCAGCTGTGAAAAGAGCAAACCACCACTGAGCAGTGTGATCAGATGTGAAGGTGCTGATTCCCTGATGAATGAGTGCAAGACTCCATGTTATGTCTGCACTGTTTGACAGAACAGGAGAAACGCACACAAACAGACAAATTCACACTCACACATACGATGAGTTGTATGTCTTCAAGCACCTTCAGTGATTCAGATTCAGACTAAATGAGTTTTTTTGATGAATGTGTTACCCTATAATATGTGTGCGCAAGTCTTTTTCCTTTTCTTTTTACTTGGTAAGAAATGTTGTGCCAGCTAGTATATTCTGCTTAGGTCATATTTTGATCAGCTGATATATATGAAATACAAGGCATAGCAGCAGTCTGATATAACCTATCAGAGTTTAAAATACTTCCTGGAAATAAACATGTTATTTCACCGTAAATATGATTAAATAAATCTATATCTCACTGGTTACAGTTCTCTTAGGGAAAGAAAAAGGCCATGCAAATCATGTCCACAGAGGAAAAACAAGGGCTGAGATTGAAACCCCAATTAATTCAAGCTGTAAGGCAACAACTACTGCAACTGAGACACCGCTGTCACCAGAGCTGCAGCAGCATGAAGTATGAGAGAACTGCAGAATTGGTTGAGTTAGACACAGGCTGAGAATATTTCTGCCTGCAACAAGAGAATGTTACTTCATACAGTTTGAATTAAAGGGAACTCATTCATGGAATAAACTTAATTTGTGAATATATAACACAAAATTACTGCATCAAAAGTTATGCTGTTTTTTTTTAAAATTGATTTACTCTGAATTCGTTGAGAACATGCAATTACCTCATAAATGTGGAGATATTCACATAAAAATAATATAAACTTAAAAATAAATGAAAAATTATTTAAGGAAAGCTGGGTTTACAGTCTTCAGAATCAAATCCACACCAAAAAGAGAGAGAAGAATTTTAGTTTATAAAATTGCAAATATGGAGAAAAATCACTTTGTAGGTGTTTGCCACAACATACTTGCTGTGAAATATGTTCAGATAAAATAGTTTAATTTTAAATGATAAAAATACCAAACAATATACCACAGCCACTGCAAGAACACCATGGGACATAACCATCAGGGTTGAGGCTTTTTATTTATGAGCAGGAAAGAAGGAACAGCCCTGTGAGGACTATAGGTGAACCAGTAGGAAAGAATTTATTCCTGTCTCGCTTTTCAGGAGGGTAATATTTCCTGACTTGACTCCGACAGCGTGGCCCCTTATACAGCGACAGCTCCAGCTGTTATAATGTATACTCGACTTATAAAACCACCAGCTGTCAACTCGTTTCCTGTGCAGAATGCTAGTCTTGTTAGTTACTGTGTTATATCTGGTCTTGCTAGTTTTCATGCATAGGCACCAGCATTACAAATGTTGAGAAAAGACTTGTGTTGCTTTTTCTGGTTTGACAAGGCAGCACAAAGCTGACTCACTCCACAGCAGAGTCAGACAGAGAGAATCGACAAGTTAATGAGACGACCAGAAACTGCAGTATTTTTATGCCCTAAAAACTTCAAAGAATGAACCCCATACCTGTTTCCAGTAGTCTCTATGGTGACAGCAGAACAAATGGTTAGCTTCAGGAACCTATGCAGTGAGCTCATGTTACAGCCAGCAGTAGTGAAAGGATCCAATTAACCTTAGCTAGATATATCTGTAGCACAGGTACTCCTCTCAAGCCTTGGCGTTTGGCAGAAGAATGGATTTGCTCCAGCAGATGACAGTTCCACTTGTCAATCATCAACTCAAACCATCTGAAAAATCTGAGTGTGATAAATTTGCTAACCATTTCTCACCTGGAGCTCCAGCAGCTGACTGTGCCAATTAAGGATCGTATGATTGGTGCTTGTCAACAACAGTACAGACAGTGGTTTGCATGCCTGTGCTTCAAAACAAGAAACAGAGTAAGTGCAACAATGTGACTTCAGTTGACGCAAGAATCTAAGTTTTTTGGCCAGAGTGAAAAAACTGCGACAGTGACTTTTATATGTCACCTAACTTAAGCTGTTTCTCCATGTGCATTCTAAATGTTGAGCATCAATAACTCACCCACAAGTTTGATTTAATGTTAAAATAACGAGAATAATTATCTAAAGAAATGTGGTCAAACACCTCCACAATATGACCTGTTTCACTGCTGTCTATCTGTGCACAGCACCTGTCATTTCATCAAAATATGGCTTTGATATAAAATGTCCATGTCACACTGTTGCTGATCTTTCTTAAGTTCCAAAAACACATGTAAAGTTTACTGTAAAAAAAAAAAAAAAGGCGGAAAAACCCTGTGAACAAATGGGGTGGGGGGGGGGTCATGAACCAAAGTGTAATTCATGGGTGGTGTTTGTAGATTCCCTTTCTCACTCTCACCAGCAACAAAATGACACGAACCATTACCCTGAATGATAATATGTTGATTACTCTGAGCTTGAACATAGATAGAAACATTTAGGATAATGTAAGTACACAGTTCAACAAAATATATCGCAAACATAAAAATCATTGCAGACATTTCAATGGTGAGATGTCGCATATTGTAAGTCTGAATAGGTGCACTTGTCAAATTGAAAATAAGCCTGTTTTTTGAGGAACAATGGCTACGTTTTTTCATCTTTACAGAGACTAAAGCAATCATTTAAAGTATCCCATGAAGTATCGCTGCAAAATTGGTGCCTCATAATAAATATGCCTCTTAGCAGTTAAGCTGAAGTCATCTAAAAACTCTTTAAAAACACAATAAAGGTTAATAAAGGTTTTTATATTGGTGTCATATTGTGTAATGGGAAATAAGCTCCACAAACAATAACTGTTATCAGGAGACATTAATTATTGGTTTTTGACTTTTCATAGCATTTGTTCATTAAAAAGTGTTGAACAGCACGGCTTTATCCTTTGTGCTTTAAATTGCATGCATCGATTTCTTCCAATTGCAGTGATTTGTTGCAGTGCTGAGCTGGATTTCATATCATTTCTTCCCACTATTGCTCCACCTAACAGTGCCTCAAATAGCAAGCATCCCAACTAATGAGAAACCGCAGCCTGTAATTCAAAAACATCTATCACACTGAGAAATTGCAACTGAAAAACCATTTCACTGCAACCTATGAATTTCATTTAACATTTCACTAGATGCAGTTTAATGAGTTGTCTATTTTCAATTTGGTCCTACATCCACTATTATCTGAATAACAGCTCTGCTGTGTGACTGGCTTGCCCACACAACCCAGATTTGGCATCATCTATCATCAGGTGACGGGTGTGACCATTTGTGATATTACCCAGAGGTGCAGAGGCCTTTTACAGAGCTCGCCCTACCTGAAGTATTTCTCATCTCATTCTACAACTACTTGAAGATAAATAAGCACTGCATTCAGTGAAGAAGATAATATGTGACCACAAATATCTTTTTAGACCATGCAAAGATAGTTTTATTAAGAGCGAGGCATGTGGTTTGGCTGAAATCGAATCATTGTTGCAGACTTTTCATCACAACATGGAATATGACAAACTCAGTATGCTTGATGAAACTACAGTAACATTTAAGAGAGAAAGGTGCTGTGCACGACTGACCTAATCCACAGTATGTAAGGGTTTCATATGTCCAAATATATGCTAAATTGTAGGCTTACAATTGAAGTGAAACCCTCATGTGGCTAAACTGGGATGCACTAAAGACAATGAGAGTTTTGACAGGAAACCTCAATAAAAGCACTTAATGTCAAAGGTGGTACATTCAGAAAAGCCCTGCCCCGTCCTTCACTGGGTGTGAGTCTACATCAAATAACAGGAGGATTTAAGCATAGCTAATGATAAGCAGTCAGAGCAACATAGAATTTTATTAGACATGGCAGCTTTGATAGCAGGTGAAGACGTTGACTATGTCAAAATGTGAGATTTCAAAGACAAAAGGTGTTTCACAGTTGTTCTCACCCAACACCTAACACACTTCTAAGAGTGTGGAGTGTAGAGAGTGTAGCATTATGTAGATACTTTGATCTTATGCTTCAACGTCACATGCATACAGTTCTTTGAAATTTCAGGTAACGAACTCTTTCAACCTGTTCTCTTGTCCTGAAAGTGATTTATCTTAAAAAACAGTCACACCTGACCTGAGAGGTGTTCGTTCAGTTAGACACTGCACCTTTAAAGCGTAAATGTACTTAAAAAATGATAATAAATCACATTTAAATCTGTATGGTGGAGAATAAGACTAGCATATTAACATAGTTTTGGCTAAAATCCATTGCAGGACTCTTCATGTCATAGTTGTTTGTATGTTAAAATGGAGCATAAGCCCTGTTTTATCAAACCACACTTTTACAGTAACTGAATCAAAGAAGCAGCCGGTTATCAAACTGCCTAAAACAACTTTCTGATCTTTGCTGCAGAATGGGCTGCTGCAGGGTAACAACAGGCAATAAATTACACTTTCTAGCAAAAAGATTTCAATCCAACCTCTTGCTCTAGCCTGTAATCATCATAGCAGGTGACAAAGTGGCCAGTCATAAGTGTAAGGACTTCCTGTATGCCTGCCACTTGAATTTGATTAAATTTAACTGTGGTTTCACTCTTAAAAGAGGGAATCTGAAACAGCAGAGAATTGGAAGCTGATGTCCTTAAGATTTTCCCTTTCTGAAACAACGCTGTCAAGCAAGCTGACAAAGACCAAATACAGTGATCCAACATCTGATTAACCTCAGCGTGAAGTTCATAAGACAAAATAAAGGAAGTCTGATGCAGAAAGACAAACTGCAAAATACACAGTTACAACTATATTCAGTGCAAACCAGCCTCTGCAATCTAAAGATCCAATAGAGGAGATCTGTAATACACCGTTAACAGTACATCCATATATCTTTGCATATAGAGTGTATTTATTCAGGGGGTAGGCTGGCAGGACATCTACAACAGACAGTCAAAGCAGGGAAAAATTCAGCAAAAGCTGATGAAGCACTACAGCAACAGGACAACATGGGCGATGTGGCAAATAAGACTGGAAAATGCATTCTGCCTATGCTGAAAAACTGAAGGAGCAGCTGTGCAGACAGGGGACCTGATTACAATGGCAGTCAGGTGTTTCACCAGGAGGCAGGTCTGCTACGGCTTCATCTGAACGCAGAGGCCACAGAGACAGCGAGGGGTTGAAGCAATGCTGCAGGTGTTGCAGGGACATGCTCATATCGTAGCTAACAAATTAGTTAGCCAAAAGGATTGTTGGAGAGTCCCAAGAATAGAAAAGTAGGAAGGAGGAAAGAAAAACAAAACTCAGCAGTTGGTCCTTTGATTGTTAATGCCTGTCTTGTGCTGATTGATTTTAAGTTGTATTATCCCTAAGCGTGCAAAGTAAACAGGGACGAGTGATGCTATTCGTTATACACGGAAGTTGTTTGTTTCATTATGCATGCTGCTGTTTCATTTACCATTCGACCCTTATACTGTAGCTTAATAAGGAAAAACACATCAAGGTTAAAAAACAACCCATGCAGTCTCAAATAATGAGAGGATTCAGACGGACCAACGTCTGCACCTCTGACACGCAAACATGCCTTCATTATCAAAAGATGTTCACATTACTAATGTCACTTTTAGTCTCAGAGAGTAAGCTGCCTTTATGTATAATAGTAGTTATAGATACTGTTATCAGTAAATTGCAGACTGCATACACATTGCAGCCCCCCACCCCCACCCCCCACTCCCCCTTTAACCTGAAGGAATATTTAAATATTTATTGAGGGTTACAGAACCTGACTGACAATTACTTACGTCGCCTAATCTGAATACAAATGTAAAAAATGTGTAATTTGCTGCCAACTGGAAACTGAAATGGTCTTTTCTCTGTAGTTTTTTTTTTATCATAAAGTAGGAATTAAACTAAAATTTGAAAAAAAGCAGTAAAGAACTGACTAAATAGAAACAATACCTTTGAAAAAGGCTTAAAATACATTGAGACCATATTGCCTGGTTACAAAAACTAAATAAAACAGAATTAAAATAAACATAGACCTGTTTAAGTTTGTATTTTATGAAGATATCAGGTTCATTTATTTTCATTCTATGACACAAGGCTGAACAATGAAATAAAAGTTATGGCCCCTTCTTGCTACAAATAAATAGAAGACAAAGCAAATCCTCAAAATCATAACTGAGATCTTTGTTTGCCACAGCTGCATATATAAGCAGGTCTGTACCATAAGGTGGGTTTTATTTAAAGCTTCTTATATTCTCAGATATTACATTTCCTTGTTTTCTAATCTGGTTCCTTTTTCCCTGTTTAAGTTTTGTTACTGCGTTATGATATTAACTTTAAAATATTAAGTTTGGCTGGGATATGATCACACACATACATCCACAGTGAATGAAATGTAGAATTAACACGATTAGTAATCCAGAACAACAAAGTGTTGAAAATAGCTTGTTGTTGAATGTATTAAATTTGACTGAAGGAAATGTCTCCCTTGTTTTTTTTTCAAGCACAGCTTTTTATTCTTTGTGTCATCCACAGCCAGAGCTGTTACATAAGACCTGGCTTTTATTTGAAGAAATGTGAGACAAACACTTGAATAAGAGGCAGTTAGTGGGACATCATTCAAATGTGTTTTGTATGAAAATGTAGTTACATACTTCAGACAAATTTTACCTGGCCCTAACAAAAGCACACTCAAACTGATACTGACATCTATTAAAAACCAAACCTTTCTGAATAAAAGAAACTAAAGTAAAAACAACAAGCACACTCTTAAAACTTACAAAAACTAACTTTAATAAAATCTCAAGTTATAATACTTTAATCAATTGCAGCTCATTAATTTATTATTTTCAGACAAGACATTGTTCTTTTGTGTTATGTGTGTGTTCATGTCCATCTTTGAAATATTTGGGCCACTGTTTCTATAACTAATTGACTTTAGAGGAATCATTGCTCCTTGTTTCTTCACTCACAAGCTCAAAGCACTACAGGGGTCATCTCTCATGTGAGTTTTCTCCTTTTTCCTCACAGTCATTCACCATTTCTAAGTAGTGAGGGGCTTCATTTGTTACGATAGGCCATAAATCATTGCTGTGCAGTGAAAAGAAGCGAGGAAGGATTTCTCCTCCCTTGACGATTGCCACAGAGGAGCACTCGAGCAAAGCATGCAACGATCGAAAGCTACGGTGCAGGTGTTGCGCAGTAACAGAGGACCGCAGAAGTGCTGTGCAACCTGCAGTTGTGTGCATAACTTTTTCACATTATTGTGTCTGCGCTTTCATCTCTTTATACGAGAACATGATCTCAAGGTTATGAAAAATCAAATTTGCTTTCATCATTACATCCCCATTTGTCAACTATTTCTACAACTCTGCTGTTCATCTCATCCTGATACTGATGCACTCTGCTGGATTAACGCTCCCTGGGGACATTATTATTCAGGAGGGATGTATATGTGTGGTGACAGCGATAGCCTCACCTTGAAACTCTAAGTCAACCTCCCACCATGACCAACTGGGCCAACTCAGTCTGTCACCTGAGCATGTGCACTGCCATGCTCTATATGCTCTGTATGGATCCTATTTAGTATGCTAATAAGACAGCACCTTCAACTGTGATTCTAAGTCAAATACAGCTCCACTGGCAGTTTTAAAAGTGAACTGATTATCCAATGACTATGTCACTGAATTACAGTTAAATATGAACCTAAAAAAATCGAGTATTTAATCAGTCTTTTTTTAAACTGCAGTTTCAAGTGTGAGGGAAGCAATCAGAGAGGATTGAAATAAAATGAGCGATTGGGAAGGAAAGAGAGGAAAAAAAGAGGAGAAAATCACAGCTGATCTCATAGGTCAGTGGTTTTACCTGGCCCGGAGCAAAAGGACGCAATCACAGCCAGTATACAGATGTAACTGAAGTAGGGCATCCATGACACACTGTCCTGCAACAAGAGAGCAAGAGACATGATACTGCAGCCAGAACAATTAAGTGATGAAGGAAAATCTCTTGATAATTGATGTTTACATAATTATGTTGATTTTTTTTCAGTGTCAGGTTGTGAAAAATGACACATTTTAAACATTTTCTCATTTTCTCAGCATTTCATTCACTGGGCCACAGTGCTGCGGTTCCCATGTGCATTGTGACAACTTTTCACTTACAGTTTGTCTAGAATGAGGTCAGTAGAGAGGAGGAAGAGTGGCTTACCTGGACATTGAGGAACACTGTAAGTAGACTGAAGAACACAGCCATTGCTGAGAAACCGAATATGAGGAGGGGCTTCCTCCCTATTCGCTCTATCACTAAGCCCTGTGGACAAGACACAAAAGAAAAAAAACAATATAAGAAGCATTTCAAGGGGCTTCTGTATGATTTGTGTTGCATTATATGATATTCTTGCTATGCTACTGGCATGAGTGACTTTTAATGGGTCCGTCCATCACTTTGTTCCAGACTGAAGTATCTCAACTATTTGATGAACTGCAATAACATTGTGTGTGGACACAGTGTCCCTACAGCAGGATAAACTGCCTGCCTCTGCTGATCACTTAGTTTAAAATTAAATTTCAGATGTTTGTTTTGTCATCAAATACCTGCTAAACTATCGACTTTATTTATTAATGTAAATGTGCAAAAAATGAGGAACATGGTTGATAACATACCTGAAAAACATTAGCATTTTAGCATTGTCACTCTGAGCAGGTTTACATGCTAATGCTAGCATTTATCTTAAAGCACTGAGATGCCTGAGTGCAGCCTCACCGAGCTGTGTTGACCAATCAAATATATGCAAGCACACACTCCTAGTAATTAACTCCTTAAGATGGACGTGTTATTGTTTGAGTTGTGACTGATGTGACAACAGATAAGATTGTTTTGTGTTCTGTCATTTTGTGTTGTCCACTTGTTGCATCCTGTCTGTATTTCATACAGTGTTTGCCACTCTGACTAAACTACCTCGATCTTATCTGTTTACCAATACCTGGACCTGGAGCCACCCACCTTTGCCATCACAGCACCTTGGGTTGTTTTTTGATCTTAGTCTTGTAAACAGCATATTTGGTTGTTTTCACATAGCAGATGAAAAACGTGTTATCAATCTGAGACCATCTGTTTGAGATTCCATGCATTTTCTCGGCTTTTAGATCATACCGTGTGTGCCATATGGTTACATTATTGAAGTTTACAGGCTAGGCTACAAAGATGAAAACTAACTTGAGAGCAAAGATTTGCTTAAGGAAGACGCAGCATATCACATTTATTTGCACAACCTTTCAAACCTCCAGTAAATTCTGCTGAGAGTTGGTGATGGAGAGTGTGCTATACATAATGTGTTACAAGCTCCATGTGACATTAAAATAAAGATTAAGTTATAAACAATACTGCATATGTGGCTCATCAATAATTCCACAGGCACCTCTTGCTTTCCACCCTGGTGTCTTTTGGCACCTTTAAGCCACACTGAGCCAAAAGCAAAGCCCTCAGTGCAGCTGCAGGCCTTCCTCCATCATGACCTCAGAGCATTAAAGTATTCATGCCGCTGCCCTCAACTCCTCTAACCAGTGGGATTTCACACGACTGTAGAAAAAAAGGTCATTGATATTTGTACAGTATGTGTCTCTGAACCAGAAGAAAAAATAACAGTTCAAGATAGACTTCACACTGTTTGCACTAGCTTTTTTTAACAGTATCCCATTGACAGCAGGTTACGCTACATGATGTATTTGCTCCAGATCTGGACTGCCTCCAAAACCATTGGGATCCTCTGTGTGTGTGTGTGTGTGTGTGTGCTTGTTCGCGTGTGTGCGTGTGTGTGTGTGTGTGTATGTGTGTCTCCACATCTCCATACTTTCCACTGGTCCCTAAAGACCCCGGACATTTCTCTCCCAGACGCCACCCACGCTGCAGCCACACAATCATAAATAAACACACACACTCACACAAACATTACCACCAGCAAAGCAGCAGCTCTGACGGTGTAAGAGACTGAATATTTATGAGTCAGTGTGTGTATTTGTGTGTGTGGGCGTGAGCCTGTATAATAATGAGCGGTGACAGAAGTGAAGTGTCTGTTGTAGAAATGCGTGTTATCAGCTCCAGGAGATGGAACCTGAGGGACAGAAAAAGATGTGTTGTGTAGAGTGAGCACTTGTCTCTGTCATTCATTCAAACACAGTGTTCACTCATTCGTACATATGAAGGCTATTGATTATCATTTGAGCACCATATATTCGCCACTGCACCTCTTGATGTTTGTCTCGAACAGCTGTTTGGTGGCTAAAAGGATTCCTACTACAGCAGAAAATGTGTACCAATAACACTGCTGTGAGTAAATCATACCACCAATATCTAAACCATAACTTTTATGATTTATAATCACAAAATGCAATACTGTGTTTCTAGCTTGTCCATTTTAAACTCATGAGTAATACCACGAACAACTGATCTAACTGTAACAAATGACCCCTCCTGCAAAAAAATAAACGCAACCCCATTTTCCCACTTCTTGGCAGGCGTGACACAGGTCGGACTGGTGACTTCAGCCCTGAAGGTTGGCAGGACGAAAATGTCTGGACATTATTCATCACATCAAAGAGCAGATGAACCATTAAACACAACTGTCCATAGCTTGAGGCACCACTGGCCCTTCACATGCACAGCAGACACTGCACCATCGCAGGTAAAAAAAAAAACTCTGGGACAGGCTTTGAATGAGAAAATCTGTCGCATAAACACACTGTGAGTCCTTTCACACTGGTGAATAATCAACGCACAAATTACCTTGTAGGACAAAGATATTGAAGGAGAATGCTGATATGTCTGCTTCTTAAATTGTGCCAAATATCTACGTAATGTAAGTTGCCGCACTGCTTTCTCTTACTCCTGCATTCAGTAAGCATAGCTGTAGATATCAGGGCTTATGTCTCTGCCTGCAGAGGGAGTCATTTGCAAGTAATCATAAAAAGGCAAAGAAAAACATCCTCCATAGATCAACTTTTGTCAGGGTATTATTATACTTTCACTGTGCCTAAGTTATAACTAAATGTGAGCCTGGAGTTATAGGTTGTCCAAATACATGACTGACAGAAAAAGCTTTTTCTTTCTTTCTTTCTTTCTTTCTTTCTTTCTTTCTTTCTTTCTTTCTTTCTATAAAATGATGAAAAAGATTATGCAAAAGTAATTTTAAAGTGAGAGTCAACTAAAACTTTAAATCTATATGTTTATGTAAAAAAATCCCTTCCACCATGAGATCTTTTATTTATGTTTCATAATCATGTGTTTGTGTTTAGACTTTAATTTGCCAAGGGGCTACGAACTGTGACGACATGGCCCGATGTTTGTGATTTAATGTGGGCTGGCACACACACCACCACTCTTGTGTGTTAGCAAGCCGTGTAGTGACAAGAGTGCCGCAGTGAAAGGGCGATGGCTCAGCAGGGCACTGACAGAAGGGGCAGGAGCTCAGTGGATAGCATTTTGCATGAAGTAGTCATACACTGTGACATTTCTCTTTTTTTTTATTTTGTGTTTCACAGAGACGTCATAATAGCTGTGCTGAGATCAAAAGCAAAAGAAGGGGAATATGAAATGGAATGAATGAATTAAACAGAGCTTAATAAAACAGAATAAACAAGTCTTTGGTTGATGCTTAATGATGCATTGAGATTTAATGAGATGCAAAATTCAAAGGCAGCATGAATGCATAGAAAGCTAATGGGCGGATATGAACAGATGGGAGAGAACATGGAGGGATAAAATTCCATTCCAGGCAATGTGAGCTGTGATAAAGAAGCTTAAACATCTTAAGACCGACACAAAAGTCATGGTTATCTCGAGTTACAGTATATGATGGGACTCCATTAACGCACAAAGATATAAGAACAAAAAGCGAGAGCTACAGTTGTTGGTAAGTTTAAATATCAGATCTAAAAAATATACAGACTGGCATTTTTCACAGACTCCTTGTATATTTGCTCTGTGTTCTGTCTGTGTGCACTTTAAGTGCTCAGCCAATTTTACATAAGCAGGCAGATTATTCCAAAGCCTCAGCCCTTCTGTGGCAGAAATACAACCCTGTCCTGAGTATTTCATGGGGATTACCAGCAGCATTTTTACAGGTCCTGCATTCATGAGAGACAGACATTCTGTTGCACAGTATTTGAAGGTCTGATTAAGCCTGGTGCAAACATAAGGATGTTTAAAGCCTAGCTGACTTTAGAAACATGGAGGACCAAAGACATCATGATAGATAACCATTTATTTATTTATTTATTTATTTATTTATTTTATCATGAGTAAACACACTGGACAATTTGGTCAAAACGCAGGATCACATACTTGGTGTTTAAACTAAACAATGTCACAGTTTGGATTCCAGGGACGTGGGAACTCACAGAAACCAGCAGGAACAAACCTGACTTCAGAAAAAAACAACCTGTTGTTGTCTCTCTCCTTTTTTTGTTCTGTTGTAGTGTGTAATACAGAAGATTTCAAACAAACGCTTTGCCATATTTCTATAAGTTTGTCCCCCTTTTCTGCTGCTGACCTGATTGGGAGACAGTGGTCCCACATGTGCATGTTTCTGCTCTTCACAAGAAGAGCAGTCAATTAGTGATGCCTCCCAGCCAGCTCGCTCTCATCTCTACTGCATGTTTCAGCTTGATATTCCATCACTGATTCCTTGGATTTCAAGTCATAAATATCAAACATGTGATATGACAGATAAAAAATTGGGGAGACTTGGTCAGCTTAGAATTAAGTCATTAACATTAGGATTACCTATGATTACATCAGGAGAGTCTCTCACATTATCAGATCATTTTAACAGATATTCTGTTCAGACCAGCCTTGTGGCAGAAACACCCCAGCAAATGTCAAGAGGGTTGAATCAGACCCCTCTCAGTTATTCTCTAGTGCAGGACCAGCATTATAGAAATGTGATTTATCTTGAAGTTGTGAGAGACATCTTCTTTCCTCACTCTTGACAAGTGTCAGGTGGGGTTTAGCGTTGGGGTCATCATGGCCGCTGGGCCACCTGAACACGCATGAATCACCACTTCAGTGACTTTCTCCATCCACAGGTGTCTATAAAACTGAAGAATACAGTCATTCGGGTTTGACTGAATCATCATCATGTATACCCTGTATATTTTCTAGGCAGCTGTTCCTGTTAGAAACAGTTTCCATTCCTTTGCTCCACACAAGTGGCCTGCAACGAGAAATTGATGTCCTTGTATTTAAGGTGCAAAAATGCCACAAGCAACTACAAGATTCCCTTAATAAGCTGCTGAAGACAGAAGGTGTTAAATTAGCTTTGGAGGAGATAACACATTTGGTTGTCCTAGTCAGAGGACACCGCTGCCTTTATTTAAAGTTCAATAACTCTGAGGAGGTAATTATTGAATTAAACTGTTGACAAATTGACCAACTGCAAAGAACTGTTCAGAATACTGCAGCCTGTTTTTATCAGTGAAATATTCTGCTCCATGTTATTTTCTGTAATAAACCTGATTAGCATGATTTACCAGTGTTGAATAAAAGATGTTAAATCTTCATTTAATTTCTGTTTTACATGCAAAGAAAGGAAACTCTGGCAGTAATTCTTAGAATTATTTGTTATTTTTATTTTTTTTAAAAATTACACTGTTTTGTTTTTTTCTCAGTTGTTAAAGAGTCACTTCATCACCTCTTAAGCCACGTGTCACTTCTGTAGTCAGTCACCAAAATACACTTAATGCCGCACCACTCAAAGGAACTTTTTAAGTTACATTGAAATGTGGCTAAATCTGTTATACATGTACTGGATGAGATTAGGTACATGCAACAGCATCTATGACACAATGCAAAACAATAAAGAGTCAGCTGATGTGTCCGTCTGCTACATCACAGTCACAACTGAGGATTTATTCATTATATCAAGTGACTATATTCACCGTTGAATGGACATATCTGCATTATGGTAAAATAAATAGTTCATCTCATGTTAAATCTTAATCCTTTTCTGCATGAAGTTAATTAAATTGGAATATGTTGAACAGATCCAAGCGATTCTTTTCTTCAGATAATATACAACGTAACAAAAACATTCTCAGTTTCACAGCATCCATAAGGGACAGTTCTTTCCTTCTGTCTTGCCTGCAATCATGGAAGAATATTCTTATTTCTCTGTGGAGTAATACCAGCAAAAATGGTATCTGGGTACTTCCCAAATTCATTAACACCAAAACTGCAGAATGAAAAAACGACACTTAATCTTCCTTCACAAGATTCTTCATGTTTATGGCAAAAGGGGCAAATTTTGCAGCTGACCTGCTCTTTGCACACTGAGCTTTGTATTAAAAATGTCTCTTCCCCTTTTTGATCTGCATAATTATGATTGTACACATGATATGTATGATACATTGCTGTTTGTGTGCTCTGTGTGGTTTAACATCATTATATATTAAACTACAGTTTTAGCTAAATGCACCCTGTAGTGTATTTACTTTGGCATATTACAAAGCACATACCACAGAATTTGGGGAATAAACCTTATGTTTGAAATGTTTGCAACCAGGATTGTGACCTCAGTGCTTCCCATGTAATATAATCTCCTCTGCGTGTTTGTTATTTTCAATATCTTTGAGGGAGTTTTTGGATGAATAACTCATCAGCAAAGCTAGGTCAGTTTTTTGCTTCCTCAAAATCATCTGTTTCTGCAGGCGAGCTCTGTCAGTTTCCTTCAGACAGCCTCTGTCTTCTGTCAAACCAACACTTTGTATTTGTGTCTAACTCACATCTAGAAACCCTCCTCCTTCCTCTTCCTTCTCCCTCAGGGGAAGCTGGTGGCTTTGATGAGTTGAAGTCACAACACAAGTCCCCCTTGTGTAATGTCATGGCCCCAGTTATCATTATAGAAGTTTACAGGCTTTTCAGGCTGAAGAAAACCCACCAAGCAGTTAGACCTGACTGTGGTGTGTCTCTTGGGTTCACGGCCATCTTTAACATCTAACTGGACACATGCTGTTTTCCAAACAGGTTCAAGACATTCACCATCATCCCCGTACCCAGGAAAACTAAATCCCACACCTGGACCTTCTGCACTTAACCCGGAGAGGCAACAGGTCTGTAGACCATATTGTCAACTTGGCCACACTCATACTCCTCATGCCAGGATCCTGTTTGTGGTTTCAGCTCTGCTGTTATTACCATTATCATGACTTACAGGCTTTGTGCTTTCCTCACTTGTCTCTTCTCCCCATATACCAAAAGTGGCATCTCTTGTCATTCCGGACAAATAAATTGAATGTGATGATGTAAAACAAAGTCCAGTTGCCTTCGATTTATTTGCCTGGAATAACTATGACCTGGATGAATGAGAACGTTCACAGATACATCTCTGTGATTGTCATCAGTCTATCAAGCTCCTACAGTTTACAGACAGCACCGCCCTCAGTGGACTCTGGTGGGAATGAATCTGCAGACAAGTTGGAGACTGATCCACTGGTGACTTAAAGCAGTTCAAACAACTAAAAATGGTTGTGGAGTTAAAGGGGAGCGCCATCTGTCTCCATCGACCCATGTGACTTCTCAGGTAACACTGGAGTTCTTTTGCCTTCTGGGCAACATCATCATCCACAACCTTGAGCAGGAGCTGAACATGAGCTCTATCAACAAAAAATCCCAGCAGAGGATGTACGTTCTGCACCAGTAGCATCTTCACCAATGTCATTATCTTTATAGTAACAGTAGAGAGAATTATTATCTAACTCAGCAATTCCTTTCAGTTTATGGAGCATTATTTTCTTTAAGGTCAATATTTTAGTTTTGTGACCCATTATTTTGTTGGTTTGTTAATTCATTTTGGTTCGACAGCTGCTCTAACAGAATGTTCTGTTTTAAGTGTTTCAACTCCAAGAATCACACTGTGCATAACTTTCCCAGCACCCGATAGCAGAGAGACTTGATGTGAGCAACTTTTTGCTAAAAATGTAAGTTATGTCGCCTTTATTTAATTGCGCTGCCAGAAGGTGACAACAAAAACTTCATTAATGTAGATTTAAAAGTTTCATTACTTTTTCTTTCCTGTTATTCTTTTTGCTTATATATACCAGTCAGGAGGTCAGCAACAGAACTGCAAATTAAACATTAAAAAGTGTCCAAACTTTACCCAAATATTAATGTGCATGTGTTGTAGGAGTGCATGCATGTGTGTGATCAGTCAGTGAAGTTTAGAGCTTGCTAAGGTAAAATATCCTGGGCAATTCTTCTTTGGTAAAATGAGGGATATTTTTGGACCCAAAAACTTAATTGTACTTTTGTTTCAAAATGAAAAATAAAATCCTGAAAGATGTGCATTCCTGTGGTCCACAAGGGTCATCGATCATTAGAAAATTAACCAGCCTGAGTTATAGTGTGAGCTTCCTCATTTAGTGTGTTCAGGATCAATAGCCTACAATTATCAGTAGGTCAGAATCCTCACGGCAACGGTTTATAAGAATTACCCTGAATGCAGCAGACATTCGACTGTGTTTCCTCTGCGTCAAAGCTGCAATTAACAACAGCCTCCAGACACTCTGCCTCTTAGGAATACAGGTCATTGGCTGGGGGCAGGAGATGTGATGGCAATAACAATAGGAAATCTCATCCTCCCATCTACATCTGCAAGCTGCAGCAGAACTGATATTCAGTGCAGGATTGTGCTTTATGTCAGGGTGGGCAATAAGGGACAGAAAAACAGCTTCACTCGTGGTTTAAATCTATAATTCCATTTTAGCCATTGATTTCTTGCATTTTTTTCAAATATTTTTATTAGTTTGTTGTGAAAAGTAAATGTGTGAAGCACTGCATATAATGCTCTGGTGAGGGAGGCGACATTAACAAGCTTCCAGCAGAGACACTCCCACCTCCCTAAAGCTAATTGCTCAACTGAGGTGTTTCATGCAAAGAGCTCTCAGCTCCATTTAGCATCAGATCTGGTGCCAGAGCAGGAATATTCTTCCGCTGACAGCTCTGTTTTTCATGTCATCAGGGCTGACAGTTTTTGAGCTAAGTTTCTCTACATCACAAAAAATGGTCACAAGCATTAAAGCACAGCTAGCCGACCAAAGTATTTTTTCTAAATAAAATTAAAAGGAATTGTTTATAAAAGGATACCTTTATAAACAATTTTCTTCTGACGGTGAAACAGCATACCTCATGAGTGTTAATATCAAAAGAAGTCTTATGGCCCAAGTCAAACACATATTTGGTTGATTGAAAGTCTAATACTCACCGAGACGATGGCAGCCAAAGTCTCTATGGCCCCGGTGCTCAGTGTGATGTATGGGAGACTCTTCTCGGCAAAGCCTGCTTCCCGAAGGATCCCATTGGTGTAATACCAGATCTATAAAAAAACAAAAACAAATCAAATCTATTAGACTTTCAGATAAAATGAAAGACTTATATTATAACACATCCTATGTAGACTGGATAGATTTTACTTCAAATTAAGTCCTTTGATAGTTTGTTTTAGGTTCTAATTTAGGAAATAACAAGGTGGACTGCCTCTGTCTTTGGCAGTGTTTCCCTCTGCAGCTCACACATGAATAGATTAACACCGGTATTAACCAATTTAAAAACATAAATAAAAACTTTATGCATTCAGCCTTTAGAAAATCAATATAGACCCTAGAGCTGGAAAATTTGCTCTGTTCCTCAAAAAAGGAAAAATGATTTTCCTTTTTTTACTAATTTGTCTCTACATTTTCCCTTCTAATATTATTTTCTCCAGAGGTTTTTTTAAATAGGGAACAACACAAAACAACTAGATTTTCGATGATTATGAATTTTTACAAGCTTAAGCATTAAAACTGTGACTCTGCTTGCAGGAATCTTTCTCAACTGTCAACTTTAGCATCAGCCCTCAGTTTCATGGCAGCACTTTCATATTTACTAGAGTCATTTGACAGGTCTACTGGTGATGGGGTGGGGAAAGACAATCAAAATAAAGACATCCAGACTGATCTAAATTACATTCCTGTCTTCTAGGAATGAAAATGTATGTAAATGAGGTCATCTTCATATCTATGATAATTTAAATGAGCTTTGTGATTTTGAATTTTGCCTTATTTTTCTGAAGAGTCTATTAACCCATCAAATATGAAAAAAATGCACAAATTCTTTTAGGTTGATCATCCTGCATATGAATTTGAGGATAGGCTAATAGTCAATTTGCATGCATTGGAGACATCCTTCAGTATTTTGGTCAAACAAGTGGGTTTGATATTTCAGGAATATTAGTTTTGATAATGAATAGATTTGATTGCATCTTTCCTGCAAGTTGAAGCTTGAATGGAGGTTTGCACCTGCACCTTTGTTTCAGCAGAGCATGAGCTCAAGTGTCAGCTCTATGAGCATTTAAATCCAATATAGTGTCAACATAGTTACAGTAAAACTTTTTGATTCATTTTGCCAAAGTTTGAGTTTTTCCCATGCCCACAGGTTCTCATAGTCAGTAGCACAATTATAAAGACTGGTCCACTTTCACTGAGGCAACACACTGGTTCCATGAGCGCTCTTATTTTATGATGAACATTTATAGTTTCTCATCCATTTTATAGTATAAAAGCAGATAAAAATATTTACAGGTTCATGTTATGATTTTGACACAAACAATAAAAGAAGAAGGCTTCTTTCTTCTTTTAAAGCAGACCACTAATATGGGGTCACACCTGAGCCTGCGCAGACCCAGAGGGACATGTTTACTATGTGCTACTACACCTGATGCACTGTGAGCAGAGCTGTGACAGTATTGATTTTTTGTCACTGGCAGGACTGTGATAGGAGAGCACACCCCAGCGTTCCTGCCGTTAACTGCCAGTCCTGTAATATTTGGTCAAACAGCCTGAAATGACCAGTGATTGTTAAAACACACGAGAGTTTTAAATGCTTTGGCTTTTATTAAACAATTTGTCTTTAAGTCTTTAAACTGACAACAGCAGCAGGAAGCAGGAGCAGTTTCTTAGCTCTATAAAAGTCCTGTACAGCAGTTGAAGCACATGTTGTGTTTTACTTGTCTAAAACTACAGCTGCATTGTAAAATTGAGCCAGATTAAGCATCAAAGCAGCTAATGCACCTTTGCTTATGATCCACTGCTCACTTCTTGCCAAACACCAGTGGCAGATGGATATCACTTGGATAGTCACTTGTCAACAGAACATAGCATTTAGCAGCTAAAAGAAAAACATTTTATCCCAGTAGCTTGTGAAGACAAAAACAGAGTGAGGGAAAGAGGAATAAGTATAAGATTTACAATAGCCAACCTAAATAAATGTTAATGTTGCTTTATGTCTGATGAATGTGTTAATAGACAATGGCCTACTTATATGTTCATCATAAGTGTAGAAGCTAAAAGTATTTTCAGTATTCAGTGTTATGTTTTGGACTTGTTTTGCAGCTTCAAGTCATATGCACTGTTTACCTCAGACAGCACCAATGAAAAAAAACGACCGAGAAAAGTTAAAATCAGCCCAGCGTGTTCTGCATGGTCTGGTCAGATGAAAGCAGAACAGCTCTATCTGAGTGTCTCATGTACAAGAGAAAACACTCAATTTCCTGCCATGGCACTTGTGTAAATCCCTCCACCAAGGGCCAAAATCAATTGACAAAGTTGATGTGTGACTGGAGATGTGACACCGCAACTTCAAGAAGTCTGTGGCTGACACAGAATGTTTGTTTTGCCTTTCATGTTGCACAACTCAATCCTATTCAATTTTTATCTATATTTCTTTATCTTATATTTTTGATTCTTTTTACTTGTGCCTTATCATCATGTACTATACAGACACCAGATCACTTCTAGGATTTTCCAACAGAAAATATTGCAATGACAGAGGGTATAAAGACCCCACTGACAATCTGAGAAAAAGTAAAATGAAAGCTGCGTCTTACAGCGTTGAGGCCACAGAGCTGATAACACGCCATGGTGATGATGATGGTGATGAGCTGCCAGCGAACACCTGGGCTCCTCAGCAGCTGCGACACAGAGGCGATGTGAAGGTTGTTCTGAGCTCGAGTCTCTGCATGAGCCTCCTCTAGCTCCTGGGACACATCTTTCTTCCCTAAAAACCTCTGAAAGGCTGAGATACACACAAACACATACACACAAACACACACAAACACAAAAACATAGAACAACACAGACAGCGTTACAAATATCCAAAAATAAAAAGGCAAAAAAAATTGTCAAGAAACAACCAACATGCTGAGGCCAAAGAAAAAAAGGATTCACAGCATACAAAAGGTGTATTTTTTAAAATGTATATTTTTAACCACATTATCCATTTTAGTGTATATTATCCATTTATAAATTGATAATTTGGTTAAAAATTCCCTCTTTTGCTAAACTAAAATCTCAACCTCTTTTCTGCATCTTTGTAAAGAGTCTATATCACTTCGGTAAAATTGCTTCTTGTGTCTTTGGGATTTTTCACTTATAATTTAACCTTGAATTTTTCCATATTTCTTCCTGTAAAAGAGGAAAAGGATCTCTTCAAGAGGGATTATTCTCAACCAGAGTCAGGGGTTTGTTTGTTGCACCACATGGCATTGTTATTTCATACACAGTCACAGAAAGTGAGTAAGTATTATTATACAAAGTGTAATCCTCTGCTAAATGATATGGATTTAATAGTTATAGTCCCCAGTAAATTAGTAATATATGTAAAATATTATTTTTAGTGAACTTCATTATGACCATTATTAGAACTATTCTTTACCCACATCAAGCTAATGCAGATACGCTTTGTCAACAATAATATGAGACACAGTCATTTTTTAAACTTTCTTTCAGTCAGAGGGTCAAACAAAGGTCTGACAACAGAAACACACACACACAAACACACAAACACATTGTGTGGGTGTGTGTGTGTGCAGGGCTGAGAAGGTTTCTGGCAGTCATTTGCAGCTTGGCCAGCTGAAGGTTGTCTGAACTTGTGCTACCTGGGTGTGATGGACTGGAGGGAATACATAGGTGTAAAGACACTTCCTCTCTGACTCTAATCCTTTCTCCTGTGAAGGTGAATATCTGGGGATATGGGAAGTCAAGGTGGGTACAAGGGAAGGACATGATGTGGAATAACAATTCTCTACACACCAACAGAGACTAAAAGCAGTTCATTAGGATGTGGGATGGATGGCACACGGTGTGGACAGTGGCCATACTGAGGCAGGAAGACCTGCCAAACCTAAGCCTGGTTCAAGGTCCTCAGAGTGACATGGCGTCATTTGAAAGTTATGAGGGTTGTGTGTGTGTGTGTGTATGCCTGTGTGCGTGAATGTGTATGCGCGTGTGTGTGTTTTATGTGAGTAAGTACACTAGGCAGAATTCTGATATTTAAGTCTCATAAAATACATTTGAAAGTTAAAATACTTTAAGAGCACAAGCAAACTATATATATAGTATTATATCCACACACATGATAACAAACCTCACACAGTGTAACATAACTGTTCTTAGTCCATCATGACATACAGGTGTGGAGCTCCACTGCAGCTTGTCAGATCATTTTTACTGTGTAGTGTAAGATTGGCATTACATGCATAAAAAACAAGTATCTCTCACTACTGATGTAAAGTGTGTTAGGTATAAAGTGTATGAATGGCCTACTCTTACTCAAAAAGTTCATTTTGTTTTTTTCAAATGTCTATCTTCATGTTTTATGTCATCAGTCTAAAAAAAAATCCTTAAACAGCATCCTTGATTTGAAAAGCCTTTATCGGATTAAATGCTTCATAGCTTTGAACTTTTCGTTACAGCTCTGGATAGAAGTGCCACGTTTTCCCTCCTAAAATAAAAATTTTAGCAGCTTATGTTTTAAACTCAAACACTGAAACCTGTTTTATGTGAGTTGTGACCCACTTCAGCCACTGGATGATGAAAAAGCAAGTAAATTCTGACAACTACAGTTCACAAAATGATAGAGCTTAAGCTATAATAGAGCTAAGGTAAAACTTTATTTAATATGCTCAGGGCACAGACTGAAACTCAAGTATCACAGAAATACAGGAAATTAAAAGTATCTCATTGCTGCTTTTGTTAAGCACAAACCTTGAGCACATACAAAATGAGGAGTCACGTGTCTCTTCATGCTGATAAAAATATGGAAAGTGTGCTTTAATCTGCAGTCATACTGGGACTGTCAGCATCAATATCATGAAACGGTATTGATGTTTATATGATGATGGTTGGATGTGCAACAGTTCCAAGGTCCCTGCAGAGGCATTCTGTTTATTTTCCCTGCAGGAGGACAGCAAGACTCTTCTCCATGTGACTGATGAGGCCTGAGCACCCTCAGTGCCACAAGGTAAAGGAAGGTGGCACAACAAAGAGTCTTTGAAGAACCGTGCAGCCTGACTGACAGACTGCATGAGCATGGATTCCACAGCATTTGATACAGGTGTTCAATACTTAATGAGGGTTGCATTCTATTTGAATTTAAAGCAAAGCATAGCGTTATTTTCTTTTTGTCAATATATCCCATGAGAAGACCAAAACATCAAAACAAAGTCCATCTCTCCATAGTATCAACAGCACAGATGATGATCTGCCTGCAGCTCTCAGCTCCAAGCCCATTAATTCCTACTAATGATGTTCTTTAAATATGACTTGTTCCTTTTGGAAAAGGCTCAGTAATTTCCTAAAAAAGCTGAGCAATATACATTTCAGGTAATGTTAATTAAAAAGATGAAAATATTTTAGCTGTAATGAAATGATAAGCTCCAAATGAATACAATAATGATAAATTTTATGAACTCATACTCTGAGTTGCTATGGCACCTGTGCATTTGAGACTGTTTCATGGTAATGAAACATCAGGCCAGCCAGTGTCTCATTGTGGCTTTGTTATGTTTTTGTGTTAAACATATTTAAGTGATTGATATAAGCCAAAACAAAGTTAATCAGAATTTTGCTAATTTCTTTGTTGAACCACCTCAGCCTTCTAATGTTGCACAGCCTTTATTTTCCATGGTTAGGCTCCACAGCATTAAAGCCACCTCACACTCCCCATGACAGTCAAAAAAATTAAGTTTGCTTATTAACATGGAAAGTTCTCTACTTAACCAAAAGTCATTTGCTTTAGATAACCACTTTGTAATAATCTGATCAATCACAAGAGTGTTTCTACTTCTGTAGCTCCAACATCTCTAATGGAGTGACTTCTCTCTAATTAGTTGCATTACATCAATTTCAGGGGATGAATTTTCCAGGATAATTTTGCAATCATGAAAATGTAATAATTTAAGCTGATAAACTTAAGATTTTAAACAAGGATCTGCAGAATGTAGATAAAGTAGTTTGTGAAAAATAGGATGTGTAAGACTTGGCAGCTAAAGCAGTAACAAAATTTCTGTTTTTGTTTTGTTTGTGCCCAAAAAAGATCAGGACGTTTCTAGTTTTTAATAATTTGGGGGGGAAAAAAATCGAGCTCAGGGACACGGAAGAATTAGCTCAGTAAAGTGTGGATACACTGAAATACTGTCAGTAGTGGTATTTGTATTTCCACATGCTTTGTTGACGATTATAAGATGAAGAATTAAACCAATCATATCCTTTATTTTAGCTGGGTGGTTCATTCAATTCTGCTCAATGTTTTTCAGTAACATAATTTCTTAAAATTTGTAAAAGAAAGAAAAGGATAATAGAAAGCATTGATGAAGTAATTTTTTTAGGAGCAAAAGTGGAAGCGAATGCAAAATAAGTAGCAAACCTAACCACAGGCAGTTTAATGTGTTTGAAATCCCACAGAAAAGTCAAATAAGTTAAATGGTGAGTTAAATAAGTAATATAACTGTTGGATTTAATCCCACACCTCACTGTAAATCAGAGACCTGCAGTAACCTTGGCATCCTGCCTTCAGGCTTTTCAACAACAACTATGCAAAGAAGAACAAGAGAAACACATAGTGAATGAGTAATGAGCTATAATTAGATTGATGTGTTGAGAAGGTGAGACCCCATGTCATATTTTTACTAGTTTACAGTCCCTGCATGGTAAAGAGTGAGCTTTGCATTCCTAAGTGAGCTCTGTGCTGAAACAGGAGATAACACGCTGAATACGGTGGAGTTAAGGCAATCCTGAAATTAAGTGCAGTTTGGCAACCACGCTGACAGCCTGTGGTACACAAAATTATGTCATCTTCAACCTCTGTAACCTTAAATAGAGGGCAGGACCACTGCTGATATGCGACATGACAAGCAACAAAACGGGGTGCAAGAGAACATGCTGTTCCTGTCTGACACTGTGTGACAATAATAGGACACTACAGGGCCACCCCTCAAGATTTGAGTGTGCTGACGATGATTCCCCAACCACAGCGCTGTAACACAAGCCAGCGACATGGATCTGCAGCACTGTTCAGACTCATGCCAGCAAAAAGTTAGCAGGCAGTCGTTGGGAGGGTGTGAGAGGAGCCTGGGCGGGATGTCATTTCACTCACAACTCATCTCTCCCCAAAGGAGCTTTTCACACACACAGCCATGGCCACCAGTGCTCTAATGCTTGCAAATGTTTTTTAAACCATATTTTTAAGGGGACCTCTCACACTGATATTTTTATTCCCTAATTCTACAAGAGCAGCTTTCAGTGGCCCTGTATGCAGTCTCTCAGTTCATGTTCTCTCTGAAACAAGTGGCAACTTTTGGAGCAGAAAAAAGGAAGTCATAACTGAGGTGACAAATTCCGCAGTTAATCAAATGGCCACTTGAGGCTGGCTCCAAAAGTGAAAATGTCCTTGTAGAGCTCCATTACAAAAAAAAAAAAGCAGCCTACAAAAGACAGTTTTGGTCTGTATAGCAAATTTTCCACTTTATCAGAATCAGAAAGAAAAGTTATTCATAAATAAGAGTGTGGCTAATTTGACTACAATTGGCTACTGGCTGTCTGCTTGGTGTCACACAGTCATTGGTAAGAATACACATCCTCTCTAGCCCCACCCCCTTGTCCAAATATGGTCACTTCTGGCTCCATCTATGATTCTGAACTCAGGGCCTCACAATGGCTGTCCACATACCAGCGGGTGAAATCAAAGTGGCTCTGTTCTCTGACACTGCCATTGATCTAAAACAAGCTGTTTTTAATTTACAGTCTCTCTAAGGCCCCACTCCCTATAAGCTAATTAATTTTCATAAACCAGCTTCAATAAGCTTACTGTGGGGCTGTTTGTTAGCACCACTTCATCCTTTATCCAGGTGCTGGGCAGCAAAGTGGTATGAGGCACAAAAACACAAATCCGGCTCTCCTTTTACTGACTTTTAGAGTACAGAGGAAATAATGTTTTACAATTTACAGGGTTTCCTGATGCACAAATTTTCTTGTTGCTTAACTAGTTAGCTCAGTTAGCCTTGCAGCTAGCAGTATCAGTTCACTCACTTCATTCACTGGTAAGTGTTCGTGTTTACATCTCATGAACAGGGGTGCCAGAAGAGTCAGCTAATGCTACAGTTAGCAGCAGCTAAAAATGCCAAAGGACTGAGTTCGGGCAGGGCAGCCAGAGGACATCAGAGGAGAAACCAAAAAAAACACAGGTTAAACACCTCTGTACCAATCAACATACTATGGGCTGGATGGGTGCATCTCTTTACTTCGGTGGCATGCCATGCCTGCAACAAAGGACCAATAAAAGAGCTGACAACGAGTCAACAGTGGCTCTTAAGTGGAAGTAGAAAAAAATGCTGGAAACCACAGCAGTCTGAAACCTGAGCAGTTTGAACACAGGTAATATTTTTAAATGAATTTGCTCAGGTCTAATATGACCTTTTAACTTAGTTTTATACTGTAAGATAACAAGGGAAAACATTATAGGTCTATCTGAAATCAACAGTTTAGAAGTTTAACAGATTCAGAACTCAGCATTACATGACACTTTTATTATGGTTAACATGAGATTGATTCATAAAGTTGTGTACTTTTTACTTTAATGTTTGTCTTTTGTGCCTGTTTAAAGAGAAAATTTTCTTGAATTTCAATGTTAAACAGACTCAAGGTTGGAATTATTCATGTGGTGAAAGCAGCTATAAAACAAAGACAAATGGCAAAACAAGAAAGAGAGCTAAAAAAAGAAGAGCTCTATTGAGAGAAGTAAATGCATCAGCCTTGAATTCAATCACTTTGAAACACTTGAACAAAAAGTTTATAGACAAACTGCACTGCACAAAGTTACAATGAGTTTTCGTTATGACACCATTACAGGAAGGCTTTTTAATCACAGACAACAGTAACTAACAAAGCTGATTTGCAGAACATCTTTCCAAAATGCAAAAAATGTCCATCTGATTTGCTCAGTGTAATTTGCCTAATGTATGTCTTAGCAGGACTTAAAATGTGATTAGTATGTTTCTTACTATTTGTATCACTTTGATGTGGACAGTAACACATTATGTCAGATATTCTCTTTGCTCTTTTAAGGAAAACAAAATGGCAAGGATGATTGAAACATCACTTTCAGGTTTAACTGTTGTTCATCACCATCAATGACACTTGAAGCCAAACAAAATAATTTTAAAAAAAGAAAGAATTTTGTGACAAAATAAAAATCTGATGTTTTTTATATATAGATGAGGAAGTGATGTGTGCTTCTTGTGATGAAAACACTCCATGGTTTCTAAACTGCCCCCTCATATATCTGAATGTGATCTCAGTGGAGGCTCGGTGATTTGCCTGGTAAACAGTACCAGTAATAAAATGCAGGGTCGTATGGCAGAACAGGAACTGTCTGACTTCTGCTGTGGTGGCTGGCTAATCAAGAATGCACAATCACACAGTCCTGATAGATTACTTTGTAACACTGTCTTGTCACACTGTGTTTCTTCTGATAACTTTGAGAACACTGTGACAAAAGATAAAATAATTGCAGCTGTGATTGTTTTTCACAGTTATAAAATCCTGTCTCATAGAATTTTAACTGCTGTACAGTTTTAGCATTTTAAAAGCCTTCAAACTCATAGCTCTGTGACTCAAGTTGGACTCTGCAGATTCTGTTTTATGTGTAACTTGTTCTGCAGAAACACACCACCACAGACCCTTGCATTGTTTTAATGCTGGGCTGTTTTCAGTCAAACGCCTGCAACATCTTAATATCTTTACATGCCTACACAAAGACACAAAGACACAAAGAACTGAGTTTGATCTGATTTCATGTTCTCTACAAAATGGACATTGGCCTCAAGCAGTTCTTCAATCAATCAGTTTTTCCTTATTAATTCTGTTTGGTGTACGCTGTGCCAAAATCTGCTGTTCACTGGACACCTGCGATGTTAGCATCATGTTTTATCCTTGATGTTTTATTAATTTTCTGTCAGAAATTGTTACTAGATTATTCTCTTTAAATGAATGAGAAAAGTGGTGCCAAAAAGGTATCATAACATCTCACACACTGCATACATGCAGTGGCAGCAATTTAATCAGCTGTAACTTAATGTTATAAAATAAAACGTGTTTACCCATGCTAATGTTCTTTTTCTATATTTTCAGTGTCTACATTATTTAAAATTACAGGCAAGAAGCAAAGGAGTGAGGCAGATAAGTGTGGTAAAGCAAACAACTCAACTTATGTGCCAAAATTGTGCAGACTACCTTTTTATGTACGATGGAATGTTATCATTTTATCCCTGATTTTATTACAATCAGCATTACAAGTAAACTGCTAGAAAACTTCATACGTCATTCTGACACTAAGACTTTGCTGAACACTTGCAAAGCTCTGAGTTCGTCACCGTTTTACGAACACAAGCAATCAAACTTTGGGAGAGTTCCCATCTATAATGTATAGACCCAGACATCAAAGAGCTCAAATCACCCAGGGATGAAACTGATCAAAGTTATTTCTGGTGTCACGTTCTTCTATATGCTTCATTAACACATGCAGTTTGAGCTATGCTTCTACCCCATGCTGTTTCTTCTCATGTCACAGCATTTTAACATAAAAGAGATATATACCATAATAAATTCTATGAAGTCTCTGTAATCTAAAAAGATTGGTTGAGTACTGAGAGTATAACCAAACATTTGTTTTACATATGATCACAGTTAAGTTACTGAATAATAGGGAAATTTGGGAAAGAATGAGGTCATGGCAACTAAATATGATTATGGGTCTTGTTTACTGTGTGCAGATTTTCATTTGTTTAGCTGAATAAAAGGTCTTTTATGTGACTGTTAAAAAGTGTCCTCCTAAGCCAAATTCCCTTTTTTTGTTATTATTCAACCATCTGCACTTCCAATTCACACCTCTTTCCACTAATCAACAGCAATACACCTCATCATTTATCAACCTTAAACTGCACTGTATATATCAGCCCTCTCCCTTTGTTCTGAGTCAGCTCCTCTGCTTTAGTTTGTTTTCTTGTTCCAGTGTGTGTCTAAGATAATCTGCCACCTGCAAATACCTGATGCTTTCTTGTTTACTATCTTCCTCTTGTGTTATTTTTTTTGTCTCTCATATTGTCTGCCTGCTTATGCACTCATCCACCTGTAGGCCTGTTATTTATACTAAAAGCAAATTTACAGCATTAACCTTGTCTTGTGTCTGTGTTTGGGTCCAGATCTAACCAAGCCTTGATGAGAGACAATTCGATAACCTTTCTAAACAATTGAATAAGAAAGAAACATTAATTAATAAGTGACTTATATTAACCTTTTTAATGACACTGCTCCTCTGTTAAAGTGAGCTTAATTTAATGCTCGATTTAAAAGGCAAATTAAAGAGTTTAAACCAAATCCCTGGCCATGGGCTACTGCTTTGACAAAAAAAATGAAAACACAAACTGAAAACATCTGTATCACATTATGTATATTGCAAAGTAAGTTTAAAGAGCATCACAAAAACATTCATGTTCATCCTTAAATTTTATTAAATGCCAATTATCAGATCAAATGATTACTGACTGTTACATGATTCAGTCAAATAGTAACTTTTTTCTGGTCATTCCCTCAAGATTATACATAAGAGATGAGAAGCAATTTTAAAAATTTATGCTGTAGTCAGTATTAACTCATCTCTCCAGGCACCTTTTTAATCATCAGAAAATTGCAGGATTTAGTCTTTGGCAGAAATTGATATTCAACTGGATGTAAGACAAAAGCCTCCCCAAGGCTCAAAGGGAGGCACTGAGGCAAATATATTATATGAAATTAATTTGAGTCAATAAAAACACACTTCTCTGAGTCATAAGTCAGTCAAAACTCAACTGACATGAAACATACCTATATCATTCAGAGGAAACAATTAGCTTCACTGTAGGGTTTTCCATAATTTTTCCCCATCAGAATTTGCCTGTGAATCATCTTTCTCAGCGTCAAAGTAATCAGGTGGTGCAGTAGTTGTCTGAGCAGTCGGGTGTAGATTGCCAGCAGAAACTGCTACTCCTAAATTTTACTTTGAACACTTCACATTCAATAGGGCCTTTTGCAAAAGTATACATAGATATTAGCTTAAACAGCTCAGAAGAGAAAACAACATCACAACAGCTCATTTCATGGTCTCTCAAAGATTCTCACTCTACTGATGGCTTCAAATACTCAATATATAATTTCTGCTGCTGAGGGTCTCTCAGTTGCAACAATGGAAACAAAAGGCTCAGTGTGATGATGTCATGAAGTGGTGTGGGATAATGGGATTTATTGTTCAAACCAATAAAGAGTGGGCAAACCTCCACTGCACTCTGAGCTCCATATCAGTTCAGTTAATCAACATTTCAACAGTGTCTCTGTATGGATCCATTAATTTCATTAGTTTTAATCAGTGCACGTGTTTGTGTGACAAACACCATGATGACGAGACAATCACCACCAGCTGCTCATTCAGCATATACAGCCTGAATGGGGTGCACGATGACTTTAAATTTGCGTTTCTTTTTCAGTTTTCTCCTGTTTTCATCCTGGTCCTACATTTAAAATGTATTGTGACTGTATTGGTACGTGGCTGCTTTCTGAGGACTGAGCTTGTGATGAAGTGTTTACACGTTGCATATAAGTATCCAGGATGTTTTGTGTTTGAAGATAAGAAATTAGTCAGTTTTGCTCAGTGAAATAAAGACAAGGTTAAAAAAACCTTCACAGCTGCCTTCAAACAATGTCCAATGACAATGTCCAAGCAGAAAGAAAGATTACATGATTTTTCAATTCATACCAGCCCTTTACTTTTCTGTCAAAAAAAGACTTCAAAAAAGAAGTAACCTTCATGTTAAGTTAATGTTTAGTGTTAGTGCAGTGGTGCAGTGACTATCTTGCCCCTGTGGAATCGTTTTTTGTGTCAGTGCGGTAAAAACACAACAAACACAAATGTATAGGCAACACTGAAGCCTGTAGTGCGGCAGCCTGAGTTCATTCTGCAGGTGCACTAGAGTGAAAGGTACGACACATGTTTCTGTTTGTGTATGCAGTACCTCTTTCCGCTCCAGCCGCATCCCTCCTCTCCATCAGCAGGTAGCGAGGACTCTCGGGGAGGAAGGGCAGCACACACAGCTGCAGCATTGCAGGCATCACCAGGAAAGCAAACAGGTAGTTCCACCTGGACTCCTGCAGTCAAAATATCGACAGAAAGACCTCATCAAAACTTCAGACACAGACAAGCTACACCGCAGTAAAAAAGTATGATTAAAAGAAAGTATATCTTACAGCTGTTGTATTATGAAATAAGTGGATGTACAGTGCTTAACAAATTTATTAGACCACCTGTCCCTATTTGTCTCAGAGACCATCCAGCATCATGAAGTGCTTTAA
>JAPZDV010000012.1:20620130-20637380 GCA_029814665.1 Acanthurus lineatus | reverse complement strand
CTCTCGCTATATAAAAACATCTCTCTCCCGCCCCTCTCTCTCTCTCTCTCTCTCTCTCTCTCTCTCACACACACACACACACACACACGTATTTCTTTGTTTACTGTATTAATGCTGTTTTTAACCTTAACGGAACAGACGCAGTGGTATGCAAGTGCTCCACAGCTCAAACCTGCACTTTGATATTGTACTTTGGAAGACTGGAAGCCACCTGGCCGTGTTATCTTTAAGGAGTGGTTTATTATTGAGTATTTAGAGCCAATAAAAGTAGTTTCACCTGAGCAACTATATCACAGCTATGGCATTGATGTTTGTGTAGCTACTGGTGAATGAATTGGATAAAATGAGAGACTTGGTGTTTAAATCTCCTAAAAATTTTCCATTAAGATACTAATAGACACTAATTAATTAATTAATGTGTTACTTTTGAGTGATTTTCCATGTTATTCTGTGTGCAAAGTATTTCAAAGTCATACTATATTTGGTACAATTACATTTAACTACATATTACTCAATGTGGCTGCATGCACAGAGAGATAGTCTACAAATTAAGTAAAATTTTTAACAATAACCATGGCTGAAAAATGTCTGTTATCTTTAGGGTTTTATTGAACATCAATCAATCATCCCTAAAACATAAATTTAAAGGTGATAACATTATTATATTATCAGCGAAGGTTTTCATTTTCACTTAAATCAGATTTTATAGTTATTTTGCACGGATTCAAACACTGAACAATGAATCTGGCAGCAGGTCAAGGCCTCACAGAGCAGCCATAGGATTTTGGATAACAGCACAGAAAAGTGTGTTTTTTGTGTAAATTACAAAGGTCATGTACATATTTATTGAGGAGTGGTATCCTGTCAAATACATCCTCTCCAATCCTATCGTCAGTCCTGGTTAATGTATGGCATAACAGGAAAAATAGCGATGACTTCAAACAGCTATGACCTAAATTGTGCTATCAGGACAGGACGGTCAATATGACAGACCAGTCAAATTCCACACAACACACAGATGATACGATAGCCGCTGTAAAGTCAGAGAGACGTGCACTCGGCCACAGTGTTTTCAGCAACTTAGTGACACTAACCTTTCCGCTGTTCTTTCCAGAGTCACTCATCTTTTTATCAGCCAGGTCGTCCTTCTTTGGTTTGTCCATGTTAATGTCTCAGCACCCTTAAATGTAAAGATTGCATCATATTAATCATCTAGCCCTTAAAGAATACCCTTGGGAGGACAAGACACGTTTCACAACAGAGAGGGGGAAGTGGACTTTATTATAGAGTGACACATTGGCTGAGAAGGAAACGACGGAGACTAAACGTGCTGACACAAACATGCTCATACGGGCAGACGCTGATGAAAGAAAACACAGGGCTAAGGATCAGAACTTGGTCACAAGTTCAGGATTTACTCATAAGACGAAGGCAACAGAGTCAAAGCAGTTTTGTCAAACATGCAAAAAGTTTTACCTCACACACACAAAAAGCCTACCAGCAGGACCTTAAATAGAGTGTGAAGGATTGGATTTCGAAACAGTTTACTTAATTATAGGAAACAATGGTCTGGATTTGCACTATGTCATACGGAGGGACTCCACAATGGTGTTCAAGTGTTATACAGAGCAAATTAGAAGCTTGAGTCTGACACCTGGTGGTTACAAGAGTAGCAACACTCGCAAATCCTGAACAACAGACACCATCAGAAAAAAATGCAGATATTGTATGAAATCTAAAATCAAAATTGATCAAAATTAATGTAGATGTATGTGTCATACCAACTGTCTGTCTTTAGCAGACACAGTTGGTGCAGACTGTTGCACTGTGGGATGTATTTCACAGCTAGAAGTCTGTGTTTTACTCAATTGATGAAAAGTTTGAAACAGAGTTGGAGTTTTGTTTTGGTCTTCCATTTTTCCAAAACAAAGAGAAAACAACATGCAAGCATCTGATTGGTAACCGATAGGTGACAATAATCCATTGTATCAATAATTTCCTCCTCCACCCCACTGTTTATAACATTTAATAGCTTTCTATCAGCTTCCTGAATATAAATGAGTACTCAATTGAATTACTAGAATTAAAACCAGCAGGACTCTGATTCCTGAGGAGCAGGGACAAAAGCCACAGCTGTGAAGTGAATTTATAAAATGACTGAAGACGCATGACTGATCAAATAGATAAGATTAAATCCCTATTGGGTTAGCAGCTCCCATTATTAATCTGGATACCTTTATTGCAAAGCTAGTTCAAACTGGATCTTTTTTATTTTATAGTGTGCATAAACAGCTTTTAGAGACTTTTTGCTGCCTGCATTGCTGAAAAACAACCAAAATACAGTTTGTCCTAGTTTTGAGGATATATTCTCAACAAATTTAAAATGCCTGAGTTTGAAAGGTCTTTCTTGACCTTGAAAAATTCCTAGCCAAACTCTTTGTGTGAGAATTGGACAAACCATAAAATGCAATATAGCCCCTCAGAAATCTCTCAAGTGGACATAGAGTCGTTGATCGGTTAGGGAAGACATCCTCTGTTGGAACATTTTAAGTTTTTCTGGCAAATAAAAGAGTCATCAGATCTCTTACACAATACTTGGTATACCCCCACTGCCCCGGCACCTATCCTACCATTGTGTTCAGATAAAGTGATTTAGGCCTCTGTTTGTCAAACTGTGTTTGAAAACACGGCACAGAAACAGACAGGGCACTGTAAGAGAGAATCTCACTTAAATCTATATGTTTAACCCCACACAGACAGGCCCGAGCCTCGGCAGGGTATCCAACCCTGGACCTTCTTGCTGTGTGGCAACAGTGGTATCAACTTAGCCACTCAAAATTGAGCCGTGCTGGTAAACATGCGAACGCTGCACATAGACACTATAACATTGCTCCTGTCTGATGCTTTGAGCAATGTTATGTTGTATTAAAGTCGGTTTCTGGGAGTAACTAGTTTCATGCTACACAGTTACATAATCAGTTTACAAAATAAACATTTGTAATCAGTAAAAGTTAGTGAGGACAAAGTGTGCAAACAGTTAGAAATCAAAATGTTGATGATTAAATAACATTTATGTTTCTTTTTGTGCAGCCTGCTCTTGGTTTTTGTTTGCCTGTGTATGACTGCTCTGGTTTTCGACTTTTCTAACTAATAAGAAAGCCTCTGTACCCTTGGTAATGATATTCAATTATTCAGTTTTATTAAGCTCTGGTTCAGTAGTCTCTATTTGGGTCAGCCATCTTTATTCCTGTTACCCTACTTATACATCAGCTGTGACAATATCTTGTTTTCTTCTTCTCTCTATTTCTATTTTATCTTGATATTTCTCTATGTTATCTATTTTTACTCCGGAATGGAGCAACTTTAGTGATCCAATCTCCCTTTGGGGATCAATGAGCTAGTCTACTTCTGATTCTGATATGAGATAAGAACAGATTCACACAGACAGAATGCATGCAGTTTGCAATGGATTGCAAGAGCTCAGTCATGTGAAGAATTCATGAATTTGGACAAAAGAAACTGCTTTAATAGCATCATATAACAATACAATCTGCTTAAAGTCAGTAGCAATATTAAACTGTTACACAGCCCTATATTTATTCAAAGCTATTTGGATTTTCCCCCACAACGCATGAGCACATGCAGATGAGCCACAAGCCCCTGATTATTTTAAAAAATGTTTTAAAAATAAATTTTCTTACTTGTTTGTGATGTGGTCATGGCTATCGAAAAACTCGATTAAAATTGTAGCCTAAGTGCAGTGAATTCAATCACACACTCCACTATATAACTGTAAAAACATGTTTAAATAGTGCAAGATAGTTGTATTAAGAGCCTTCCATTAAAACTGACCACAAAATTATTACAAAATATTTAACAGAACGGCTGCACTTATAGAGAAAATAAGTGCCAGCTTTCTGAACCAGACTTATTCTGCAGGTAGCAGCTGAAAAATATCAAAACCTATGCAGTAACCTAGGGGGAAAAAACAAAAGACAGCAAAGCCGAGCATTATAATTAAAATAACACCACATTTTTACCGAACTGACTGAGAGGTATCCCTATGGGCACACTTACCCTCAAACAGGCTATGTATCCAATGACAACAGGAAGATTTCTGACCTAGACATGACTGTGAGATAAGACTGACATAATTGTTAACTTTTGGTGTGTCCCTCCCTCTTTCCCTCTCTTAGGTCATTGGCACAGTCCGAGGTGAGCTGCTCCTCAGGAAAGAAAAACATTAACTACATGTTTATTCTATTTGACAACATTACTGATTTAAAAATGTATTATTTTAACCACAAGCACCAAGCTATCCATAATCATAATCACCACGTGAATTAACATAACAGGCAGCACATGAAGGCATTATCGTGGCAGTTAACCAAATTAAATTAGGCTAATTTGCAAAAAATGTACTTGTCCTTAGGAAGCACATGGGTTAAAATGGAAAACTGATTGTTTAACACTGTGAGCTGCATTCTAATATTTTATATGGAGAAACTATGTCAAACACAATAACACTATCACAAGCTGTTAAGTTCACCAGGAGGCATTTATGATTTCCCACATGCATCCAACATGATGTGAAAGCGAAAGAAAAGCATTTAGTTAGACTTCACTGTCATACTATTTCCAATATCATTTTGTCATTCCTGATATCAACTGTGATAACTGACTTCTCTGTATTGATAATCCTATACCAGTCTGTTTGGTAATATCTATAATACATTTTTTATTTTTTTAACAGCTGTATACTTATTACTGTTTTGATGCTATGTTAAAAATGTGTCTGGAGTTTCACAAGTCATTTGATTAAACATTTGAGGCAGTATTTAAAGTATTAGCATTATTTATGATACTGTTATCACTGTTAACACTACACTTTATGCCTGATATATTTATTACCTTGTTGCCTTTTCACACAAAACAAACTAATAAAACCAAAAAGATTAACAGTACAATCTATTGTAAACTCATTGTATTCAAAGACTGGCTTTATTTTAAAAACCTTAACCCAGTAGGCAAGATCAGAGTCCCATTTCGAACACACATTGAGCACATCAGATACCAGCAGTTCATATCTAGTGGACTGCAGCCTTACTTCATCGCTTGATGTTTATATGGCCAAACAATAACACGGGTATTTGCTATGAGTTCTATTTTGTTTTCACACAAAAGTGTCATCTAATTTCATCATTTTAAAGCTTATTATGAACTAACTACTGGACTGGGCAATTGATTTTAAAAGCAAAAAAACAAACTTTCAAACAAAGCAGAGTGAATGAGTTCATCTGAGTGCAAATCACAGGCCAGACAAACACTAATGTCCTATATTGTGTCTCTTGTTTCAGGAAACTCTTTGCACAACATCTTGGGTCATTTACTTGAAATGATTTAAAGAATTTGTTGAACATTAACTGCACTGTATGTCCATAATGTGGACACCACTGTTGAGTCAGTGTTCAAGAACCTTATGACAAAATTCCAACTCTTGCAGCCAAAAAGGTGGTCCAATGAGATAGGATCAATAAAGTATTTGCTTCCACTGTGATTATATGAACCCAGTTGAGCTTCCATCTTCTTTGTGCATGTAAACAAGCAGTCAGACATCAGGGTACTAAGGGGCTTCCATGCATTGACAATTAGTTATTGTATAGAAATCTTTATGCTTACCTTCAATAATATATGGAAGGAGTTGAAACTGTAAAGTTTGGAATTCCTAACACCCAGTTGCGCATGCTGACAGACATTTCTTGCTTTTCCCACCATTAAAACAATGCAGTGTACCCCTTCAGCTTACTTATGCTTCTGCTGCATTCCTTGACCTTGTGTGAAGCATAAGGATCACCCCTCTGACCGCACAACAGGTCAAAGTCTAGGAAAGACATCCCCTGATCAGATGGTCCCAAGCAACAGAATAGTACTGAACTCAACCAGCTGTTAGATTAACTGCACACCCACAGAAACATGCAGCATAAACTGCTTATTTCCTGAAACTTAAAGTGACAGCTTCGTTTTAAATGAGGAGGAAAATGTTTCTGCTATTGGTTAGCTTCAGAGTTATTGCAGGAAACACCACAGCTATTGCATTACAGCAGCATAAGAGCTTGGTCTTCAACAACTCCCCCACCCCCGCCCCCAAAAAATACCCCTTTCCTCAGGCAGCCTTTCTCTGATCAATGGCTGCATTATTTTCCTTGGCTTCACATTGATCATATCGTTCAAACTACTGCCTGGCAGCTATTAAAAACATGTGAGTCACAATTCTGCAGGAGTGTGTATGAGTTACATAACAACAACAACATATAGATAAACAAGTAATTTTTTTCTGAAATGACTACTTTTCATGTTCTTTATTGCATTCGCAAAAAACTCTCCTTACAACTTGTTTGCTGCAAATGCAGGAAATGAATGTAAGAGGGTGAAGGGAGCCCAAGAAGCATGCCAAGTTTCCAGCTGCCTTGAAAAAAGAAGGCAACACGACTACAATGGAATGAAGACAAAGCAAAATCAAGGACAAGAGGCAGCAACAGCACATAACTGGCCACACTTTTTCTACTAAAAATCTAAACAAAAAACAGTTACCTTGTCAGCTGTGCCACTCAAAAAAGCAGGACCTTTTCTTTTTAAAGTTCCTCCTCTAACCTCTGCAAGCACATTCAAATAAGTTACACAGAATGTAGAGGAAGCTATTATTAGCTATTAAAACATTAGCTATGTCCAATGGAATGTGTAACAGCAATCCTTTGATGTTATGATAATAAAAAAGAAATGTGTCTTGTAGCTAAAGTGGTCTGTAATAATGATTGATAATGAAATAATGCTGGGCATTGATTTGTACTTTGACCATGTTCTTTTATTTTAACTTGACTAAGTTTGTCGCGTAGTCACTTTCACTTTCACTTGAGTCTTATTTGATGAGAGTAATTGTTCTTTCATTTGAGTGTAGATTTTTTTAGTAGGCTACTCTACCCACCACTGCATTTCCTCCACATGATAACTGCATGAAAAAGCACCTGAGATATAATAAACATAGTACAAGAACATGACAGTTAAGATTTGAGAGCTGCAGCACATAGTTGTATTGAGCAACTCTAGTGTGTGGTTTTCTTTGTGAACTGTGAACTGCCATATTAAAGTAATGAAACTCTGGCTTGGAATGGCAAAGAAATGTCTCAACACATTAATGCAACTGGAGGTGTCCAAGGAGTCGATGATTTCAATGTGGGAGCTCCCTAACCTGGGAGCTCATGCAGCAGAAGAGCATTGCCCACCTCTTGCTCTGAGCCTGTCCACCTCTTGTATGCCTGGAGATGACTGGCCAAGGTCCGAACACGTCCACACCAACATAAGTGAAGGGTGGGCATGTGTGTAGATGCTCTGGAGGTAAGTCAGCCATAAGTTGTTCCTCTGTTCTTCTACGTAGCTTCCAGCACACTACGCATTGGTACAGGACTGAGGCGATCAGCTGTTTTCCACCTTTCACCCAGAAGCCTGCTGTTCTTAGGGCCCCTTCTGTGAAGTGGCGCCCTTGATGCTTCAGTCTTTATGGGACTGTCGTACCAACAGCAGAGAAACATGACTGTTCTTTGGCAAGATGATGGGATTCTTTTCCGGAATGCTCAAGTCGGCGTGTTTCAGTCCGCCACTGACACAAATCAGTTCATCTTCAAGCACAGGTCTGAGCTTCTGAAGGGAACTGTCTCTGGTTACATCCTGTTCAAGAGCTGTGAACTCTTTTGCGAAGACTTCTTCTTGAGCAGCTCTGATGATAATGTGTCTGGCCTGAAACAACTCATCTTGAGTGCGTGGGAGGATGCAATAGTGCCAACCCTTGCACTTGCTGGACTTGTGGTCATGTCTGTAAGCTCTGGCTATGTGGATGAGTAGTGCAATAGCCCGGGTGAGGGAGCACATGTATGAAAAGCGCTGGAAACATGCAGCACTAAGGCCTTTATTTTGAGTCTGAGTCAGGAAACTGCTCACTTCATGGCATATAGAATCATGTCATGTCTGATTCTGGGTTTACAAGTTCAAAGGTTTGGCTTGTATGTTCGCCCGGTGAACTTTGTTTGTACAAGAAGGGTGGTCCGGTGAACCATGTCGTCTGTGTCAGTTGGGACATAGGAACTGACCTGGATGCGTGACGAATTCTTTGGACTCGATTGTGAACATAGACATAGAAGCGTTTGGTCTTATTGTGTATATATCCAAGCACAACCTTGCTACCTCAATAGAACTTGGTTGCATCCAGCTTTGTGTCTAGTTTGTCCTGAATGATTTCAGCGATTTCACCTGTCTTCTTGCGCAAATGCCTGAAGGATGGCCTCACTGTTTGAGGCGAACTTGTGTAGCCTCAGATTCGATTCACTGAGAGAGGTCTGCGTCCTCTTTAGTAGGCTGATGGCTTCAGCTTCGGTGGGCAAACTGATGAGCCCATCATCTACGTTAAAGTGACGCTTGACAAACTGGATAGTGTCTTCTCCATGCTTGTGTGCACCCTCATGTATGGCTCTCCTGAGCTCATAGATGGCCACAACTTGGGATGGACTGTTGCTGAAAACATGGACCCTCATCCTATGGTCAACCTGTTTCTTGCAAAAACGGATTAACACTCCAATGAGTGAGTTATTGAAGTCTAGGCCTGAGAGAAGAACATCATTTAGTGACTTACCAAAGTGCTTTGCGCTGGAGTCAAACACCACACGGATGTTTCCAGGCTTTTGCAGATGGTAGATTCCGAAGGTTGGCAGGTACCAACACTCTTCATTCTCTCCAAGTGGAGGAGCCACTTCTGCATGTCCATTGTCAAATATTTTTTTCATTAATCCCAGGAACCGATCTCTCATCTGTGGTTTCCTCCTAGGCGCTTTCTGCAAGGTGGTAAAGTGATTGAACACCTGTTCACGCTTGTTGGATAGACGAGATCGGGGAACCCTGAAAAGGAGAGGAGCAACCCAGTTATTTGATGTGCCTTTGAACATCTCTCTGTACATGATTTCCAAGAAGACCGTGTTCTTAATGGATGGGGCAGGTTTGTTGTCAGAATCCGTTTTGTTGAAGACCTTTTGCCCCAGGGCCTCCAATGATGCCTGGTCCTTCCGCTCCCCACCATGAGACACATCCTCAGTCAGCTTCACAAAGCCATCACAGGGTTTGAGGATAGATGGGCGGCCGTTCTCTAGCATATATCAGTCCCTCCAGGCAGCACATGTCTGCATCTTCAAACCATAAACAAGGAAGTGAATTCGGTGACATACATGCATTACATTTGCGCTGGAGACTGCTATGATTGGTGGAACTCACGGGAGGCTGGCCAAAATTGCGGAAAAGTCACAGTGATTGGACAAAATTGCAAGGTCGCGCAGAATTCACAGAGATTGGTTGAATTTTTGTTAATCGTTGCGATCACAACATTGCGAATTCCTGGAGGGACTGATATATGTCTTAAATGTGCCCACAAGTGGTTTGTGTGCGTTTCCTAAGCACACATCCCCTACCAGAACCCATCCTAAATCCAGTCCATCCAAAAGGAGCGTTGTGAGGTCCACTGATTTGCTGTCGAACTTTATGGACCCTCACACTGTCTCTTCCTAGCAAGATAAAGACTTCTGCATTGGGGTTAAGTTCTGGTATGTGCTGTGCCACCCACCGCAGGTGTGGATGGTGGTGGGCTGCATCAGGCGTGGGTATATCAGAGCGGCCGTTGAGTATGTTGTTACACTCAATTAGCGATGGTAGCATTAGGCTGGTCTGCCCATCGAGAGATTCAATCTGAAACCCTTCTGCCATTCTGCCTGATGTCTCTACCAGCCCGGCTCTACCACAGGTCTTGAGTGAGTAGGTGATTGGCTGACCTTTGATCTTGAACAATTCAAAGAAGTCTGATCAAACCAACGACCATCCAAGGTCACATACATGTTAACTGCCTTTTCACGTTGACCTTGTGGATACACTCGAACCAGACAAATTTTTGAGCAGGATCTTGCTGTACGTCCTGGGCCACAAACCTGCGGGCATTGTGAGCTAATGGCTGTACTGTCGTCACCCCGTTCCTCTTCCTCCCCGCCATTGTCTGGTGGGGGTGTGGGCCTTCTGGAGACTTGAGGCGGTGTGCCTGGATGCATAGCAGCATGATAGAGCATACTATTACATCAGAGCACACTCTGTGCACTTTACTGTTGCCCTACAGTCCCATGCAAGATGACCGGTGGATGTTCAGCACTTGAGACAAATTCCATGTTCCTTGAGAATGATTTTTCTTTCTTCAAGGCTCTTGCCTCTAAAAGCCCTGCATTTCCTCAGCGCATGTGGTTTGTTATGAACCGGTCAGTTTTTCTCCAGCCCAACAGGCTTTGCCTCTGGTGAGTTTGGAGGTGGATCTTTACCTGGAGAGATGGCCATCTTGTGAACAGCTTTTTTTCTTCCGTAACTGTTTGAGACTGCTTTGTCTGATCTCAAGCTGTTGCTGCTGCTACAGCAGCATTATGCGCTTGACAGACTCTGGTCTGAGCCACTTAATCAGCAGATCTAACATTTCAGTGGATGAGAGTCTTAAGCCTGTAGTAGCATTACTGAATGATGACTGCCACGCTAGGTAATTTTCAGGTTTATCATCGGATTGATAGAGACTTGTACTCACTAACTCATGACGAGCCAGGTATCATGCCAGGTGTTCTGTTTCAGGTGTCACACTTGCGGTGGATGGACCATACACAGGTAGGTATGATGGAGCTGTTGCCTTGAGTGGTGATTTGCAAGGATTTTGTGTTATTTTGGGTTTTGTGGGGCATCTGCTGTTTCTAGCAGGTGTTATTCCATGTCCAGTGTCCCTGTTGAGTGTTGTGTAATGTCCATCATGTCTTTCCATACTTGCATTAGTTCCATTGAGCCATGAGTTGATGTGGGTTACACCTCTGAATTCAGAGCGGTTGTGGGCGAATAGCTGTTTTGGTGCTGTTCCATGTCTAGATGGTCTATTTGGAGTCTCATCCTCTTCTTGCTCTGCGTGCAAATTGAAATTGTGCTCTGATGGAGGCCATGTCACGTAACTTGCTTCTGATAATGCTGCCACAGGTAATGTTGCATGGACAGGCGCTTGAGTGTGTGGTGCGTGAAGTGCAGCTTGTACTTGAACATATGCATTAGTGCTGAAATTTCATTTTGCAAACCATCTAGAGATAAATTAGTTTTAATAGAATTTTCCGGTTCTATTTCTTCAGCTGCTTCTAAAGCCTCGGCCCTTGGTAATAGCTGCGGCTGCCTCTCTTTGATGTGCGAGTGCACTCAATTCGGCTACCAGTTTTGCTTTTCCTAATTGTAGCTCTGCTTCCTTTGTTGCCCTTTCTACTTTGAGCTGGGCTTCTTTTTCTGAAAATGCAGCCTGTGTTTTTGCCACTTCAGCTTTAGCACGTGCCTTTACTGCTGCACTCGATGTTGAGGAGAGAGAGCGCTTTGATTTTCTTGCACGTGCAGATGCATTATCAGACCTTACTGATTCCGTTTTCCTTAACTTGATTTTCTACTTGCTTCTATGGATGGTGAAACTCCACCTGAATGACGCTTTATCACTGTACTGTCCTCGCTGAAGTGTGCTAACTCCAACTAGACAGTCAGCTAAACTCTCTTATATTCATGAATACAAAGAAGGCCAGAATTCTCGTTGTAGATTTACGTTCACTCTTCACATTTCACAGAATCCTCATAGAGATGATAAAGTGGTCTAGAGCTCAAGAGAGTGAAACTAGGAGAAAAACAGCAAATACTACAATTAGCAAAGCCACCTAGTTTCTATGAACACTAGTTTTAGCTGTTTAAATTACTTCACAGTCTAGCTGACTAATAACACTAACATTTCCATGAGCTAACAATAGCATCTATAGTTTTTAACAATGCCATACTATTTTTAACCCTTTAACTTTGTTTTTACAACATGAAATTAACAGACTTATGATTTACTTAGTAAGAATAAACACGAAATACATACAAGCGATGCCTCTGCAGGGGAATCAACAAGTAAGACGATTAATTTCCTCTGGTGTAATGACCGTCTGCACTGTTAACCAGCCTGCCGTTTCTTTTCCATATGTTTCAACATGATTCTAACGTGGTCTAAAACATTTTTTTCATCCTTCTACCTGTTTAGCTCAAAATACAAGATTGAAAAAAATAAGATTGCGCATAAAACTGAAAGTGTACCAAAATAAAAGCATGAAAATTACACTTAAATGCCCGAAGGGCAGAACAGGTAGTATAGGGTGTTGATAGACTGTCTGAGAGAGAAGAATCCACAGAAACACTGTGAAAAAAACAAAAAACAACTGAAAGTTTGAAAAAAAAATGCTTTAGTCTTATCTCATTTTTATATTTCAATTTCAGCAGAGCAAGTTTACCAAGGGTCAACAAAAATACAACATGAACGTTAAACACTTAATGTATAAACTACCTGCATGGTGGAAGCGTTATGACATATACACTGCTTGTACTTAATGGCAAGCTGAAAGCCAAAAAGAAGGTGCTGTAAACAAAAAGGAAAAAAAGAGAGAGAGAAGCAAAGGACAACATTCTGCTGACCGATTTTTCTCTCTAAACACCTGAAAAGCCAAAGTATTATTTTTTCCATTATATCTTGGTCTAATGTCGAAGCTAGTTGCAAGCCAGTTGAACTTCATATAAAGTCACAATGAAAATGTGTTCTGAGTTTGTCACAGAGAGATGTGTTTTTTACTCACCCAGCCAAATGTGAATGACTAAAAACATCCCCAAGTACATAAAATATAGAAGAATATAAGGTTCATGGATAAGAAAAAAAATCTGAGGAGGAAGATTTTTTCCTATATGCAATTCTAGAAAAGAATCAAAATTTCAAGAAATTTTCCAAATTCTTGAAATGTTAACATCTACAACCTTATTTTAAAAAACACTGCATTATGAGCTACAGCTATTGTATCCTCTCTGTGCAAATTTGCATAGTACATACACTTTGTACACATACTGTACTGTATTGTACACACACACACACACACAATATTAAAGCATTGCATTTGCTGTCTATCATATCAGACAACACTCTCCACTTCACCCTGTGTTAGGTATTACTGCCCCTAAATAAAATAACATAAAAAAAGATTGTTAGAGCTTCCGATGTTGATACTGGCAACATTCAAAAAAATTACAACTTAGGTCCTACATTTGTTTTTATCCCAGAGATATTTTTTCTGCCATAGACCATGGTCTAGACTAAAGTCAGCAGCTGTGTTAAACATTGACTTTCCCACTGCACAAGTCACTCTGTGTCACCTAGTGTCCCCACAGAGAACTATTTGTGCTGCTGGGACTCTGTGCAAACTCATGTGAATGAATGGGACCACTGAAAATGCCCAAATACATACTTGATAGCAGGATTATCCATTCTGTAAAAATCAGATGGAGAAAGAAAACTCACCGGTCAGGACTCTTGTTGTCCAAAGCTGTCATGAAAAAACACAACCAAAGTAAGTGCAGGCATGTAATTGAAAAGATACCATTATCACATGAGAACTAGCTGCCTAACTCAATTTACTAAAACTGGATATGACCAATAAGTGCTTGGAGCCACAGTGCAGAGTGCTTCTACATGAGGACACGCTCTTCTCTGATCAGTTAAGCACAGACTGTTTGCATTTTGTCTAGTAAAGTTATAATATAAATTTCAGTTGGTAGGAGAGAACAATAAAAAAACATTACAAACTTTTCTACCCATTAAAAGTGGACTTTTTTAGTCTACAGCTCCAATGCTTAATGTATTATTGTGCAAGACACATTGTTTAATTTAAACATAAACCACAGGGTTAATTTCCTTACTAGAATTTCTAAAAAAAAAAAAAAAAAGCTGACCTCAAAGATACAGAATTTTTAATGCTATTTTCACAACACATATGTATTTTGGAACCACATGAATGTTACTCACCTTTGTATCCCCCTTTCAAAGCCGACACAAAAAACAGTGTTTCAGTGAAAAACGGTTTAGTCTTCTGCTGATTCTTCAGATAGAAGCATTGGAGCGACGGTAGCAAATGCTTTGCTGGAAGTCAGCAGGCATATTACTGTTTCACCCACCGACCTGAGAACATGTTGGAGCTGGAGGGGGGGGAATGAATCCTTTGTTTATCTTTATCAGTTTCTTTGCTTTATTTATTGCAGCTATGTGCATTAATATTGTTAGAGAAACACAACTCCTCTGATTATTTTTTCTTTTGTGTTTACCCAGATATTTTACACCCCTCTTTCCAGGAGCAGCAGGACTGGAAAGAAACTGAACTTATAAGAAAACACTGTCATTGATCTTTTTCTGTGTGACTGAGAGAAATTTGAGTTTTTCAATCTAAAGAGCTAAGAGAGAGACACACACTCTTCAGTGGAAGAAGTACTCAGAATACTGGAGCAGAAATGTACTTTACTACATTAGGGTAAAGAAAAGAGAAAAAAGACACTAAAACAACCTGTAAAAACTTTTGAATGGAAGTCAACTCTCTGCCATTCAGTATTGTTTTATTTGTCTGTTTTCAGCTTGTAAACCAGAGCCACAAGCATACTGGGTGACGGAAAACACAAAGCAACATACAGCGTGGAGTCAGCTGCACCTGCTGCCCTGACCTTTGTGGCTCTCACCTGATTGGCTAATGTTCCTGCATAGTACAAGCCTCCCCCAGCACACCTGTATGATAATGTTCACAGTGTCTGTGTGCAGAGTGTTGTTATTTCTCAACATCTTAACCATTATCATCCTATTTGTACTCCCTGAGTAACAGAACCTGTTACAAATTAACACACTTAGGTTTATGACTGTCTTAACGCTGCTGACTTTAGCTTCTCCATTCAATCACCTATCACAAACAAGAGCAAAACAAATCATTTAGCTTAATACCAATATGCCTTTTTACTGAGGAGCTACTGCTCAAAGTTGATCATACACTTGTGAGCCTGGCAGAGTAAAAAAAAAAACAAAACAGAAACCTGTCCTTCACAGGGCACCATATCTCAGTCTATTGGACAACTTCACCTGGCACATCCATGTTTGATAAGCAGATAAGCAGATAAGTAGGACATACATGAGTGTGTACATATGTATGACTCTACATGTTATTTGTACAGAAATGTCCTGCATAGGACCCTGAACCAACAGTGTGAAAACCAGAGCTATGTGAGCATTCATTATTGCTGTGTTCATCATGTGCATGACAGAGAACTTGATTTGAAGAATGTGCGATTGTGAGAAACTTTAGCACTGTCTTGTGAAAATGACACAATATTTGGCTTTCTTAAAAATACTTTTGGTGGCCACAAACAGTGAACTGTGAACTTCTTTAGGGTACACACAGAAGTTACATTTTATAACACCATAAATGAGTGCCAACAGTAAAAGGTAACCATTACTAATGATTTCAGTCCAAGTCATCACCATTCATATTGTTTTTTTAGAGAAATAAACATTAATTTGCCCAAGACCATAAACAGAAGTTGTTTCTTCCTGTAGAGTTAAGAGTAAATCGCTGAACAAACTCTTCTCCTCATAATTTCTGCTTTCTTGATCGTTACAGATAACAGGGGACTTAAAATGGAAAATTGAAGAGTCCAAATTAGATCCAAACCAGTGAATCAAAACAGCCCCATGACTCACTCAGTCACATGGGAACCCCACAGAAACGTGCTTCCTCATCTGCTCCTCTTAGCCTAAACACCCCACTGAGAAACACCCTCAGCTCACTGAATTCCTGAATAACATGAAATTGTGATGAGGAAACCTTGACAAACAGAAATAATTCAAATCTGCATGAAAGAGAAAATGCATAAAAAGTGTTTTTATTATTACTGTTATTATTAATGAATCAATTCCACTTTGGAAGTGGATGCATAAAGACATTGAAAAAAAAAAGAAAAGAAAAGTGAGACAAGCATAGTGGGCCCAAACAAAAAAACACAGCAACAACACAGGACCTTCAACTGATCAGACAGCATCTTGATTGTACACAGACTTTCTTCTTTCAGTTCCTATTATTGCTCCCCAGTCCAACAGGAAGAGTTGTAAATAACACAAAGTTTGAAATCTTGAACAAATCAAAGAGCTAAAAACACCTACCCCCATGAAACCCTGGAGAAAAAAAAAAGAGACAGCAACTTCAGTTAGGACCAGCTACCTCTCACTTCAGAAACATAACCAAGTTACATTTCTTTTCAAGCATGATTTTAACAATTTAAAAGATACAACTTGCTTCTAGCTGATCACTGAAGTGAGGATGCATTGAGCCCAAGCACAAACAAGGTTTTCAGTAAACTGAGTGAAAGCTATTACATATGGAATGTTGAGCTTACAAATATTTTTCAGGGTCCATAACGCTCAAAAGAGATGTAAAAGCACTCATGGTTACATTTTCTTCATCATGTTGTCTCTGTGTAAGCTGAGGTTATTCGCATCAAAGGAGACATGTCTAGGATCTTTTTTTTTTTTTTTTTTTAAATGGGAGCTCTTCCCAGCCATAACCATTTACAATTCAGATGTTAACAGACAGCAAAGAACACCGTTTAGACAGTGAAATACAGTTTAAAAAAAAAAAAGAAAGATTGAAGTCAACAGTAGTCCTTGTCCCTGGAGATGTGGATGTTTGTCTGCTTGCAGCTCAGTATGTGATAGTCCACTGCTTGATGCAGGAATCATGGGAGGCAGTGACTAGAGTATGCTCATCTACCCAGGCCAGGCCGCTGACGTGGTGCAACCGGTGAGTGTCTGCAGGGACCAAAATAGGAGACAACCTTGTTACAAAAACGCCTCAATGCAGAAAGAAGTGTTAAATTTAGAGACAAGATCACACATTCAGTTTAACAATCAGCACACTATAAGCATTTAATTTAAGCTACAGTTCTTTAAAGAAAAAAATGGACACACTCTTTCTGTCAGCTGATTAGTTTGGAATATTGTAGAGATGAACGGAAGGAGCAGCCACTGTGAGCTGTTAGATGAAGAGCTGTGTGAAACTGCAAGTTTCCAAGGTAACCAACTTAGCTGCTATTGTGTGGAAAACTACTTGGGCAGCATGAAATCAGACTGTTCTATTATCTTTAAATGACTTCTTTATAGTGTTGTCACGATACCAACATTTTGGTACCAGTACCGGTACCACCATGTATTTTGATACTTTTTGATACTTTTCCAAATAAAAAGAGAACACAAAAAATGTCATTATTGACTTTATTTTAATAGAAAATCTT
>JAPZDV010000012.1:20590383-20620030 GCA_029814665.1 Acanthurus lineatus | reverse complement strand
ATACTTTTCCAAATAAAAAGAGAACACAAAAAATGTCATTATTGACTTTATTTTAATAGAAAATCTTAGAACTATAACTGTGCATCGGGTCTGGGTGCTTGTCCTTCAAGTGTTTTGTGAAGTTGGAAGTGTTTCCACCCTTGACCAGACATGTTTTGTAACACCGTTTACACAGTGGTGCTTCGGTGTTAATGGCTTCACCATGCTCATTTGTTTTAAAGCCGCAGTAATTCCATATAGCACTTCGCGCACCTGGTTTATCTACGAGTTACGTGAAGGTTGCAGCAGCTGCCATTCTCTCCCTGCTCCCTTCTTTTTCTCTCTTTCTCTCCTTTACCTCTCTCTGTCGCCAGTTTGCTGGCGTTTGCTGCTCCACGCTGCTCGCTCACTCGCCTCGGCTCAAATTACAACGCGGTGCCGTCACGCGGCGATGTTTAAAAAAAAAAAAAAGTACCAATACCAGCCAAGTGCAGTATAGTACCGTTTTAAATGACTCAGTACTGTGGTACCTATTTAGTACTGGTATACCGAACAAGCCTACTTCTTTATGAAACATTTTTTTAATGCATGCACTCTAAACAAATACCATGATTACTCTTATGTTGTTTTTCTCACCAAACAGTGCTTGAAATTGCTTGCCATTGTGTTTAAACACACTTCCTGCTAACAGCGCTTAGCACAGATGTGGTCAAATCAACCCTGTCACAAATGTTGCCAAATTACAAGTATGCAGTTGACTAAAATGATTTGAAATGATTTATAAAAGAATTTTGGTTTGTATTTGATCAGCATTGTCTGGTTACCTGGACAGATTGACCTAAGTTATGTGAACCAGTGATGTGTACCGGACAGACACACAAACTGGTCATAGTCGTATAGACCTACAACCAATCAGAGCAGGAAATGTGTCATTTGTGACGTGTGCTTGGTCCGACACATCGCAGAAGGGGGGTGGGAACCATCTACTGGACTGAACTGGTGTGGGTCTCAGGTTAGACTTGTGTAACTCACACAGACTGGCTAAGCAGAAGCTAATGCGCATGTGCACTTGTATGGCCTACCTGGCAACTTAAGCCTCTTCTCTGGATCATTAATTGTCCAAACAAACACCATCATGTCCATCCCACCGGTGGCAAAGTGCTCATTATCAGGTGACCAAGCCAGGGACACTGGCTTGGCGTGGTGTCCGTAAAACTCACTTTTGACCTGGTGGGGAAAAAACATAAAAAGAGACAATGACTCTAAATACATACAAAACTGTTGCAGGCACTGGACATTGACTAAGCATTAAAGAAATGCTTGGGACAGACAAATTTTTACCGAGTAGTTGTCAGCCACAATGTAAACTGTGGCAACTTTCTTCACGTCTATGACAGCCAGATAGGCTCCATCATTGGAGTAGGCCATGTCTGTGATATGCCCGCTGACGCCAACAGTCTGACCCTCGTCTTTCAGAGTGTTGCCCTGAATGGAGTACAGATGGATTTTCTCATCCTGAGGAGAAAAAGAAATTAAAGAGTGAATCCCAAATTGAATACCGGCAAGGTGTGATAATGAATGCGTGTGACTTCTGTCAGCGTAATTTCCAATAGATCAATGTAACACACACAAGACTGATACTATTCGTCTCCTCGGCTCATAAGCATTTTTCCAGAACAATCTGCATTTTAAATGTCAACTTACTGCTCCTCCAACAGCAGCAGTGGTGCCGCCAGGGTGGATAACTCCAACCTCTGCTTCGTAGCTGAGATTATCCAATGTGAAGACTTTCTTCTTATCCTTCAGCAAGACAATCTAGAAAAAAAAGAGAGAGATTATGATAATCAACTCCTTCAAGACAAAACAGGAGATTTTGCAAACACTGAAACATTACAAGTAACAAATATCGGGTGGATGGTGTAGAACTTTGGTAATGGTTTTAATGTTTTTATGACGAAAAAAACACTAAACTCTAAACTTGGTTAGAGATGCTCAATAATAAATAAGGTAAAAGACATTACCTGTCCGATGCACACAGCCAGTGACAGCCCTCCTGCTGCTGCTGACACACTTTTGGGCTGGAAATCCATTTTCACCACATCAGAGGCACTTGGGAAACCAACAGCTGGGGTTATTTATGGCATAAATATCTCTTTGACATTCAAAGATAGACAAATTATAGAATTTCTGAAGGCAAATATCCAGTTTAAAAAGGTAAAAGTTAACAAAAGACAGATACTCGATCACAAAACACTCAGAGCGATTCTACATGAGGAGACATTGCAGACTACAGGTGCTAACACACAATGGTGGGCACATGTTGATACTAAATGTAATATTATAATGATGTTGCTGCATATAAACTGCATATAAACATGCGGTAAGTATACTGAAAAGTGTTTTTACACTCTAAATTTCTAAATTCATTTTTTTTAAGAATTTGGCACACCAAGCCTTTACCAAGTGTCACAACAAAACTGTTACGAGCCATACCTGTACTCCTTCTTGTCCATGTTGGTATAGCGCAGAGTATCGTCCATGCTGCAGGTCACCAGCTCGTTGGATTCGTTAGTCACCATTTTGCTCACCTGGTTGCTGTGGCCCTTCCCCGAGAAGCAGTCGTTCTCCCCAGTTTCTGCATCCCAGTAATGTGAAGCCTTTGTTAAGGAAAATATAAACTTTGGACATGACATCTCTCTGTGACCAAAGGCATTACAGTGGCTAAATGTTTCAAACCAGACACAAATCAAAAGCTGACTGCAGGAGGGGAGACACTGACCTGACCTTACTAACTAACTCTACAACAATTAGTTAACATTTTCATGTCTGACACAACAAGCATGGAGAGGTGCCAGGTTAGCGACTTGCTAGCCTTAAATTTGGCATTTATTATGAGCCTTAGTTAGCACCGCAACAATACAGGTACTTCTTCTAATTTATGGGACACCTTTAAAAAAATTAGTGAAACATAAAGGATATTGATGTGTCCATCATGACTCCCAGAGTAGATGTATGGTCGCCCATCACTTTTGTGAACAGTCAGACACTGGATGGATTTGCTGTGACCCTGCAGGAAGAACAAGTTAGTTTCCAGATAAACTTAGAGATTAGGGACACAAAAGAGGAGTTGGTGTGTAACTACTATAATTAAGAATATTTATTATTAACTCCCACATATAGTGGACATTTTTATTCAAAGATTTAGAAGGAATAACTTTGTTCTGTGGTAAACAATTTAATCATAAACATTTTATTGATAGCGGTGATGACGCTGCAAAAAACACTCATGGTAACACATGGTAAAGAGATGGAGTTAGACACAATTCACAAATGGTCAAAATGTAGAATTTAAGAAACTAAGCAAAAACAAGGACTGAATGTCAGCTAATGTCTTGCACTTACTGAAAATCCTCCATTATTCATTTCAAAGTTCTGCAGTAAGTTTACTTGTTTCTGTCACCCACACAGAGGCACAAAAAGTAATATTTACTTTAACACAAGTCTTTTTCAGTTTCGTGTAACTTTTGAGAGTCTAACCTTGATAACGCGTATGGGTCTGTCAGGGTTGTTCTTGTCCAGATAGTTGATGTATCCTGACAAGGAGAAACTGAGGAGGTGGTCATTCTGCCACAGGCAGCCCAGCTGCTGGTCTGCCACATCAGCGCCCATGTTGAAGGTGGTGACGGCTGTACCTGCACCAACATCCCAGAGTTTCACGGTCTTGTCCCCTGAGGCAGAGATCAGTTGGGAGCTGTCAGGGCTCCAGCTGACCTGGAGGAATTAAAGAGAAGAGTGGTGTTTAAAAGTGGAGTTATTGATATTTATATACATGTAGCAAACTTTTGTGTTTAAAGTTCTCTGGAAATGTTCACTGAACAAGAGAAACACAAATAAACATTCGAAGCAAACGGCATGCCAACTCTGATTACATCTAACTTTTCTAAAATCATTAAAACCTCCCAGGATAAGCAAGTTACTGTGCCGAGGGATGTCAGAGAATTTAAACACTGATGTGAGATTGTGTTCACTTCAAACATGACAGACTGGCATGTGCACTGAAATGTATATCAAACCTACTTACAGCATAGATGCCTCCTTTGTGAGCCCTCTCTCCACCCAGTGAGCTAATTTTTTCACCAGATGTTCCATCACAGACGAAAATCTGTAAAAATTAAACTCATTAAAAAATAAAGAACTTTTTTTTTTTTGCTGTTTACAACAAGGGTAGAATTTTGTGTATAAATTTTTTATACAATTAGATGGCCACACCTTGTAATCCAACACTCACCTGACCATCAGCGCCAGCTGTGACAAAGTGACTTCCATTTGGAGAGAACCGAACACAGTTGACAAACTGGGTGTGGGTCTACAGTGGTCATCATGGAGACAGAGGGGGAGAAAAGGAGTAGAGCATTATCCATTAGGAAAGCTTATACACTGTAAATTCAGTCCATATTGGTTTCATTTCATTTCATTTTGCACAGCAGACACCTGATCAGATATCTTTTGTTGAGACAACATGAAATATGAGACAAATAAAGCTTTTTTTATGCGTCATATGCTCAGAGAGAAATTCAAAGCTCTTCCATCAGCACTGACCAAAGATTAGGTTTTATAACACAAAAATTCAGCTATGAGAAATGTGCAGACCAAAATTTAAAAAAATTTGAATGCAATGTGTAAAAAATAAAAACAGAATGCAGCCCTGAAAATGGTCTGAGCCAATGTGGTAATATCCCTTATACAAAGTAGTAAAGCTCTCCCCTCCTGTGAACAACTGAGCCTTAAACAATGAATCTATTATCCAAGGACTGTTCCAATTGGGTGTTAAAGCATGCTACAACTTTCAAACAAAGCCAGGGATGGGCATATTTCTGGCAGCAAAATTAGAACAAAAACATTGACAAAAACTAATAAAGTTCATTAGGTAAACATTAAATAAACTGTATTTTTGCTGTTTTCAATCAAGTACATGTCAAAAAGGATAAACAAAGATTTGTCTTATTCTCTTATTTCTTATTTGTCTCATTCATGATTCATAAAGTGTCACACTCTTATATCTGAGCTGTAATTTTACAGGAAATGCACGCCAGTGCACATTTCAAGGTAAGTACCAATCAAGACCAGCCATAGCATACATGTTGCTCCTGAAGTTAGTTACAGTGGGGGGGGTTTGGAAGCTAAATTAAATGCTACACACAGAGCAACATCTTAACAGCAGGACATAACAAACATAACCTCAAGAGGAGTGCATGTGCTGCCTCACTTTCTGCACCCGAAAAACAAACGAGTTGGCTTTTCTCAGAGCAAACAGCCTCTATGATTTCTAAAAATCAAAGAACATGATGGCACATTACAACAAAGGCTAAACATTTAGTCTTTTGATATAAGACACTACAAATCTACTGTATGGCCCACTTCTACTGCAGCTATTCCAACCTAAATCAGCATTTAAGAATGAAATCTATACTTGAAGACTTAAAAAAAAACTTTAGACTGAAGTCTAAAAAACAGAACACGATGTTTCTAGAGGGAAGGCCTGCTTGCAGGAATGTGGCTCACACTCTCACCAAGAATTTCTGGGGGAAGTTGGTTATGTAATATGAAAACAGATAAACAAAGCTGCACAGTCCAAAAGCACCGGGGTGTGACAGACTTGTGATGACTCATGGACATTACAAATAAGACCAATGGTTCAATGTTACAGAAACAGTTCTGAATCTGGACATGCAAAGGTCAATATTATGTTGCTACTAAGACTGAAAGTTAAAGATGAAATTTAGCCTTTGGCTCGTCTGCCATTTCCTGCAAAATCCTTTTGGCCCTAACTACTCTGTGTAAACAAAAAGTACCTCTTTTTAATGCTTGTCCACAGAAAACTATTTTAAATTCCACAACTCACATGTAACGAGAACTTAAACCTGAAGGGAGGCCCCTCGAAGAAGGACACACAGGTGTCATCGCTGGCGGTGGCAAGACGGTATGGGCGTTTCTGCCTGATGTCTACACTGTTGATATATTTGGCGTGGCTATGAATATCCCCCACTGTGGAGCCAGTGTCCCACAGGAACACTGCCCCGAACCTGCGGCAAGAGACAAGCAAGTATACCACTGTTCACATATTCTAAGATGTTTGAGCAGGAAATAAAAATAACAAACACTTTTTTTGGATGTACCATAAAAAGCATTCACACTGCATAAAACTCTGTTCATATCTTAATACAAAGTCGTGACATCGAGCAGAAGAGTCAATAAGAATTGTAATATGATTCCACCTATTCACCCCAATGGCATGTTAAGTATGAATATATCTAAAACAAACAATGAACTTCAGCACAGTATTAAACTCTGTTAAACCTGAAAAAGCTGAGTCATGGTGCTCTTACTTCAATGAGGCTCTTTTACTTCTTGTTCATGTATGAAACCCTCCATACTCACTTCTCTCGGCCATCTCCTACAATAGCAATCCTCTTGCTATCCTCTGTCCATGCAATGTCCTTGACTTTGCCTGAAATAGGGGTGTACTCATATTTGAGCAGGTGTTCTTTCTGGGTGGTGTCCCAGATACGGATCTTTCCTGATGCATCTAAAGGATTTTAAAACATTAATTTTATTAGAACAAAAACACCGCTGTGGTAACTATATGCAGAAATATGTTAACATGCATTTATAGGTGAATCACTTACCTCCAGATGCAATGTAGAATCCACTAGGGGCATACTTGGCAACGCTCACCTGATGGGCGTGTTCGGTGTAAATGTCTGCTATAGCCGGGTTCTGTTTAAGACAGGAAATGTGAGACACCAGCAAGTCTGAAAACCTAAACATTAGATGTTTCCTGTCTAAGGTAGAAAAACAGGACAGAGGACATACTTTTTTTTTAACTGTATATTGTTTTAGGGTTTTGGCCATTGTTCCTTTGGGTTATGATAATATTTTACTCAATTCATACAACACTTGAAAAATGTTCATTGCATTTTGCAAAACTGTAACTCAAACCCTTGTTTTTGCTGACCTCTGGTGTTTGCAGCCCTCACCTTGCAGTTGTAGTCAGTGATCAGTACACTCTGATATCACCCTTAGGTGTGGTTACAGAGGTTGCACCGCAGTTGACCGTGCCATTGTGCTGCATTATGTGGTAGCGTGGTTGGGGAGAGCTCTTAATGCAGCACAGGTGGCTAATGAGGTGGCAGGTATGAAACTGGCTCCCTATCAGCTGAAAACCGAGCAGCAGCAGGTACACAGTGGAGACGCTGTTCTGACACTTTTTATTGAGGGTGACTAACACAGTTACTGAACTGGAATTAGTCAAATGGACCAGAGTGCAAAATTCTAAACCTCTCTTATGTGACCTAATTCAGCTATAAACGGCAACCAAACTATAATGCACCTTTGAAAAGTTTGTATGAGGAGAGTGTTATGGGGAAAGCGTTGCCTATGTAGGCTGTTAAAGTGCTGGCAGGAAAGTACAGTAACATTACTATTTCCATGAGGTTTAGCCAAATAGTCACGATGATTACATGTCTTGTATTTTGCCAGTGGTTTTACACACAGTGTTAATGTTCAGTTTCTGCAAAAGGTATCACATTGATTGCCATAAGTGGCACAAGATGGTTTTAGGTTAAATGAAATGGAGCAAAAAGTCATATGTAGCCAGTTTAAACAAGCACTAAGCTGGTCAGATTTTTAAAGAGCACACACACACTCATGACCACACCTAACAGATGCCGGGTGTGGTTAGAGGTGAAGTGAACATGAAACTTTTAACTGGAGGCTCAGTGAAATGATGCTTTTGAGGTTGAGGATAACTTTCACTTTCTTTCTTTCTTTAAAATATGACTCATAAAGTTATTTAAATCAAAACAAATAAGTGTAAAACATCATTATGACTTAAACAAATCATAACTGAACAAGCAAGCATCCCTTGTTACATGCTACTATTAAAAAGATGGAAACTTACTTCAATATTCCTGATGATGACACACTTCCCATTGGTATACACGAAGTTGTTGCCCTTAGGATCGCCGCCAATCACTTTTGCAACCCCCCTCTCCATCTGTGGGAGACTGGCGAACACATGCTCTAAAAAAGTACACATAACAATAAATATAACATTGAGGCAGGTAATGTGAAACAAGAAAACACTGTAAATAGTATTAAATTGTACCACTCCACTTACAATTTTTTGCAAACAATGCTACCTTTGACATCTAAGGCAATAAGTACTGAAAGAGCTTGAAATCTTGAAGGTTGAACTGCATGGACCAATGTTTTTCACCACCAAAGAGTTAATCAGCATCACTAAGTTATTTATCAGTCAGGACTAATTAGGGTGTGTTAAACTAGCCTTTGACTTTACTGATCTTTCCAGACACTTCAGGTCAGTGTTCAGATCAATTTATCAGAGTGACTCATAGCAGTGGCATAGATTTACACTTTTTTTCATAAGAGAAGATGGCAGATGATTTGACTGTTGCCCAACTATTACGTGAAAGGTCATTATATTTAAGATTATACAACAGTGGTATCTTATAGAAAATTAAAACATAAAAGATTTACATAATAAAAATTCATTCCTGAATGTGTGTTATCTTTTTTGCATTGATGGACAGTTTCTAAGTTTATCACTGATGGATCAAGGCCTGTTTTTCTTTGCCTTATGACTGTCTACTGTTTAGATCCTGACGTATAACAAAAAGGCAGAACAAGAAAACATCATCAGTTTTGTACTTGCCTTAATAAAGTTTAATGCAGATAAGGTTAGATGCCACCAAGCAATTGAAACGTTATTTAAACGTTAATAATGGGAAGATCTTAAGAAATCATTTCATCTTTAAACTAACATTAGACAGCTTGAAGAAGTCAGATGCATGTATTAGGCTTTAGCATATGACACAATTATTTATACCCTACATTTAACGTCGGTCTACTGGCTCGACATTAAATTCACAGTCAAGACTCTTAACTTCTTGCTTGTTCCGCAGTTTCACTGAGCTACTTCCCTTGTATGAGATCCCACCGCCAGCCTCCGTCTGGGCATGTCATAACAATGCGATGTGAGCACAACTATTTCCTCAGACTGACGTTAGCTCAACCAGCTAATGCTAATTCAAATGCACCAACTGATCGTATAATGAGCTGTATTTTGAACCACGGCATGTTCACAGTAGACCGCTCTTATGAGATGCAAATGCATATTAAATCAGACAGAATCACTGCCAACGCCGGGATGAGATTATCTTTCTCGTGCGAGGTTAGGTGTCAAAATCATGGGCGAGGCTAGCTAGCTCCAGGCTACCTGGCTGTGTAGCTCGATCTGCTGAATAATATCGCCGTAAATAAGAGTCCCGTTGCATATTTTTCCTCAGCCTTTGCGATTAAAAATCAACAAACTTACTCAGTTCATGCGGCATTTTCCCTGCTGTTCGCTTGCTTCTCGTTACTCTTCCAAATGAATGAAACAGTGGAGACAGTGAAGCTCCCCCGGCTGAGCACTCCCCGATCACACAAACACGGAAGCGAGTGCAGCTCTCGCTCTGCCTGGCTTTGCCCATATATAGTAAACTCAGATACTACGCTGCGGCTGACAGCCACTAGCCATGCACTGCCGGCTTCGGGATGATTTGTCCCTCAAATCTGTCTCTCAGGCCCCGTGGCTAATATGCCACAAAATTCCAACCATCTAATTCCGCTGCTTCCGTTTTCCCAAAATACAACTATTCGTGAGAGATGGATTAAAAGTGACATTGATATAGATAAATGTAACAGATAAGATGTTTGCTATAGGCTAGCGTACATTAAATCTTCTCCTAAGATGATCATTGTGACTTTATATTGTACATCAACATGCATACTATGCAGCAATTATATTTACATGTACCACACAAAATGAAAACTTATCATATTTTTGATATAGTTTATGTACAATACATATAATTTTGTTTTGGATTGCTAGTGACTATTTAACCCCAACCCCACCAACCCCCTAAAAAACCGAAGAAAGAAATCCATGACAGAAATGTGTTTCCTTTGTATGTATGTATAGCCTAGCAAATGCCACGGTTTTCAACTTACTGAATTCTTTCTTTTAACACAGGTGTATTTCTGAGGCAACAATTTGAATAACATGCAAAGGCCAACTTTACCATTGTTGTGGAGGCTTATGGCCCTCATGGCCCCCACGGCCCCCAGTGAACCACACTGAATACAATGTCATTGCGAGGAGAATGTGCCTTGGGTGGGATTCAGACTAACAATGTGAAAATGGAGAACCACACAGACCAGTAAAAATGAGTGTCTTTAGCCAATTATAAGTTCACAAAAAGTGGTGTTCATTAGAGGGTTTGGTCCAGACAAAACAAGTATGTATTCAATTCTGTTCAATTCAAAGATCCTAGAGAAAGTTAAGTTGCCCTAATTGTAGCACAATATACTATTACTGATTGAAGAACAAATAAAACCTAGTGTTTCAGTATGTATTTCAATTGTTTGTAGAAACAGTTGAGGTCCAAGGGTAGCAAATTCAAAAACATCAATGGCAGGGCTGTTTTCACTTCACAACAACCTGCATACTTAATACTGAAGATAATGTGATAATGTGAATAGGAAAAAAAGGACCCTGTGGGTATTTAATGATAACTTGGAATTTATATGTCAGAAAAAATGTTGAGTAGCTCAGGGGCTTGAATTAAATGATGTATGAGCAAACCAGATAGGAGGGATTCGTGAACTGTGAAGAGACTGCCTAAGATGCATGACTGAGGGGAAAACTTTCGCATATAATTGAATGCCTTTTGGCACCCAGAAAAAAATATGCTAGCATGAATACCCAAATTAAAATTGCCTAACAAGGTAAAGGAGAAGAATTTAACAAATGTCAAAGGGTGACCCACTGATAAACAGCTTCATGGCAGTGATTTTAAAATCTGATGTCATCCTGTGTGTCGGTAGACAGCATCACTTGCCTGGAATAGGATTGGGAATCCCCTGACCTATTTAGGATGGACCCATTTCAGACGATGGGGCATGGCAGCAGAAAATATAGTGTTTCACCAACTCTGAAGTAACAACACAGAATCTGAAAGATAATATCATTAAAACAGGCAACACATAAGAGATTGTGAAAATATGCATCCTCAGCTGTTTGTGTAAAGATGGACACAGGGGCCATCAACAACACAGTAAATAACAGAAAGCCTTTTCATTATCTTGTTTTAGTCCCCCCTCAATTATTCAAAAAAAGTGAACAGTCTGATCATCTATTTATTGCAACAGTAATGTATTGCATAACATTCATGTTTCCTGTTTTGTGTGCATCTTTACACTTTCTTCTTCGCTTTATTCTTCTCAATATATGTCTCTCTCTTCTTTTAACAAACAGAGTGTTGGGTATGCACACCCAGGAAAATCTACAGGTGCTGAATCAAAAGAAAAACCAGAGGCAAGAATTAAACTGAAGAGCATCCTATAGCCTAATAGCATTCAGCAAATTTTAACTGACAATGTTTTGATCTTACAGAGATCTTTGTCAGACACTGTCAGCTGTCTTTGTTTTTTATCTGTTTCTTCAGATTCAATTTACCATCCTCATTAAAGTTATTCAAGTTAAATAAGTAAGTAGCGATGTTGAAACCTTTTCAACATCACTGCTTGTAATAACTAAAATATTTTTTAAAATTGTCATCTTATACCTCTGAAAGTGAGCACAGTAGTTTACAGACAACTGTGTCTTGCTAAATGTTAAATGCCATTTTATGTATTTGACGTGTTGTTTTTTTGTGACTGATTGACCTAATGGGCATTTTTATCCTCAGATCATATTTTCCAGATTTGCATTGCCTTCTCTTTCTAGGACTAAAAGTTAATATATGATGTGGCTGTGTCCTGTGAGCTGAGTTCCTCATGTTCGAGCCCTTCCAAAAATTAATAATCTGCCGAGGTTTATTGGAACGGAGGGAAGGGTAATTTTCATCCTGGTACAGGTACATCCTGTTACATCTAATACAATAACCAGTCTGTCAACTTGGGGGCACTATATCACAGCTGCTCTTCTTCTATTGTCCGATGCATAGGGTTCTGCATCTGTCAGACCACCGAAGAAGTAGTGCAGTCGCTGCATGCTCGAGACGATGGCGGCCTCCTTGAGAAGCAGCTTAGTAACATTGGTCAAGGTTAGTGCACAAATAATATTTACACACTTACTTTAAGGGAAATGACTCGCCGTTTCTGATTTTTTAGTTTAATGAAACTCGAGTACATTGTTATTATAAACTGTCAAAGAAAGAGTCAGGTTCACTGGCTTGTGACTTCTGTGTCTCTTCGCTAGCCATGAGCCTCAAACATTGAATAGCTTCTGTTGCCCTCTGAAAGAAAAGTGATAGATTCAGTGCATGTCTGGCTCAATCTGGTCTTGTCAGCTGGTCAATAAGAAAAATGATCTCGGTCGTCGGTAGATAACTTGTAAAACTGACCAATGATTGTACAGTTAGGCAATTTGTCATCGGTATGTAAGCTTAGTGAGCTAAAGCAGCTAGCTAACTCAGGTACCATTAAGCCTGTCAGGGTAACGTTAACCTCCCCGTCCTCAGTGAACCATCATTTATTTCTACACTCATATAATAGCTTTACTAAACTCACTGGGGCTTAACACTGGCTTACTGCCTTGAGCAGATAAATCTGTCAAAATCTCTAGTTTTCCAAGTGATTCTTATGTTCGCAGGAGCCAAAAGATGTGCAGTTTGAATTAATCTGCAAACTCTTTCTCTCTTTTTAGAAGTCGTTTTGTGTATTACATGTTAGAAAATTGTTATCTTAGTTTTACAGAGCTCTCACTTTATTGTAAATTGTCCTGACTTTTTTAGACACCAACTTGTGGAATAAATAACGACTCAAAGCAGAGAAAACCAAACACAACTCAAACGATAAAATAATTTGATTAATCCACAAATTCTAGAAACTTCAGACAAAATCATGTTACATTTTTTGCCTGAATTATTTCAAGATGCTGCTTTTTTTCCCTTGAATTTGTGGGTAGTTGCACCTCCTCATGCCCCTATAATTGAATAGAAAGATAAGAAAAATCCTTGGAGTTACACGCATTTCATAAACATAGGCAAAATGACACAAGCAAAGAAATTTAAGCTTAAAAGAAATACATATATAAATAAAGGGATAGCTATAACAATGAAGCAAATGCTCTGAAAGACCATGTTTTGTTTTATTTTTTCCCCCTCTTCAGGGCCTAAGCGGCCCCCGGTGGCAACAGCTAGCCTCTCGACCACTTAGTGTTTCTGCTGGTCTATGTGGCCCGGAGGCCCCGCTGGCTCGTGCTGATGCTACTTTTAAGGTTACCATGGTGCCAGGGGATGGAGTTGGACCTGAGCTGATGACTGCTGTCAAGGAAGTCTTCAAGGTACTTTATATAATGATTGAGATTAAACCATCCTCAGCTTAAGGATGCTATGAGTGTGAGAAAATGCACAAAAACATTACATCAGTAAATTAAGGATCTTAAAGATGACTTCTTTTGCCTTATCTCCAGGCAGGAGATGTCCCTGTAGAATTTGAAGAGTTTCACCTGAGTGAGGTGCAGAACATGGCCAGTGAGGAGAAGCTGGAGCAAGTGTTAACCTCCATGAAGAACAACAAAGTGGCCATGAAAGGTAGCTTTGTTATTCATTTATCTCATAGTTAGCCTCCAAATAAAACAACATAATATAAGTTTATTCAAAATACCTCCATTAAAATGTATGAAATCTGAATATATGTGAATAGATCTAATGTATGGTTGTGACATGTTTGGTTTTTGGTCTTCAGGAAAGATCCACACACCCATGGAGTTCAAAGGGGAGCTGGCTTCATATGAGATGAGATTGAGGTAAAACAAGAAAGCAAGTTGTACGTTAAGTGTGTATTTTGTGTTTGTCCTTGTCATTTTGGTCATATAACTCTACCTTCCTGTCCATTCCCAAGGCGTAAACTGGACCTGTTTGCCAATGTGGTTCATGTGAACAGCCTGCCAGGCTACAGCACTCGCCACAACAACCTGGACCTGGTCATCATCCGTGAACAGACCGAAGGGGAGTACAGCTCCCTGGAGCACGAGGTACACGACACAGCTCCTCACTGCAGTCTCAGAGGATTAACAGTGGTTTAAGAACTTCTTCAAAGGGCAAAGATTTCTGTCTTTGTAGAGGGAGCTTTCCCTTGAGCAGGCAGAGATTTGGCTAGCATTAAACCCAATACCAAAACAAAGATGAGTCACTCTGACAGAAGTGCTGAAGTGGCACGATGTGTTTGTGCATCTGTGTGTGTGTGTGTCTTTAATTAAGGTTTTCTTTTGAACCACTTCTTACTCACTGGGGGGATCAAACATTCATCCCTTCTCATATAACAATTCTTTGCTGAATTGTAGTCTTAGTTTATCTTGAAACTTTGTTGACAGCATAACAACTGACACATTTTGCCAACTGCAGCTGACCCATGACGACCCCCGCCCCCTAACAAGCATCTGCTGTTGGTCTCTCCTCTTGTCTGTAAAGGAGACTAGAAAATAGGGCATTTTTTAAAAGTCTGTGTGATCAGCTTTCAGCACATTTGTAGCTTCTAACTGAATCTCTGAGAGTCTAGAGTTTAGTTTCTCTCCTTCGTCTCTGTTTGTACTTAAGTAATCTGTTTTTCTTTTTTTTATATAAGGTTTATTTTCATCAATGGAAGTCATAGTGTGTCACTGCTAATAAACCCCAAAGATTACCAGCTTTTTTACTTCATAGTAAAGCTTTTAAATTAAAAAATAACCAAAAAAACACAAGACAAGGCAGCAAATGTGTATGGAAACTGCCCAATCACCTTCACTGGCTACCTAATGTACTTCAAACCTAAAGTGACACCTGGCAGTAATATGTGGAAGTCTTATGTGAAATATTAGTAGCTACATTATAGATGGCTACAGAGCTATTGTATGTTAATAAATGTCTGTTAAATTCTTGCCAAAAAAGTTATGGTTATGTTGACTAATTTGGCAGCTGAATCTTTCTGTATTTTGAAATTAAAATTTTAGTTTTTAAAATTTGGGTCTTTTGGGATTGGTTGTGATGCATTTTATGTTTGCTATCAGTGATTGAGTTGCTAGAGCTGAGGGAGGAGAAATGGTAGGGCTGAGTAAGTTACAGTGATTAGGGGTATGGCCGCCTTTGACGTCAAAAGAGTGTTGACAGTTTTTGTGTTACTACTCTCAATACAAGAAGAAAAAGAGAAGAGATCCACACTGCTGGTTTAAAATTTAAGTGGATTTGTTCCATCAGATGTTCATGAGATGGAAAACTAACAATAAATTAACTGTAATGTTTCATTCTCTTGCATCACTGATTAGCCGACACTGTATCATAATAAATGTACTCTCCTCTTGCCCTGTAGAGTGTGACAGGTGTGATCGAATGTTTGAAAATCATCACTAGAGAGAAGTCACGGCGCATTGCCAAGTTTGCCTTCGATTATGCCACCAAGAAGGGCCGTAACAAGGTCACTGCTGTCCACAAGGCCAATATCATGTAAGCAAACAGAAAAGCCCACACTTTCATTTTAGACTTAGATTTTTTAAAATCATATTCTTCTATTTAGTCTTAAAATGGTGTTAATTTGGGTCATGATTTGTCACTTGCCCTCATCCCGTCTTATTACAGGAAACTAGGTGATGGCCTATTTCTCCAGAGCTGTGCTGAGGTGGCACAGCTGTATCCCAAAATCAAATATGAGAACATAATCATCGATAACTGCTGCATGCAGGTATTCACAGCCTCACAGTTCACTCTCCTGACATAATTAATGAATAACGTGCTGATCAGGTTTTCGTTTTACTTTTTTCATTTCTGGTTTAAACATGTTTTGTGTTAAAACAGCTCGTCCAGAACCCGTACCAGTTCGATGTGCTGGTGATGCCAAACCTCTACGGAAACATCATTGATAACCTGGCAGCAGGGCTGGTTGGTGGAGCAGGAGTTGTTCCTGGGGAAAGCTACAGTGCAGAGTATGCTGTGTTTGAAACTGTGAGTTCACACTGACCTTTTTCAGTTTTTTTTGTTTTTCATCTGTTTATTGAGCCAGTAATTTTATGCCTTTATTGTGATCCCTCTGCTTGGAGTAGTTTTCGTACTTTAAATCGGTGTATTGTAGAAATAGCTGCAGAAAATAGGAATAGGTACTGGAATACTGTTACACAAACCCTACAGGACTCATTCCTGATCCCATCTCTCTCTTCTTTTTCAGGGTGCACGCCACCCATTTGCACAGGCTGTAGGAAGGAACATTGCCAACCCAACAGCAATGCTGCTCAGTGCTGCTAACATGCTCAAGCACCTCAAGTGAGTCAACCTTTCAGGTCTTGCAGTCAGAAATACACTGCAGTTCGTGCCTTAGGGCTGTTTCAGACACAATTAGGCACTCCAGTGATCAACCTTTCAGGTCTGTGCAGAAATGAAGGAGTGTCGGCTAATTTTGAAAAACAACTTAATTTGTGTTTCCTCGTGACAGGGTTGTTAAGCTCTGCTCAGTCTTAACAGTCCAGCAGCTGATTGGCCACAGCAGCTTGACATTATGTTGCGTTCACTCCACCTCCACTTTGCAGCAGCAGGGCCACTGTGTTTTCTGTTTAGTGTGCAACCATTCTTGGTCCACACTGCATAGTTTTCTTACACTAAAATAAATGGGAGAAGTAGCTTTTTTAGGACAGTGCCTAATTAGGTCTGAAATGACCCTTAGAAAGCAGCCTAATGTGCCTGTTTGTGACATGTGTACAGGACAGTACACACAAACAGGACAAGACTAACTGTCACTGAATTATGTTGCAGCCTGGAATATCACTCCCATATGGTGTCAGATGCTGTCAAGAGGGTCATCAAACAGGGCAAGGTAAGTGTGTTTTTTACTTGTAACTTTCACCAGCCATATGCCCACCGGTGCATTCAGCCTGACATGACCTAAACATGTCTGACAACACTAACAGCATTAACAGCAAGTGCTTCCTATAAACACAGTTAAGCTTCAGAGATGTGAAGCCAACAGGAATCATATTGTCACCTCATGTGTTTTAATTTGTTGTGGGTCATTGACTTTAATTTTGAGAATAAAGTGTGGAAATGCTGTAGTCAGAAGTGTAGTGCTTTTTGTTTAAGCACAGACCAAACAAATGAAAGTTAGACTTATGACTTGTGTGTTAGACTTGTGTGGCATTCAGCAAAGTAGGCAAATTAACACAGAAACACAACACAACATTAAGCAGTTTGTGTTAAATGAATTCAATTACTTGTGCTGAGCAAATGAAACCACATTCAAAACATCCAGTCTGAGGAAAAGTTGCAGTTCAGGCAGAGGTTGAGTCCATTTATTAGGTGATCACACAGACATTGTAGAGTAGCAGAGGCTGGCAAGGGTATACATGCTGGCTTTGCAATGTCTCTTTGCAAATGATCACAAACAATAAAAGGAGGTTTTGCTTTTTATCATCTTAATTAGTTAACATGAACTAACTAAAAACTTAAGAGAACATGATTTATTTCACTGTGCTATCCAAGACTATAAGAGACTTTTAAGATGAAATGTTTTCTTGCATGTTACTGAGTGCATGAGTTGACATCACAAATCAATCGACAAACCTTAAATAACAACTTTGACCATATCATATGTTTTTTTTATTGGACGGGTTGCAAGATACATGCTTAGTGGTGATTTGATATTCATATGCTTAAAATTTATATGAATTTGAAATGATTTATGCAAAACCATCTAAAAGATGGCGTAGCCTCATGTAGTGCACTCCAGCAGCACTACACCTATGGCAAGTGCTTAAGAAAATTATATAAATGAGAATTGACTGATAATTTTACTTGTGTGTGACCTTGAACGGCTAAAGAGCTTTAATTGAGTCTAATGTTAGTGTTGACACGTTGAGTGTAATGATAGTGGTTCTTGACCTGCACATGCTTTCATCTAACAGCCTGCAAGCTTTAATCTACTGTGTTAGAGAGCCTTTGATTACTTCCATTTGAGATTGTATATATGCTTATGTACCTTACTGTCGCTCTTCTCTTGCACTTCTCTTCCCTATAAATGTACAAAGTATATGCATTTGTTTCCAGAACCTCCAATTTCTTTTTTTTCAAATATATATATATATAAACTGACTTGGACTAACCGCCTTAAGGTTGCACCCACTCAGCATTAACACTAACATTCACTGACACAAACGCAAGCATGAAGTCTGTCGGCTGTAGTCCCTCAGATAAGATGCACGACCTCAGTGTGAGTGGTATTTTAGCACTAACATGCATTTCAGTAGCTTCAAGACAGATTTTTTGTTACATAAGAGATAGCAAAAGCTATTCTTTTAGCTGGAGTAGTGCTGTGTTAGAGAAACTGTGTGAATGTGAGAAATTATCTTTTTTTTTTTTAAAGAAATGCCTTTCAAGTGAAAGCAGAATTTACCTGCATGTTGTCTGAAGTGCCCCTCCTCTCCTTGTCCCCTTTCATTTAATTTCCTCCTCTACTTGTACCCCATTACCCCTTATGTGTTTGTGTGTGCGTGCGTGTTTGCATTTGTGTGTATCTGTGTGCACATCCCAGGTACGGACACGAGACCTTGGCGGGTACTCCACCACTGGCGACTTTGTGCGTGCTGTTGTGGAAAACCTGCGCCACCGGCCTGTTAACTAAGATGTCTCATCTCACTGACATTTCTTTAAATCTGGACATTGTTCTTAACATGAACTGGATGCATGTTAAGACACAGCTCACCTCTCACTGTTGAATGACAGCCACACCATCAGTCGTATTTTAAATATACCAAAGTTACTGTTGTACACTTGAGTCAAGGATTTACATCATTCATCTCTGTGGTCTGTGATAAGTCTTTCCTTATGTTTACTATCTGTCAATCTTTTTTTCCTTTTTTTCATTTTATTGTGCTTGATGTGCTTAATTGTCCAAATGTTTCAGCCCTGTTGGCCATACTGGCTACCTCTCTGCTATCACACATTGTCAGAGACTGTCTCTGAATCAGCCAGACTGCTTTTATCAGCAGCTCATCTTGGATACTTAACCTCATCTCATTACTCATAATTGAAACATCTAAAGACTGACTGTAACTTAATATACAGTATGATAATACTGCTACATCATGACTCACCACAATGTGTCTGACCTGCACATTCCTAAATGTATTTTGAAAAAACTCCGTTCTGCTGTTCTGTAAATTCCGCTTGATTCTTTGAGTTTCTGCAAAGCAAAGGCAAAAACATCCAGGTGCAAAATTAATGTTTCTTGCTGTGATATTAATGATGCTTTTAACATTCTCACATTTCTCCAAAAATGAAAATCAAGAAAACCAGAAACAAGTACTTGACTGTGAAAAAACAAAATAAGATTTTTAATAATCAACAGTTTAAAAGCTGTATTTATTTGTCACAGCGGCCATAAAGCTGGTCCTCTGCTCATGTGAGTAAAGCTGTGCTCAGCTTTTAAACAAGGTTGAATTATGAATTGGTATGACTTAAGTTTTTGTTCTTGTAAAAACAATTGAACTGTATAAATCATTGTTACATTTAAACATAGTTTATAAACGTAATATATTATTTATATAAAACAACTTTGTAATGATGGTGTTTTTAATGCCACTGATGCTGTTATTACACATCTGTTTCACATTTGATCCGTTATGCTTTTTGTTTCGCTGTACTGCAGTTTAGGAGACTTCAAAAGTAGTTACTTGTTGACAGGAAATGATAAAGCCTAAAGTAATTTCTTAGTGCTAATTATGCTGAACTTAACACACTTTCTTGGGTATGCAAACCATAACCAGTGCAAACAGTGTCATATTCCTCTTTTTCATCAGATACAGTTCTGTTTTTTCTCAAACCTTTTTTCACACTTGCATATTAAAGCCTCTAACAAATGTTATGTAATATTGATTAAATAACATTCTGTCTCATTTTATTGCTAACTTTTGGACTTTTAATGACTTTACTATTGTTGATTGCTAATTCATAAGTAAAACTAGGTGTGTGTCAGATAAAGGTAGAGTATTCTTTTACATTGTATACATTCAAACTGCTTTTAAACAGTGAGACTGTGCCCTTCTGATAGATTTTTTTTCTCTAGCTCAGGTAATCCTAAAAATAAGGATATGAGAAAATAAAAAAAGAACTTAACTCAAGAAAGCAAATGCATATTCAATCACAAGTATTTATCTCATAGATCACATTGTTTGTGTATTCTGTGAGTGCAGTTTTTAAAGGCTCTCTAACATTCAGGCCACCATACTGTATGTGGACATGTGTTGCTGCAGCTGTGCATATAGTAACACACTGTCCTTATGTTTGCAACAGGTGCGCACTGCAGACCTGGGGGGCTATGCCACAAGCGACGAGTTCACCAGGGCCGTCATTGCTAACCTGGCAGTCTAAGCATTGTATTTGCGAATCTATCAGCTGCTGAGACGCGCACACGCTTTTTTCATTTGCCTCCTTGTAACCTGATCGATTGTACGCATGCAGTGTATCTACAGCTCACACACATTTTTCCAAGGTAAACAGTCAAATGCAAATGAAATGCACAACTATGATATGATATCATCATATCACAGGTTGAGATATCATCTCAACCTGTTTTGCAGTTGAGTATAATACATTAACCGTGACATCTAAGGGAAAAAGATTAGTGTTGAACATGCAGTCTTATAGTCAGTGTGTGAAAAATATTTCCGTGACGGCACACTGGTAAACACCAGTCATTCACACTCTGATCTGTGGCAAGAACCTGTCATTCCGAACTGATGGATTTTTTTATTTATAGGGACTTAAAGCAGCATTCAAAATATCATGTATGTATACATTCATATTATTTATTAACTTCAAGTTTTAGCTAATTGCTTGGTGAGATATGAATAATAAATTATTTATGACATCTTGTGTGCAAAATCCCTTTGTGAATGTAATAGACTGATGTAGTATTTAGTGTTACAAAAGTTCATCATGTGGCTGCTGGTGGCTCATCAGTATGCATCACCTCACAGCATGAGGAACTCAAATCCAGGCCAAGGCCTCTGTGTCCAAACTGGAGAGTCTGTAAAAGAGGACAATGAGGGATTGTCTCACAGTATGAGACTTATGATGGACCCCTACTTTTGCATGTGGATATTAGATCAGGATTCCGAAAAGGTAAAGTACAGAGAGGAAATTTCTAGTTTTGTCCATCTAACAGCCCAAAACCCAGAAGAAACCAGCTCAATATTCAGACATGCTTGAAAAGCTGTAGTGTATATTTGGCATGTTTGGTTAAAATGGTGTATTTCACTTTAATAAATTATAAAAGTTGTTTCTAGTATTCTCTCTGTTATGTTAATTTTCTATTTAATGTGTCCCCTCTTTAAACAGTAGAAAAGCTATGGCAAGTTACACTGAGGCAAAATTAAGCGTTAGGTTAATTTCATAGAAATATTGACATTTATTATGACACAGAATTAAAATTTACCATTAAGATAATTAATTGCAAACCATTTAAAACTGCACTTGAACATCAAGTCTTCTCCATTATGGCGTTAGTTGCATATCTCAATTTTTTTTTTCTTAAACCTTAAATCAGATGGTTTTAGTAATAAAAAAGAGTTAAGATATTTTTGTTTTTTTTACCTTATTTTAATTATTTAACCAAAAAGATTACTTGAGCCATATTTTGACATTTTTCCTAAACGTTGTCCATATTTTCTCAGTTCGGGGATCAATATCTGATTCTGTAATTTGTCACTCATTAAGCTTGGGAGTCATGTTTTCTTTTCCATAGTACAATATGTTCTGTATCCAATTATTTATTTATGAATGGAACACACTGTTACTGTACTATGGTCCACTGACTACCTTTAAAATACTGACACTTATTGTACCTTTGTACTTTATCTATTTCACACTGACAGACTTAAAGACTTAGCTAAAAGACAGGCATCTCACGTGCAAAGTTCTATATCAGTTGGTGGATTGATAAACAGCAAGGGACACTGACATTGAGTCAAGAGCCTTGAATCACGGAAGCTTCAGGGGTCCCTGGCCCCTTCGACTGGGAAGTGATGCAGCCCGACCCTGCTTTTGAGAGGCTTTATCTGCACCGTGAAGGCTCCAAGTCGGCCAGCAGGTGTCGCTGCGGGCTATGGAGAACCTATGTGGAGAGGAGACGGGGCCTGGCCTGGGAATTTGGTGTTCGCTTCCCATTCTTCCTAAGCAGACAGACACACAACATGGCGGACTAGAATAGTCAGCCGACGCGCCCGGATACAGCGGATAAACCGTAGGATTTAACACCCAGGAAGGCAAAGAAAGTCCACTCTGAAGGGACGATACTTTAGGGCGTTTTAAGGTTTTTTAGTGGTAGTGCCGTCCTGGCCCGGATTTAGTAAAGAAACGGACCGCGAAGTGTTGGCTGTGCGTCCCAGATCTCGCTTCCCTCCTCTGCTATCACCCAGGTCCCCCCACCCCGCTCACACTCTCGGTTCCTGGGGTGTGGAGACAGGGGCCGGGGTTGAAAAAAAAACGTGGAGGATAAAGACAGGACAAAATCCCATTTGGCTTTTGACCCTTCATCGGGTTTCCTCTGGGCGCTACAGGAGTTGTGGTGAGTTTTCTTGTTTTTTGTTGCGCAAAGCCCGAATCACACTTGTTACAACGTCGCTGTAGCAGCATGTTTCCTCTCGCTGTAACATTGTGTCACCCACAAACGAGCTATTTCTCCCCCCACACTCAGACTTACGCACCACATTACATGTTACCTGAATCACAGCGGGGCTAATCCCAGGCTCATCATGGAGCAGGGTTATGTTTAATATCAGTAATCCTCGTTGTAAGCGCTTGAACATTTCAGAAGTAGCTCTGAGGCAGGGAGGGAAATTTTGGCGATGGGGGCTCGCGAGGAAAAGGGGGCTTAAAGATGAGTGCGACAACATTTGAGAAGTCCGACGCTGTAACTCAGTTTGTTGTGCCAACACGGATGCTGTTGCGCTGGCAGTGGAACAAAGAGGGGGTCCAGGTCCGTCCTGCTTCACTGGAAAATACACTTTATTGATCAACGCTTTGTTATTACACGTTCAGAGAGGGTGGGGAGCTGGCTGGCTGGATGGGTGGGTGGGTGGTTGGAGGAGCAGGGGAGGGGGGCTTCACGCGACCCAACACAGGAATTAGGTCGCCCAAACATTAACATGTATGGTCTGTCAAATCACAGCGGCTGCCTTGTGTTTCTTCTTCTACTCACTGACAGTCTCTGGAGTGAGTGCTCCCCTTTACACCCTCTCCAAAAGTGTTTTCGTAATGATTAATATTCTCTCTTCCTTCAGAGTGTTGGGTGTAACCGAGCATACCATTTCAACCTTGGGGCTGTTGAAGTTTTCATGCATTACTTTGCCTTCACTTTGACTGTTAGTTAGGATTTCTAAGGTCTTGAAAACATGGTTTATTCCTTTTAATGGCTTGTTTTTAACGTTGAGTAGATAATAAAAAATGAATGCATACAACAGAAAGCTGTCATCGAGATTTGCTACAGGAATAATTTGAATACTTTAAAAGCAGTGCAGGGACAAGCGTCATCAAGATTGTGGTCTCATGAGCCTCTCGTATCTGAAAAAAGCCTTTGCTATGTCTGCTTGGAGCTTGACTCATCACGCCTGGACCAGATCACTGAGCTGCTGCACACATCCTCCGTACCCCTTCACAACACACTTTCCACATCCCTGAGGTCGTCTTGTCATGTTAGGATCATCCAAGTGCAAAAGTGAAGCTGCACCTCTCAAACCAGCAGAACTGCCTTGACCTCCATCTGTCAGACCCCAATATTTCTGCCCTCTCCCCAACATCCTGTCAAATAAACTCTCGTTGTCAATCAGCCCATTCTCCAGAAAGTTAAACTGCATATAGAGAAGAAAAAGGCAGAGCTGATATCTTGCTCACTCTGTCCATATCTTGCCAAACCTATTTTAAGAAAAAGGAGTTATTTCCGTCTTGGGATCCTAAAAGGGTTTTCAACAGAGGAGTTTGAGTGATCCTCACACTACACTTTCCATGATTGGCCTACTTTCTAAAAATAAGAATAAAGTGTAGCTTTAAATCACCTTGTTGAAGCTTTGTGTGAAGTTTCAATGGGTGGATCTTTGAAAATTACCTCTGTGTTGTGAAATTTCACAATTTCAGAGTGCTGACACAATATTATGAGTTGTCTCTTTGGGTGGGGTTGGTGGAATATTTTCATTTCCACCTGTGGGCCTACATATTTTACTTTGGATGAGCACTGTAATTCAACCTCAGGATAAACACAACTACTTTTAGAGGATTACAAAGCATTGTGGAGCCTGATTTAAGCCACATGGGATATGTCATTCGGCCTTGATGACATTTATTTTGCAATACAGGAAATGAACCTGTGTGATGACTAACGGTTGGTGAATCAAATGTCTTATCTGGTTGGGACAAGTCATTCTGCTCTGCTCTGTCCCTCTGTAGATGTGGAGTGGTAGTTACATAATCCCTTCAAACTATTGAGAATATCGTTGTTTTAAAGCCTTCTGATGTGGGATGAATAATGTTCTTGGTTCACCACAACTGTGATTGATATGGAGAACAGTTTGTTTACTTTTCAGTGGACTTCAATGACTAGGTGAGATTTTGTGTAGTTTCCTGTTATCAGTGACTTTATGTGTAATCCAGGTCAATCAAAATCAGGTTGCCATTTCCTTTTTCCCTAATTAGAGTTTATTTTAGCAGGGCGCTGTTTCGCTCTTGCCATGAAGTGGAATGTTGTAATTGAATGTCGAAGTTTAAGTGCTGAATATGGCCAAAGCAGTCTACTAACACCCCTACATATAAAGGATTATACTTGACAGGGCTTTTAAACCTTTAAACAAGCTGCATATTCGTAGACTGTTAAGCAGTACGTCGTTTCAAAGGAGACAGTTGGATTAATGTTGCGATGGCCCACTGTTTTGTAGGCTTAGGCCATGTTTTCTTATTTTTTAATAAAAGGCAGAAAATATGAGCAATATGACTCATTCAGTCAAGTTGTTGTAATGTCTTTTTGTCAGTTTTTCCTCTTAGAGAAAACTTTGTGTTTTCATATACAGTGGCTTCAGAGTCAAGGTTAAATTCAGGTCTGATTTAAAACCAGTTGAGAGCTACAGTTATAAATATTTATATTTGCCCTTGGCATTGGCCTTTAAGCAAGATTTCTCTTGCCCTACTGTGAAAAGGTGTCCAAAAACTTGTTAATAAGCCTGAGTAGTCTTTGAAAGCACCGCATAAAGTTTGATATGGGGGAAAAAAAGCGTGTTTTCAGAGAGGCACTGCCATGACACTGCTGTGAAGTTTAGTCTCAGATGATTTTTCTCTTCATCTATAGTCTGGTCTTCTTATCTCTCAGAGGAAGAGGAGGGGACGAGTGCAGCAGGATGGTCACTTCAGATATGGGAACCTTCACTCTGGGTTCCCATTGTTAGAGCCTGAATGACCAAAGCAAAGCCAGAATGTCTGGCAGTATTACTGGGCACCACCTGTCTGTTTGCTGCTGCCAATTACAACTGGACATCATTTGAAATGTTGAGTTATTACCAGTGGTGAAGTGTAGCTTTGCACATTTACACACTGGAGTTATTTTAAATGAGCAGTTTCATTTAATGACACTTCATACTTCTGCTCTGCGACATATCTGATGAAAATTATTTACTTTTACTCCTTATAACTCCTTAACATTATTGGTCAGGTGTTTGATCATACTGTCTTTACAAATTTAGTCATATATAAACACATTTGAAGGGTTCATATAATGTGAGGCAGTGTTATAAATTGAACAAACCAAACATAAAATTAGATCAACCTAACCAACTACAACAGCCAAATGCTTTTGGCTCATCTATTAAAACTTGATGCTTGATTGAGAATTGGTACACAGTACACAGTCTATGCACCAATCCCATACCACATCATTAATTTATTAGAAATGGGTCCCTGCTTAGTTCCTGCAGCATCTTGTGCACCTGCATGCAAGTTAAAAGATTTTTTTATTGCACTAGTAGACAGTATAAATAAACAGCAAGCGACTGGCAAAACTTTTCATACACATTCATAACATAACAGCCATACAAGCTCATTGGTATACAGCTGGCAATAGATTATTAATAGTAGCAGTAGGAGTAGTATTACACATTGGTGTCAGATTTTTACTTTGAATTAGCTAATACACAAAGTTCTGGTGATACATGTGTGATATTATTCAAGGTAACAGTGCATTTCATTTTGACTTCTGTCACGTATTTCTAGGAAAACACCATTTAGTGAGTGAGGAAGGAAGTCTGTAAATGTGACTAAAAGTTAGATGAATAAAAGTTTGCCTAAATACATTACTGAACATTTCGGCCTGAGTCAGTCAGGTAGATTTGCAATGTTGGCTTATATAATAAATATAGAAACCCCACAATATTATGCTACAACTACCACTGCTCTATCAAACTCCTCCTTTGCAAATTTTCCCATTGTGGAACTAATAAAGGAATATCTTATCTTATATCTTATCTTATCTTTGTTTTACTTGTTTTGATTTAGGGACATCTAGCAGCAGAAAATTCACATTAACACTGTAACATATTACTTGTGACAGTTTTTCATGGCGTTATGTTGCTTAAACAATCAGAATAAAACCTTCACCAGTGGACGCTAGTGTCAACTTGATACCTCTGTGTTACTGCTAATACTGAAATAACTGCTTTTACCCTCTGCCTTTTACTTTTCTGAAAAAAAAATAACTTCTTAATTGGTAAACATGTACTTAACACCAGCAGCTCTGCACTTCTAAAATGGTCAAAGTATTTATTTCAGTCAGGAATCTAATCAAAGAATAATCTGACAAAAAATTTAGTGCCAACTCTCAGTGCTGAAAAGGTTCCAATGCTCTGTGCTATGGAAATGCTTAAGACTGTGACAGCCAAGTGTTTGGGTTTGATGGCTGCATGCTTGATGTAGAAATCAGTTTATATGTTCAGTTTTGAAACAGCAGAAGTAATAGTGAGTCTGGTTTTGTTGTGGCCCTCCATGTTGGCCGTTTGGCCCCACACCACGCTTCAAGGTCACGGTGGCTTCTGTGGGGAAGCCATGCTTTGCGCCTCTACATCCTCTCTGTGTCCAATGTGGGAAAGCTTGAGAGGCCCCTGGCATGCTCTGTGAGAAACTCCACAATAAAGCAGACACAGAGCAGAGCTTCACTGACTCACCACTTTCACTCATTGAAGCAAGTGAGTTTTTCGTGATCCTTCCAGCCTGGTGAAACCGAATCATCATTACAGGCTTAATAACAGACACAGTGGTCACCCTTGCCTGCATGATTAGCCAAAATGGTAATCCCATGGTTCTCTTCGTCTTTTCATCAACTCACCAGCTCATGAATGAAGGCAACAGGAACACAAACCACACCAGCAGGGAGTTGTATCCCTCAGAAAGGGAAGTCCAGAAGATTGTGGCTGTTGTATGTGGCACCGGGGACATATAATCTGTGGTCTGTTTTGGAGCAAGAGTCCTAGCGGCCCTGTGTTAGGCCTACTTCAGCCTCCCGTGAAGAGAAGCATTCACAGTACTCCTGTTGCCCTTAAGTCCCCCCCTTTCCTTCTCTCAAGACATAGAAACAGTATTAATATGCCATGAATGGAGACAGACAGACAAGCATTATCTAGCGCTGTAGTGACTGGAGAAGCAGGATGCCTTGTTGAAAGCCAGAGGGAAATATTTCTCTGCCTGAATGCTGCAGTCCCTTTTACTACCACTGCTGTTGTTGTGTCAGCAAGGCCTGTAGGGTCTGTGTCTGTTGGGTTTCCAGCTTGCTCACTTGCCTCAGGCAACCCTCTGTGAACTATTAATATGATCTGTTGATTTTAAGAATAACAATCAACACTGAGGAGGCCTGGAGTTTAAATAGTTGTATCTGTTGGGCCACATTTGTTGTTGGGATTCTGTTAAGTCTAGATCAAATAACTAATGAGTTTAGGATATATCACTAACTATAGGGATTATGGTGCTAGGCTTAAATATTTTCTTCCCTGTTTTGTAAAATCTGTCTTTATCTTGAGCCATCCAATAAGTCCTGTCTGTGCTGTCAGGAAAGATAGTTATTACTTCAACTAAGGTCACACATAAATACAAAAGCGTTGGTGAAATCCAACGATGGTGAAAGACTTGAGTGGGAACTCTCCATATTAAATGACTACCTTGCATTGATCTTATGTCTTGGCCTGTCGTTGCCATGGAGATGTAATTGGACTTCCTTTATATTCTACCTATAAGTGTTCCTTTCACTGTGTGAATGAAATGGCATGGGAACAGCCCAGCCCTTTCACAACTGTGTGATCGCACTCCTACGAGGTCGGCAGTCGGCCACAGGCAGAGAAGCAACTGTGTTCATTAGTTACTCAGGCTCATCACTTGCATGCACATGAAGCACCAAGTTCTGCACAACAGGGGTGTCTCTGACACAGAGAGATTTTAAAGCTTAGTATGTTGTCCTGCATGACAAAATAAGAGCTGTTAAGTTTATTTTAGTTTACATTTGTGTGCTTTTTTACTTGATATTTATCTATACGTCTCTAGTGTCTAAAATGAAATATATCCTTTTTTGTGTGTTACTGCAAAGCATACAGCAAAGTTTTTTCCCAAGCAAATGTTAATTGACATATTTGATCAAGTGCAACCATTGAATAGGCCAAATTTAAGGTAAAATAAAAGAAAAAAAGAAAAAAGTTTAGACATCCATTACAACATTTAAATGGAGACTGTACAACTTTAAATATAAAAAATTGGCTGTTCCTCCGCCTTCGATTAAAAGGTCAAACAAAGAAGAAATTAAACACACTTGTGCAATTTAATGCATTCTGCCACAGCCCTACTTGGTCTGATATCACCAGTGGCTAATCTTGACAAATGTTACATTGAAATTTCTGTGCAAATGATGCTACTATCATGACAGTTTGTTTGTTTATGATTTTTCTCTACTTGTGCTAATTTTGCACTACATTTAAGCATTGACAATCACTTCATGACTGCCACTTATTGCCACAGAGGTTCAGGAGGAGTGATGAAGTCTCTCATTAAGACCAAACATACTTTGCTGATGTACCCTAAGAATGCAATAACACAAGTTTAAAATTGTATTTAATAATTTTGCCAGTTGAAAGAGCATAATGACTAAAGCAGCTGGAGAAAAAAAACAGCGTCCACTTCAAAATAAAATTTATTGACATGAAAAATAAAACACAACTACTCCACCAGTTAACTGTGTGAACATGACTTGATTTATATATATATATATCTATAGATCTATAGATCTATATATCTATATCTATATCTATAGATCTATATATCTATATATATATATAGAGAGAGAGAGATATAGATATAGATATAGATATAGATATAGATAGATCTATAGATCTATAGATATAGATATAGATATATAGACAGTGTACAACAGTGTATTCGTGTGTGTGAGAGTGTGTGTGTGTGTGTGTGGATGACGCGTTATATATATATAGATATATATATATAGATATATAGATATATATATAGATCTATAGATATATATATCTATAGATATATATATCTATAGATGTATA
>JAPZDV010000012.1:20534325-20575204 GCA_029814665.1 Acanthurus lineatus | reverse complement strand
TGTGTGTGTGTGTGTGTGTGTGTGTGTGTGTGTGTGTGTGTGTGTGTGTGTGTGTGTGTGTGTGTGTGTGTTTGTGTTTGTTTGTGTGTGTGCGTGCGCAGTGCTGGGGCTGGACGGACGGGGACTTTCTGTGCGTTGAGTACAGTCCTGGAGAGGGTGAAGGCAGAAGGCATCCTGGATGTCTTCCAGACAGTCAAGAGCCTCAGACTGCAGAGACCCCACATGGTGCAGACACTGGTGAGGGGCCCTTTTAACCCTAGGAAATCACTTTTGATTGCTCCTTTGGCATAGGGCCCAATCAGCAATTAGTAAATCTCTGAAAAGTACACGTTGAAAGACTATTTTTTCCTCATACGTACTTATGAAGTTGGAATGATCTCTTTTTTTTTTAAAAATGCATGTTTCCCTCAGTGAGCAGCAAACTAAATTAAGAAACCAAAAGATTGACTTATTAACACTGCCAGCGATTTTTTTTTTTTACTGCTGTTAGCACTCAGTTCTGAACAGCTTGGGTATTTCCATTCATACCCGCAGTCATACTGGACTTAAGCAATTTGAAAGTAGGATCTATGTCATTTAACCGTTATTAACTGTGGAACCAAGCCAACTATGTTCTTAAGTTTCAGGGAATAGTTGAACTCTGATGCTGAGAATTAATGAAAAGAAGATTGATACCACTTTCAAGTCTGCACAGCAAGTAGGCTTAGCTTAGCATACAGACTGGAAACAGGTAAAGGGCAAGCCTGGCTCTGTCAAAATGCAACAGAATATACGCACCAATACCTACAAAGGTCATTAAATAAGCCATTATATCTCATTTGTTCACTCAAAACAAAGTGTAAAAACAACAATTTTCTCTATAAAGATGGGTTATATGTTGGACTGTTTCATGGCTGAGACTAAATACCAAGCAGCAAGCAGTTACTGTGCCTGTTTTTGTAAGAGTCTGAGATGTGACAAGATGTTAACAGGCAGATTCTGGTATCTTCTGGACAGAGCCAGGCTAACCATTACAAGTCTTTATCCTAAGCTAAGCTAAGCAGCTGTACTTACTTTGTAGACATAAGAGTGCCATGTATCATTTCATCATATCTTGACAGGAACGTGAACAAGTTTATTTTCTAAAATGTTAAACTTTCCCTTCAAAAATTAGTTTAATTTCATTTTATTTTAATGATGGTTGTAAGTTGTACGTTTTGTAGATATCCAGATTCTCCTGGGGTCTATTAAATGAGAAGTCTTACAAATACAGTTCCTTTTCCTATTAGTGCTTATTCTCTTGTGTTTGATACAAAACAAGCTTTTAAGAACTTTCATAATGCATTAATACTGAACAGCTGCTGTTTGTAGCAATGACTTGATTGATTAGTTGAAATGTCACATATTCAGTCACTTACCTCATAATAGTTCCAACGGACTCAGCTATGTCTTCCGTCTCCTTCCATTCAGGAGCAGTACGAGTTCTGCTACAAAGTGGTCCAGGAGTATATCGACGCCTTTTCTGACTACGCCAACTTCAAGTAGGGAACTGCCATGGAAGGGAGAAAGTCAGCACACACTTCATTCAAGAATAATGCACGCACCAGGAAAAAACACACACATTACTGTGCAGACAACTGCATATTCCCATCTGAATGGAATTTTTTTTTCGTTTTTTTTTTGTTTTTTTTTTATAAAGACTCACAACTTGACCTGTGGATGGGATGAACTGCTCTGAGGAAAAGGGAACAGAGGCCTCGGCCCTGGAGATAGGGCAGCGCAGTCTGACAGAGAAAATAACTGAGATGCCTTCTTGAATATTTTGTAATATTGGTCTTGTTAATACAGCCCCTCACCCCCCAATTGCTTTCCAACCCCCAACCCCACCCCCCACATGTATATATACTTACTGTGTTGCATCTTATTACTTTGGTTTTAAACACAGTTTTGAGTTTGGCTGCATTTTTGGGTGGCACCTGTAATGTATTTTATTGGTATAAATATATAAATACAGTATATATGAATATAAATCTAATGCTTTGGAGGCTAATGTAAAAAAAAAAAATCCAGAGTCAAGGTAGCGGTATTTGGGTTTTCTCACTTTAACTCTTTAGGGACAGAATCCTAAAACATTTTTTGCTTCGCTAGAGCCGCGCTGTAGCAACACGTGTGGTAGCAGAATCCTTAACATGTACGGACAAAACTCTAAACATTCTTACCTTACACACACACACACACACACGCACACACACACACACACACACACACACATACATTCACACACTACTGAGCCGGTTAGTTTGTCCCCTGAAAGTTACAGGGGGTTGAAGGTTTAAGGGTAATTTACAATTCAATGTAGCTCATAGGCTCAGGTTGACACACATACTCATAAACATAGACATTAAATACAAGGAGCCATTCGTTGTGTGTGTGCATGTGTGTGTGTTTGAAACTGGCAGAGAAGACTTTTCACATCATTGTCTGCTATCCGCAGGGTGCCAAAGTCATGCATTCGTTTGGTTATGCAGCTTTGAAGTCTGAGACACTCTGCCAACCATGTTTAGATATTCAGTGAAAGAAAGCTATTTTACTGTCAAAGCTTCTGTATCCAACACATTCCTGGAATGTGACAGGAAATATGGACAGTAGAAAATAAATATAGATTAATTTTGTACCCTGTAAACAATTGAAGAAGTAGGAGAATTGGGCTAGCTTCAATATGAAAATCACTATAAGGTCTGTTACAGAATCAGCAGCCATGTTGATCATGTTGACAAGCCAAATCACAAACAACACAATCATAAGTTGCTCCACTACTGCATCATAGACATCAGCAAATGCTATTTACCCAGCATATTAGGTTTCTTCTTTACACACACATCAGTATTTCTTGTAGATTGTATTGAGCCTTTCTTTTCTGTGTGGGTTTTTCTTTGAGCCTGCCTGAATTAACTGTCATTTCTTTTCTTTTTTTATATCAGCCTCACATCACTACGCTGTACTGTCACTTTTCTTATGAATGGCCCCCTTTTATCTCCCACCTTCAACTTTTATGCTGAAGAATGTTTCTTTTTATTCGAATGCTGTTGCTGACATATTCCTCAAAAATGGATACATTGTTACTTTAATAGTGAAGGTGTGCCATAAAATGTTTGCTATGACTTTTTTTTTTTTTTTGACTGTTGGCTGTCCTGTTAGGACACTCAGACTTGAACTACAGTGTTTTTCTCTCTTTTTTTTATGAGGTCACAACTGAGGCCATGCCCTTTTTGATTGTAAAGGAAAATGAATAATGTCAGTTAACCACAGGGCTTTCAGGTCAGTCCTAATTTCAGCTCAGTCAGCTCAGGAAATGACTGATGGCAGGATTGTTTACATTTAAAAATTGAACAAATTCTGCTTGAGTTCATCTCCACAGCCGATTCGCTTTCAGATGGCTTTAACTCCCACCAGAGGAGCATTCAAAGCCTCACTCGCATTTTAACTGATATTAATGCTAAGACAGTATAAATGATAATGTCTTTTAGGAGTTTTAAAGCTAATTTCTTAAATGTGGGTTTAAACTGAATGCTGCCCCGTACTTGTAAGTGATTTACATCACACTAATACATAACACTATCACTCCCATGTGTAATTACTTTTATTAGAAGGAGCACAATCAGAGTTAATTTATTAATAGCATACTTCATTAAAAGTACATGCTGAAGTTTCAGGAAGCCTGATTCTGAACACTCATGCACTATTTGCACCACAAGCAAAGCCCTTAAAAATCCAGAACCAAATGAGAGAGAAGGTCAGAAGGTGATAAGACTTTTGTTATTGGATTATGGAAACTATATTTGAACTTTTAAGAAGCTCTTTTAAATGTCAAAGCCCTGGGTTAGGCCCTCTATACCAGGCTGTGGTGGGGATTTAGCAGATATTTTATTTGACCAGTGACAGAAAATGCTCGCTGCATCGTCATCGCCATTTCAGGTCTTCTTTTGTTTCCAAAGCATCACAAGTGCCCGCACTCTTAGTTAGGTGCCATTATGTTCTTCATTTATTTACTCCGTCACTTATTAGGTCTTTAATCAATAGAGGAGGGGAGTCTTTTTTGTTCTGGCTGTTCTGTCTGTCCTTTAATAATGTGGGTTTATTGGATGTGTTTGGATCATGTGATCACTTTGTCTCGCTGCAGTTTGACAGCAGAAACACAACACTGTGCCAACCCAGGAGACCCACTGTTTTGTTAATACAATGAGCTTTAAAAAAGTGCCTCATTGGTAGGTTTTAAGAAAAAACAATTACTTTTTTCTCAACTTTAAATACAACATTTATTGGAACTTTTCTACTTTTCCAACCTGTGTATTTCCTCATAAGCAGACAGATGACAAACATCTTTGTATTACAAATCAATTGGGCCGAAACTGAGACTGGGTTAGTCATCCTTCCTTTCACATTCCCTCTAGTTGCACATGCATAGTTTCCTTGATTGTGCAGATCAAACTAATATTGAGGTCACTTTTGAATTAGTTTTATCTTTGATGACTTCATTTCATTCCATATCACTTAAACATGGGATCCATGACAAGTAATCAGTCGTGGGTACCTGAATGTCAATCAGAAATTCATTAAATTTCCCCACAACAAATATGATTACATATTGTGTGCATAATCACCAGAGGAAACTCGTTTTTCCTGTTTCACATCCCTTTATTCCTGGATTTTTACCCAGGTGGAGCATTTCGAATGCCATGGCGAATCAAAATATGACTTAAAGCGTTATACTCGAGGAAGACTAGAGTCTAACTTTGTTCTTCTTCTCACCACCTTTTTATGTCCTTGTCACTCCAATCCAGCTCCACCCACTGCTGTCCACTTATTGCTTCCTTTTCCTCTTTAACTTTGTCCTTTGGACCATTTTTCCTCGGTGGTCACTGCCCACTCCCTTTTGTACATAGTGTAAGGTTATTTATATTTCATTCCTGTTTGCTGCCTTGCTTATTTTATTTTCTTCTCCCCCCTTCTTATTTTCTTTAAAGATGTATATTGAACTGTATCGGGACCATTTTGAAATGTATTTGAGATGTTTTGTTTTGGCCATTTTTAATTTGGTATAATTGTCTTAAGCAAATCCTGTTTTTTAATTTGCCTATGTTTGTTTCTAGTGTTTTGTTATTCAACATTTGAATATATGTATATATAATTATATATATGATAAAATTATATATAATTATATAATGCCAAATGGCCTTTCTAAGCAAGATACTGTTCAAACCTAATAAAGTGCTTGAGATTTTATCATTTGTCTGTATTTATTATGTAATGTAGAAGCCAGACATGCAGTTACGTCACATGTGCCAGACTTCTCAGATTCAGTCATCCATCGTTTTTGCTCGTGTCAAGTCAGGACAACCTCCTGCTCATTAAAGCTCATTTCTCAATGAAGACTAATGGTACAGAGGTGCCAATTACTTGTCATGTTCCTTATAGATCAGGCAGTCACGTTGAGTGTTGCTCTTGAGGAGTTGTCAATCAATGTTTAACCTCTCACCCCTCATCAATTATTAATGACCTTTATGCACCGATAAATAAGCAATCAGGGAATCATTTTGAGATCTACCACTGTTTAGGCAGTAACACATGAAATACACTGAAGTATAATTAAGGTGTACTTTAAATTAGTATTACAATTGAATGAAAATGGTATGTAGTATGGTGAGTCTCTGTTTTTGTTTTTGTTTTTTTAAAGAAATGAGTATCATTACATTCTTAATTATACATAAAGATGCAGAACATATTGGAGTGTTCCTGAACAATGTTAAACCTTAAAATGGCATTTTACTGTTTATATATGCAATCCTGTTCACATGGCACAAGAACGACAGTTCAGCCCCTATGATGCCTTTTGTGGATCTGGAGGACCTTTTTAATAACTTGAAAGAATATCCCTGATGGCGTCAGCAGGGTTATCTCAATCTCAATCTGAGTTTGAAATTTCAGTTCTCTAAAATGGAGTCTGCATTTACAACATGAAGAAATTCACAGGTCTGAGCATTTAAACAAGGAAAGTATAAGAGGGTATTAGGATCCACTGATTTTGGAGCCTGACTTAGACCGCAGGGTCTTCTTTTCAATCTCTTATGTCTTTTATGAGTCTGTAAACTTCATCGAAGCGCAGTGAAAAAATGCTGGAGTATCCCTCTGAGTCAAAATTATTGAAGATCAGCAACAACTTTGATCTTTCTGATCCACTGGTTTCTTTGATGCATCTATAAACTACTTAGTGGCAAACCTTATAACTTTCAAGCACTGTGTATATGTCAGATGTATATCAGTTAAAAGGGAGAAGAAATTTGAGTTGAATTGAAGCTGTCAAAACTCAGATAAAAATGAAAAATAATCAAAGATATGCTGGCAGATAATATTAAAGCCAACTATCAGTCTACTGTAAAATCTGTTAATGTTAATAACATACCTCTGAAAAGGTCATTCTTCTTGCTTCACATTGGCAGGTGTGTCTGGGAGCAGTGATTATGAGTCATGAGTGACACACATCCTGAAGTGATATTGCTTTAACCAATCCCCTGTGCCAAACAGCTTCTTTAAGCTGAAGGTTGAACTTAGTCAACAACTGTAGGCCAAGCTGTCAGTCACTTCCTACAGAAAGACCGGTTGTGCATCTAAAACTCTGCAAAGGAAATACCTCTGTTCCTCTAATTAGGAGGGATGTCATCAGTGGCCTGTCCAGGAAGCCTCAGTGTTTGTTCGTCTGTGATCCATGTCTCTCCTGACTGAAGGGTCAGCAGGGTCAGAGGGTTGATGTTTGATGAGTCACTGTGGTCAAAATAGATGCAAGAAGAAAGGAAATGAGAACTATTGAGCTTTCCCCTCTGACAAGGACTTACTGTTTGATCTGAGATATATGAATACATACTGTTAGTCAGAATTGTGTTTCAATTACACCTACTTCTTCTCTATAGAATATGTAGAGTGAGGAGCACTTTCAAGACAGTTTACATTTTTGACTTGTTAAGTCAGTGTGCTGCAGGAAAAAAAACAAGAATGATAGTGTTTGTCGTTAATCTGGTAACTGAATTACTTCAATCTGTTACTCAGCCAAAGTAGCAGTATTTGGAAAAGGACACAGGGGATTCAGCTCATGAGAATCCCAGGAGTGTCGGTGCTATTTGCAGGTGATAATTGGAATTTGCAAAGTCCTCTGGACCTCTTGTCTCCAGGGGCTTTTTTTTTCTCCAAATGCAAACAGTGGTACCAGAGGGGTCAGTGATGGGCGGGGCAATTAGGAAATGATTATGTCAATGAGCATCAGGAGGTGGCCAACAGACTGCTACATATACTGAGGAGGAGGATGAAGTTGAAGAGAATCTCTACAGTGATACACTTGTGATATTCTGAGATACCTTTAACATCTGACAAAGTGAAGGAAAAGCAGACATTTGGACACCTGCAGCTATTAAGTTGTGAGTTTTAAGACCAAGGTAAGGATGCATACTTGCACCTCTACATTAACAGAACTCTGTCTAAAATCATACATTTTTAATATACGAATAAGTATTACAGTGGATGTGGTTGGAGACTGGATTTTATTAGCGGGTTATTACTATTACTTGAAACGTGTTGTCTCTCTGACAAAAGATTACGGATTCTGGTTAGAAGCCTATGATTTGGCTTAGCACAGCAGGCTAAAATTTAATAACTAACTAAAATGTAAAATGATGGTCAAATGTAACAGTGTCAGTTCAAATGTAACATCTTGGCAAAATAATGTCAAGCATGAAAAGCAATTCAGCAAAAAATTAAAAATTGTAGTGAAATAATTCAGTCCAACTATTAAAACTCAAAGCATTATTTTGTCTTAGTGTGTTATTAAGAGTGCCTCGTTCTAATCAAAAATGTAAGAGCTTTCTGGTAACCACAACCTCCACTCTATACAGTTTGGTGTAGTTTGAGTTTATTATGAAGGATCCCAAGATTCCTTTTCAAATATTCTGCCAAACTTTGCCAAATTGCTGCAAAATATAATTCACAGGAACTTATGATTATTTAAACGCTTTGTAATTTAGATTTTCTAAGTCAGACAGCGAAGGATCAAAGACAATAGCCTTTAATGTCCAGACCTAAGGAAGTGTCCATCTGTGCTTCAGGTGGGAATATCATGTGCGTATCTCGGCTGGTTTTGCTGTTTGGGCTGCTTGTATGTGTGGGGACTCAGCTGTCCAGTGCCCAACACTGGTCCCATGGTTGGTACCCCGGAGGCAAGAGGGAACTTGACTCTTTCAGCACATCAGAGGTCTGGATCAGTGTGTGTGTGTGTGTGTGTGTGCGTGTGTGTGTGTGTGCCAGTGTGCATTGTTTTTCTATTCACTGAGCATTTTTCTATTGAAACTGATTGTATCATTCACCTCTTTATTCACTTCTCCACATATTTGGAATCTCACTCCATGCGTTTTAGATTTCAGAGGAGATTAAGCTGTGTGAGGCAGGAGAATGCAGCTACTTGAGACCCCAAAGGAGAAGTGTTTTGAGAAATATACTTGTAAGTGAAAGTGCTACATGAATGCAGGTTGTGCACTGATGCCTGACAGTTTACATGATGTTAACATCATCTATACACCAGATATGACAACAGATAGCTGTACTATAGCTATAAATTAATTGTATTGTGTGTCTTTGTCACTCTTTACAGCTGGATGCCTTAGCCAGAGAGCTCCAAAAGAGGAAATGACAGCTATCCATCTGCCTCTGCTTTTCTACCTGGTGACCTTCTTCTTCGGTGTCTTTGGCTTGACATTAAAGCATGTAGTGTACACATTCTCTGTTTGTGATTAAATTTGCTCTCCAGCATAACATGTTTTTTTGTTTTTGTTTTTTTTTCTGTGGCAAAGATATAAAAATTAGAATGTCACATAATAAAGTATCTATATTTTGATATTAACTTTTTCATTTTGACTGTGCTCAAAATTGTCTATAAATTGTGAATTGTAAATGTCAAGTGAAACAAAATGTAAATACTAGCTCACTGCCATACTAGGACATTTGGAAAAGAACAAAAAAGGCCAACTGATAAAACCTAAATAAATTCTAACAAATTATGTAAGAAATGGTGTGTATTTTTTTCATTATTGGTTATATCTTAGTTTTCTTTTGTCAGTTGTATTTCCATATTTTGTTCAGTTTATTTTTTTGTGGGAGGCAGGTAAAAAATAAACAAAAACAAAATTTTGGAAAAGTACAAAGTCTCTGATAATGTTCACCAATTTAAAAAAAATGCTACCCCATGTTTAAAAAGAGGTTTGAAATTTAATCAAAATCAAAACAATTCAAAGAAAACACAAAGTAGCAGCATGAGATTATAGAGATGACCTAGGCAAGTTATCACTGTATGACAAAATGCTCTAGTCTACTGATTACTGAACCATACTGCTCCAGCTTTTCAATTTCACATTTCAAGTCATTCCAAGTCTTAAATAAATTTAGATTTCTCTTCAATTAGGATTTTCAAATGATGCACTTTACCAGTAAGGTCAAGTAACTGTAATGGTTATCTAGCCCCCTAGTTTATTTTCAGTGAAGTTGAGAGATTTTTTTTCTGACCTCCTCCTTATCCTCTTTTTTAACTGAAGCTTCTGCTTTTTAGATAACACTCTGCTCTTTCAGAAGGTATATATTTAAAGCCTTAGAGCTTTAGTTTTACACCACAGTCTGATTTTGGTTCTCTTACAATATCACCTTGTTAAGCTTTATCACTTAAAAAAAATACATAAGAGCAAAAAAGTGGAACACCACCTACATTTTGGTTTTCTCCTCCACAGCACCCAAAAACAAAACAAACATCAAGTTTAATCATTCTTTTTGTAAACATTCCCAATATTTCTGCAGCAGCAGAGAGAGCCACTTGTTGACAGACCCTTTCAGAAACTCAACAACAGACTCTGCGCATTACCACCACCCACCAGACTGGAGTGGATTCAATACATGTCTAGTGCTACGCCTGTATTTGTTTTCTTCCTTACTCTGTTAAGTTCCAACAGGGGTTATCCAAAATTAATAGACTTGTCCATGAGCTGAAATTTAGATATCTGACTAATAGTATGGGGGTGACTTTAATATGGTGTGACAGTCCGCTCACCCACAAAGTTTTATAACGACCATTGTAACTCTCATCGAGGCCTTATCAATCTCAATCTGATCTACCCATGGCTTGTATACATCATAACTTAAAACATATCTCCTGGCCGAAACAAGTTGCTTCCAGTAGATCTAAAACTGATTTTTGTCTCATTTCCAATTTTATAAAAGAGCTTGTTGCCAACTGTCACTGCTCCCCTATTTGACCTCTGTTAAGAAACTTTGAAGCCTGCCGATAATGACAAAAAAAATATGGGTTACTGGAAGTTTAACACCAGCCTGTTACACTCAGAAGTCTGCTGTCAAGAAACAGATCTCAATTTTTTAGTGAGCAGATGGAACAAAATACACAGTCTGTCACTTACCCATTAAATATGGGTGGTAGTGTCATGCCCTTTAAGGAGTTCTGAGTAAAATTTGATCTCCATTTTTTTAAGTTTTGTCAAACAAATTGGTCCGTGGACTCTTTGCATATCCATTGCATCCATGTATCCATTGCACTTATCAATGTCATTGTTAATTGTTTGTCAATCAACTTTGAAGAAATTACACATCAACTTTTTTTCTTTTTTTTTTACCTTCACCTCTAAAAGCAAAAGAGCTTCATTTTAAAGTATTTAATGACACATATCCCTCAGGAGATCTCCTTAGACAAAAATTTAACATTGGTCACATTAAATGTCTATTCTGTTACAAAAACATAAAGACATTGGATCACTTATATTTTTGGTTGTATTTTTCATGCCTTTTGGTGTGATATGCCTGGTTGGAGCCCAAAGTTCGCTCTCTCCCTTAAATGAGATCACTTTAGGAATTCCAAGGGAAGATGAGAATTCAGAGCTCCTGTTGGACACTCTGTCTTGGGCAAATTTTTTATCCATGAATGCAAATGCATCAAGACTTAACCATTCCTGGTAGTTTTAAAAAGAGAGGTGGCTTTGTATTGCAATTTAAAGAAGTTCATAAAAGAGAAAGAAAAAATAAAGCCACTGAATATTATTTATGCACTATAACTGTTTGGAATGACTTCTTAACATGTCCTTCCGTTTTCTTTTGTTCCTTTTGCTGTTTTATTTTGTTGTTTTTTTTTGTAATCCTGATTATTTTTAGAGCAGTACATGTAATACGTTATTGTTTTATTGTTTCTTCTTCTGAATTTCGGGCTCGGTCCCTTTATAAACTAAAAAAGAAACAGCATAAATACAATATTGTCCCTAAAAATACTGACAACCCACAACGCCATTAGTACCAATACATCACGGCGCATGCTCCAACAGCTAGTAGGGAAAAAGATGGCAGACAGAAGTGTCTGTACTCCGCAGCTTGCGGAGTCAGACGCTAAAAATAACACCACTAGTCCCCCTCAAGCGGCTTCTGTCACAGATGCTGACAAAGTAATAAACACTAAATTAGATAGTGCCCAGGTTGAAGGTGAGTTTTGTCGAGAACATGCAATTCCGCCGTACGGCGTCCAACCTGCCGAGCCAACATTAGCGTTTTAGCTGACTTGCTAGCCAGCTCAACAGTCAAGTGAACTAGCTAGCTCCTTAGCTAAATGCGCGATGTCAACAGCCGTTAGTTGTAACGTTAGGAGCTCAATATTTCATACCGGTTCGTCCGTAACTACATCACTCGTAAATGCTAAAGCCCTATTTAAAGTCCCCTATAATTCTTAAGCCAGCCTGAAACTGAAGCCATAAAAAAATATGAGGTTGTTTGTTTTCCCAGGTGCGGAAGTACTCGGCCAGTTGCTAAGTGTGTTGCGAGCTAACGTTAGTGTCTCCACGTTCTGTCCCCAACCATAACACTCTTTTACCATCTAAAATAGCTACATCCGCATGTATTTGTGGTCAGAGTTATCTGGTGGTTCCGCATACAGGTTATGGGAACGGAAGCCGCCAAATAACTTCATACCATTAATTGTTAGAAAATTATATTAATTTTTGTCACCTCTCTGGCAATAACATTGGGAGGTCACTTAAATGCTTTAACGTTAGCCGTCAAAGTATTTGATTGCACTGCAATGACGCAGTACACAAGAGAGTCTAAAGTAATGTGTACAATTGTGTCATTTTTATTTTCTGTTTTGTTGTAATTTAAGGGATGTTTACCAACTTTGGTCTCACGTAAAAATAATTATTAGTCCCTTACTTGATTGTACCGCTCATTATAAAAATGGCCTCATGACAAGGGTGTGAATAGAAACAATTTTTTCATATGTTAACATACTTTTACAGACATTACCTAAAGCTACATTCTTTTTTCTTGTTTACTTCCACTGTGATTATCATTTGGTAAGTACAATATTTGAAATGTATCAGCGTGGATATTATGGGCTGTAGCCTGTCTTTCAGAGTGTTTTTATATTGTTTAAGTCATGACATTCCTTTGGGTATTTTTAAGTTTACAGCACATGTTGTTTTAAATAGTGGCTAATGCTGAATTTTAGTTACATCGGTTAACATTGCGTCGGCCCACTGAAGGCTATCATTACTGGGACTGGAGAAATAAGTATTTTGTAGTCCTAAATTTCAATGCTCAATTTTTTCTTAACCACAGTTTGGCACTTAATAGGGCTGCAAATGATCTTTTTTCAATATTGATTATTGGATGATGAGTAGAAAATTTAAGCACATATATAGAGACATCTTTGCAGTTTAGACACAAACATACTTGTTACTGAATATAAGTAATTTAATATAAAATCACCAATGTGTAATAGCTTTTGTCAACTGGCTAATTGATTAGCTGATCATTTCAGCACTAGTAATAAATATTTTAGTCACCATTGGTCCTAAAAGGACATATTTAGTATTTACCTCTTGTGCTTGGTACAGTACATCATAACCCATTAAAGCAGCCAATAAGGATGCAAACAAATGTTGTCTTACAGTAGCACTTCAGTTCCTATTAATAGACATTTAATTGAAAAATTGCATTCAGTTTTAATAAAATGGAAACCACCTACTTCACAAAGTGCTTCTCCACAGTTGAAAAAGAAGCAACACTCATAACCAAATCTTTGCCATTTGAGTTATTGTGTTATTATGGCTATTTTTCATCCATAGTGATGCTATAAGGTATCACGAATGTCTGAATTATTTAACTGTTTGTATTAAAACTGACTGGCCCTCCCCATGCTTCATTCAAAAGTTTTTTAAATGCAGAGATGCATTAAGACATAATATGTTTTAGACATTTACATTGACACTAAACAAGACTGAGTTGCAGAATAAATGCAAAACTAGAATGAATTCAATCAAGCGTGAAACCACCGCTTTCTGATATGGTGGCATTATAGCCCATTTTAAAAATTATTGTTGTATAGCACAGTAAATTTTATTTAGAATTTCTCAGTCAGTTTATGCATGTGTGTTTGTAATAATTGAAGGATATATATAATACAATACAATTCATACAAATACAACAATGTCTATGTAATGTGTAATGGTGTAATTATAGTCTAAACATTTTACACAAATCTTGAGTGAGTTTGGAAGTGAAATTTTTTCAGTTTTGTTGTAGATGGGCTACTGTTTTCCACTGTGCAGTAAGTTGTTACTGAAAGTTTTGCAGTAAAAACTGTTTCATGCTCTTGTCCCTTCTGTGCAGCCTTCCTGCTCGGCAAAAACTAAACGCTTTTGAATACTGGATGACACTTTATTTATATTCAGACAAGGAAAATTGTGCAAATTATCATTTAAATTATAAGCTTTAATGTTCAAAAAATAATTTCTTTGAAAATAATAAAAGCAATGTCAGATGTTTATATTTACTGACCAGTGTGATGATACAAGAGCAACAGACCTAGAATGTAGCTCTTGCACAGTCCTTTTGGAATATTATAAACATTATTTAACATAATATTGCCTTGTATCACAGACTTTTTTCTTAAAAGAATGCATTAAAATAACTTAATATTCTGTAAATTTTTTATACTTAAATTTTGGCTCGATTGTAACGATGACAGCATAATCTGCTACACAGGAGACAAGAGGCAAGAGGAGCTACTAAAAGGTCTCCTTACTGACGAGTATTGCCATGTGTGTGAAGCAGTGCTGCTCTTTGAATCTCAGCGGCAGTCCCACTATGAGGTACGTGCTCCAGGTGATAGTCATGGAACTGTGATATGGTTTTATTGACTCACAAGGTTGGAGTCTTGATAATAATGTTAACCATATCCCCCACATTGCAGGGAAAGAAACATGCTCAAAAACTCAGGGTGTACCTGCAGGCCAAGAGAGTTGAGAAGATGAACAAAGAAACAGGATCCCAGGTTAGAGTTCATTGAGAGATTTTACGCTCTACAGCTCTACACATTAACTGCAGTCTCCATCTGTACTGTCTAACAATGAACATAATAGAAGAATGAACATAAACTCCAATGCGGCAATCATTTTACAGTAAGGAGTCCAAGGGTTAACCCTTTATTGCCATAAATATATCTTAATTACAATGTAATCACATATGAGAGCAAAGGAAAGGAAGAAGAAGAACTGAATAATAAGATTTAGGCATGAAGATGCAAAATCCTAAATGCACATACCAGTACAAACTTTTACACCTAACACAAGCAGCTATAATTGAAGAGTGTATTGAAAGGATGTAATCTGGAGGAATTATTGTAGGTATCTTACTTATTTTCTTTATTCATTTTCTTTCAGTTTACATAGACTGCTATGTCCAGATGTATATATCACTCTCTTGACAAGCCGCTGTTGTGCCTTTTTTGCAGCGGACCATGACCAGTGATAAGGACCATTTCTGTGAGCTTTGTAACATGGTGTTTAGTTCCCACGTGGTGGCAAGATCACACTATGAAGGCAAAGTCCATACAAAAAATCTTCGTAAACAAGGTCTTCAGCCCCCAGGCGAGTGTGGTTTGTGTGAAGGAAAAATATTCTAGTGATCTGAATTTTTAATCTCGAAAGCTCAGCAGTAAATTTGTTTGAAGTATGATTTAATGGTCTGCTCAAGTTGTGCCTAAGTTCAGAGGGTGCAAAAATAATGCATTTAAATTTATCATTTTTCATGCAATTATAGACCGGTATACAGATGTGCACATATTACCAAGTCTGAGTCAGGACCCTGGTCATGCTGACCAAAGAGCAGCCCCAGAGGGTGGCACGGAGCATGTTTTGGACACAACAGCCGCCGCAACCACCCCAAGCACAGAAGTTGATCTGAAGGACCCTGACAAGTACTGTGCCCTGTGTGCTGCTTCCTTCAACAATCCCCAAATGGCTCTGCAACACTACAATGGACGCAAACACCAGAGGAATCAGTCCAAACAGGAGCTACTCAGGGAACTTGGAGATGATGCTCAACAAGGTAACAGAGTGTCCTGCCTCTAAGCAAAGCAGTATAATACAAAAGCATCAGAACCTGCAGGAATTGTTGTAAGATTGCAGAGCTGCATTTTATGATTAAGTAGATATTTAGTGGAAATATTAATGTGCAGATAAACCTTTTAGAGGAACATTGGTCCTTTGATAGACGCACTTTATGTCGGTGACATTTGATTTATTTTATTTTTACCTATGCGTAAAAAATTATAAAAAGTACTGATTTTTGAATGCCATACCCCACAACTATGAAGATTTTAGCCCATCAGACTCAACAGAAAGATAGCAGGTAGGTGTTAGCATTATAACCTTATTACAATAAACTTGTGTCACAGAATGTAGATAGTCTGACTGCAGTTATGTTAAATAGTGACATTGGAGGGTTTCAAATAAGTTGCAACTTCACAGTTTCTGCCTCAAGTTTTGATGTTAATTTTTATTTCCCAGTGTGGGCCTAATAACATATTCTTCTAAGAGACCATTTGATGACACCATATTTAAATATAATGTTATCCAATATTATTATTGTTGTGTGAGTTAGAAACTCAGTTCAAACAAACTAGTTTTATAGGAAAGCAAAGGAAGCTGTTATACGTGAGTGCTTATAAGCCAATATTTGATAAATTGTGCTCTTTCCCTGCTTTCCCACCTCACCCACCTCCTGTTGTCTACAGCGGACTCCCTGATGTGTCAGGTGTGTAGTGTGCAGTTTAACTCCGTGGAGAATTACCAAGCCCACATGCAGGGAAACAAACACCAAACTAGGTAAGATCAAGAATTTTCTAAAAAATACACTGTCTCTTTGGGTCAGTCATACTGCACTGAATACTGAATTTCTGCTACATTTTACCTTTTCACTCCTATAACTTTGACTCCATTAGGTGGTTTGCAGATACACTGAATCATAATAATATCGTTACCTATCATTGCCATGAGATTTTTAGGTGCTTTTAGGTAATGCTATGGTTTTCGACCTACTCATAAATTAAATAGCAACATTATTCCTGTTTTCTTGACCAGGGAGAAGAAAGTCATTGACTTGTGCAAGTCCCAGCAAAAAGTCTACAACACATTTGCTGATGAACTGTCAGATTATATTCAGCTTCAAAAGGTTCGTGGAATCATCCCCAAGACTGGTCAAGTCCTTCCTCAGGAGGACACACAAAAGGAGGATAAGGAAGCTCACAAAGAAGAAGGAGAAGAGGAAATATTAAACAAGGGGAATATCATAGGACTAAAAAAACCTATGCCTGCCTTTTCTCCCACCTCTAATCCTGCTCATCACTCCCACTCTGGTTGTTACAACCCAGTTAAAGGGTGGCGTCCTTCATATCAGGGTCCTCCTTTGCCATCCTATGGCTTGGATTACAACTGCCATCCTCCAGTCCTCCCAGGCTCAGGTTCTCCACTGTTTACTAGTTGGCCTGTAAAGAGAAGGAAGCACAGAAAGCAGTCAAGCTCCTCCTCATATAGTACCTCATCATCCTACTCCTCATATTCCTCCTCTGATAGCAGTACCACAAGTGACAGTGGTGACACTGAGTGCAGGCACAGGGAAAAGAGGAAGGTTAGAAGATCCAGGAGGGCGAGAGACAAGAGGGCAAGAGATGAAGACTTAGATAAAGAGGAAAAGAGGAAGAAGCATCAGAGGAGAGAAAAAGAGAAAGAGTCAGAGGAGAGGAGACAAGTGGAATCTGGAGATTCAGAGGATGAAAGAAGAAAAAAAAAGCGGAAAAATCATGCCAAGCGTAGGAAAAGAGATAAGAAATACCATGAGGAGGACTTTGAGGCAGTTGGAGGGGAGAGAGTAATGGACAATTTAATGCCAAAAGATATAATGGACAATAGAAAAGAAACTGAAATGCACATCAAGGCAGAAATGAGTGTTGAGCAAGGGGGTGGTGGAAAGGATGAACCAGCCAAATCCAAATACAGGAAAGATAAGAAGAAAACAAAAGAGAAAATAGACACAAGGACAGAAGAGGAGAAACTGTGGGATGACTCCATTTTGGGCTGCTAAACTCAAAAGGCCCAGTTGAACTCTGTCATTTAAACTGATGACATCTTGACAAAACATTAAGTTTTCATGAGCATGACTTTGAAAATCTCTTTATACATTAAAATATCTTAAAAGCAGTTAGCAAAGCAGGTTTCACCACCTGCTTTGACAGCTCAAAAGTGTTGTTTGCTGTAGGTGTGCTAGCTGGCTAGCCATATTTAGTCAATCTGTGTTTGTAAACAATGTAAAAGGTTTCTCACTCATATCAACAACCATTGTAGCTTTATTTCTCACTATGACACCGTTAATATGTCTATTGAATTAATTTGCACATTATTAATTCTTGTTGGCTGTAACATTTAATATCTTGTTTTATTTTGTCATTTATTTAATATATCAAGAAGACCTCTTGGCCTCCTCTAACACATCACTAAGTAAATTATGTATATGTGATTTTGGCGAGGTTTAATGGATGTGATCCCATTAGCAGCCTGTGGTTGGTGCTGTTTAGCTTTATTTAGAGCATCAGTAAAGCAAATAAAAGCACATAGAAGTTAGAAGCTCAGTCATATTGTTTCTTTTGAAGATCTGTATGCCTCACTCAGAGCCCCATGGACTGAAAGAAGGCTTTTAGAGATGTAGAGAGATTGGACAAATATAGAACAAACTAAAAAGATGAATATGTAACAAATTCTGTGCCCGTTGAACACATCACAGCATATCAAATCAAATTTAAAAAAAAAAAGCTGGAGTGTGTTGAGAACTTGCCCTAGTCTGCTGTGCATTTTTTGCATTTGTATGTACGTTGGATATTTTTGCACATCCAAACAACACACTGTGTTTGGGGTCAGACAGGTGCAAAAGATCAAACGAAAACAGCTCTTAAAGCAATTTCAGAATTCATGTAATGATGCAGTCTACATTAAAATTTGCAAAGGCAGTTTATGAGTCTCACAGGTGACTGAAGGGTAAAGTAAAGCTTTTAAAATTGAATTTTTAACTGTCTGGAGGAATCTCAAGGAGCCACTCAAAACAATGTAATTCTTTAAATAAAGGCCCCTAAGAATCTAGATAAAACTTTCCAGGTCAGGCAGCTTTATGAGTGATGAAAGTGGGCTAGTTTGACTGTTTTATGAAAGTAGATTTCATTATCAAGGCTTTAGGTTTTAACTCCATGAACAAATTGATGTGATGATCTGTTTACTAACTACTCATACAGGCATCATAAAAAGATACTTAACTGGCCTGGAGATTTAATATCCAGAAAAACATCCTTTCTTCATTACTTATTGGTTTAGGAGATTTTAAATATAAAGTAAAAGGGCAAATTTTTGCAGCTTGCCGTTTGGTTGACTGCTGTATATCAGATATTTGATTGGATTAGGATCCTGAGAACAGATTCATGCATGTTACATATGCGGCTTGTTGTAACATTAGAATAGGGTATTACACAATTCAATCCAAGGTGGTACTCTAAATTTAAAAAAGGCTAGTGTGTTTAGAGCTTAAAAAATTGCTTTAATGACCTGCCAGCTTGATTGCTATTTGAGGTAGCAGTGTTGACTGCAGAGAAAGGTGAATAAGAAAAATGACAGAACAGTTGATATAGTCTAATACAGAAGGTCTCTACATACTGGTAAAAGAGATCCAAACTAACTCTGGAATCAGTGACACATGAAATGATGAAATGAACATGAGTAAGTGTCTCATCTGAAAATATTTTAACTTGAACAAAATGATGATGAGAAGTGTAGAGAAAAGAAATAAGAGGCAAACTTCTCAGCAGACATACAGCGTCGGAGCAGACAGACCAACAAAAGCATCGTAGCTCAGCGATGTTAAAAAGCAGCTCTGAAGCCCCCTGAGATCTCCTGTTTTCAAAGAATCCTGTGGTCTCATTCCCTGCCTCGCTCAAGTCTACGACCCACCGTAGAGCTGTATGGTACCCACATCCTCTCACTTTAAGACCCCCACCAGACCGTTCCCCATCCTAACCTTTCATGCCCACACAAACATGCACAACCTCCACTGAGATGATCTAAGCAGTCATCAGTTGTTGTTTTTTTAAGGGAAATTCAAAATTCTGGGGATAAGGAGCATTTTAAACAGTCAGTTTTACTGTCCTAAAATAAAAATAACAATTAATTGGTGGCATATACCTTTAATGTGGAATCGACTACCTAAAACCAGGTTTTAACAGGTTTTAACATAAGATATGAACTGTAAGCAAATGTGCCTCCTTGAAGCTTTACAGTACAATGTTCCTCTAAGTTTGCTCTTACATGGCAATGTAACCCAACAAGCTAAAATTAAGTACGTATATAGCTAATTGGTAAGTTAGAAAGTTAGACAGTAAATCAACAATTTTCTTTATCTGTTCTTATCTGTTAAATATAAAATCCTTCATCAAACAAAAAAGCTAAACTTTGATTAATTCTAGCTTTGAAAATGAAAGACTTTCTTGTTTTCCTTTGCTTAATGTTGGATCAAGAGTATTCATGGATTTTGGACTGATAGGCTGTAGCACAAAACATTTTTTCGCAGTAACCTCAAGCCCCTGGATATTGTGATGGCCATTTCATCACCATTTTTCTGACATTTTATAGGAGCAATGAATGCTGGATTAATTTACAAAGTATTTAATGCTGAAAATAATTGAAAGTTGCAGCCCTTGTAGACTTAAAATGGGTGTTTAAAAGTGAACCATTACATTGTCTTTTCAGGCGTTGTGTCTGTAACTGACATATGATTTTAACTTGCTAGCTAATCTGTCTGCCAATCTGTCTTCGCCTCTGCACTTCACTTAGGACTGAATGAAGACAATTTGCAATTTTAACAGCTAAAGGTCCTAAATTGATTAATGCAAAGAGAATCTTTAATGTAACTAAAAAATGTATTAAAGTAAATGCATTGATAAGCTCTTTTAACAATTTAAGCATCATATGTCAAATTTTAAATGAGTTTAGATCAATTTGGTTGTGAACCGAGGAGATTTAAAAGGCAGTGTATTTTAATTTCAAATTTAACTTCAAAATAATTATCAAAAATCTGAAATATATCAAGTCTGTTGAATCAATTGGGTTAATGGTTTCAGAAATGTACAATTTAATTGGATTTTCTCAGTTTCTCACGGAAATCTCTCACTTGGTTTTGCTGTAGTGCTTTCTTTTAAACCCCAAACTTTATGCAAAGTTAAGGCCATCAGGGCTAAGAAAGAGCTAAAGAATCTGTATGCCCACACCATTATACATACCTAACAGTAACCTACAATATCTTGAATCAGGTTTTGTATCACTGATCATTCTTTTCTAGTTGATAAATTTTGTTTTGGCTCTGTGCATTGGTATTCCCTTTTTCTATGCTCTGCCGCGAGGTATGAAGCTGCGTATGTAGGACTCTGCTGAGCTCTAGGTCATGCACCTGGGCAGAGACCACAGCCCTGCAAACTGCTGCTTTGGGAATATACAACTTTTTTTATTGCTTGATATGTGGTATCATGTCAGCTCAGATGAAACATCACCACATGTTTTCAGTTTGTCATGATCCCTACATGTATGTCACTGGTGTTGAACTACATCTTTATCTTTCACCAACCTGCATCTCTGAAAAAAACACACTTGATATTTGTTTGGTGTATATTTTTTAAGCGAAGGAAATCAAGCATGTGAGATGACTTGCATTATTTAACGATTTATTAAATAATCTTTTGCCAATTATGTTTAATGCACAATTCATTTTTTTTTCAGCAGTGTGATAGTGTGTGTATATGTTTGTGTGTATTTTTACAATATGCGTTAGTCTCTTTGCTGGCGTACGTCCCACTCTGATAGGCCCTGTGTGTGTCACAGTGGGGTGTTACCTTGTCGACTCAGGCCCCTGTCAGTGCAGTTCCTCCCATCATCTCTAACAGATAGAAATCAGGAAAAGAAAGTATCAGCACCGTCCCTCAGCCACCACTCAAGATACACACACACGCGTACACATAGGCCCACCGGCAGCCAGACAAAATGATCCCTCTGCCCCTGGCATGGACACTGATGATGGTATCGCTGTGGACATCAGGTAAGAGCACTAAGTTTCTCTGATGTTGTTTTCTTGTTACCGTTGGTCTCCGTCATTCTCAACATCATGACCCAAGTCAGGCACTTGTAGCGAGGAATATGTTGTTGTACACTTAAACAAAAGCTTGTCTGATGTAAAACTAACTCATCCACAGTGCCCCCAAAGCTTGGGTTTAAAGTGATATGTATCTGTAGTAGTTAAACAGATGAAATGGATGTTTTAAACAGACAAGCACAATGCCGTAGCATTTGGTAACTATGTAAAAACCGTAATGATCAAAATGCCATTACAGTTATTAGTTATGACATTTTACGGTTATCAAAGATGCTATAATTGTACATCTCAAAAACTGCAAATATACTTGCATAAGTTATTGGTACCGTTATGTAATGATATCAATATGATACCCGCCAACTGCATTTAAGGTAAGGTGATGAAAATTAATAAGAGTAACAATATACAGCCTGTTTGTGTTCTGATTTATTTCTATTATAAAAACCACTTTTATGTATAAATTCATTTAATAATTTTTTAAGTTACATCCCCAATAAGTATTTCTATTTTTACTGTTTTTCCCCACTCATCGCATAGGGACTAATCGTTTAAGTGTATTTTTGAATGTTTCACAATTTTTGCATTTATGCACAAAGAAGACATGATAATCCAGAAGGCTTAAGTACCTCTGAGCCTTGACCTTTCCCCCCTGTAAGCCTTTAAATTTTCTTTTATCTGTGGAAATTTAGTAAGACTAGTGATTGCAACAGGTATATACCGCCATTCTTCACTTGAAAACTCAAAAAATAGTTTTTCAAAGTGATTCTAAAATGAGATAAACCAGCTCTTCCAATGAGAGCATCCCCTAAACATTGCATAAATGCTAAATCAGAATCCTCATATAGCAAATGTCACCTTCACAGAGTTTGACTTGTATACAAGAAGTGTCTTCTCTAGTTCATTTCCATTCTTGCGACACTATAAGGGATTGTTGTTGCGTTCCTGTATGATATAGCCACTTGCATTTGTTCTGTCTTCTGCATTGCTTGAAGCACGATTACTTTATGTGCTTTTCTTACAATTATTCCAAAAATTGTGAAGTACAAGAAAATGCTCACGCTCTTCGCTTAATGCTTATACTCAAACCTTTCTAAACACTAAATGATAAACAAGTCGGCTTGAGACACCAAAATATCCCCCGGGTAACCCCTGAAAGAAAATAAGCAATTATTTAGAGTATGAATGTTTTGCTTGACAGCGTTGTAGCGTCTCAGATCCTCCCCAACTGTTAACGATAGGAGCCTGGACTCCCATGTAGGACTGTAGGAGTTAATCAGTATACTACACATGATTGTCTGCTGAAATCTCAAACGTCCCTCTGTTTTTACTCCTAGGTTCAAGTCAGATCCTGCTAAGAGAAAACGTCAGTGTTCGATATCTTGAGACCTTCAGTAATGTGACTGTTGAGTGTGACTGCATTGACTCTTCCTGTGACAGTGTCTTCTGGTTCCGCACTTTTTCAAATTACAACAAAGTGCAGTTCCTTGGCAAATGCAACAACGCAGGTCGATTTACCCGTGGGGATGGTGTGGAAGACGCACGGCTCAAATGTAGCACCGGGAGAAGCATGTCCTTTGGGCTAACCATCACCAGTGTGACAGAAAAGGACACAGGAATTTATTCTTGTGTACTTCAGGACAGAAAAAAAAATGAAATATGGAGGCCAGGGATTCATCTTCTGCCAGGAGGTTTGTATGCTGAAATCTTGAGCGCTTCATTTACAGCAGTTTAATATCAAATGGCCATGAGAGTTTCGCTCTATTTGATTAAATGTAAGCTCGAGGTGGAGGACTAAATGATTTAAGGATTTGAATTCAAGATCCGATCTAAATTTCTCCATTTAAATTTAGTTCATAATAACATCTAACATGATATTTTTGAATCTTTTACATAACCTGCTTATATCTTTTGTATTTTGTAAGTACACATGCATTCTGATTTTAATACCTGCAACACATTTTGAAAATGTTGGCACAGTGGCATTTTCCTCGCAGCCCAACATCATCTTTTTTGTTGATAACACTCTGTCAGCTCTTTCATTAATTATTACAGTAAATGTTTTTTTCCATTCTTGCTTGCTATACGACTTCGGTTGTTCAGCAGGCTCGTGTCCTTATTGCTGTATTTTGTGCTTCACAATTCGCCACACTTTTCAACAGGAGGCAGGTCTGCAGGCAGCTCGGTCCAGTACCCGCACTCTTTTACTACAAAGCCACACTGTTGTATGTTCTAGCATTCTTGCTGGAATAAGCAGGGACATTCCTGAAGGAGGAAAGGCTGTGTATGTTGGTCCAAAATCTATATGCGCCTTTTAGCATTAGTAGTGCCTTCACAAATGTGTTAGTTATTCATGCAAAGGGCACTTACACACCTCCTTACCATTACAGATGCTCCTAAACTTTGTTCTGACAGCAATCTGGATAGTCCTTCTTATACTAAAGCCTGAGAATGCAATATCAGTGATTTATAAAGCTAATTTTAAAATATGGGCTCAACAGACCACAGCACACTTCCACTTTGCATCAGTTCTTCTCAGATGAGCTCCTGCTCAGAGAAGTCAGCAGTGTTATGGTTGTGTATGTTGTAGATGTATTGCTTTTCCTTTGTGTTTTATAATCTTAATTAGTTTGAAGGTCATAAGCATCAAATTTGAGACTTCTCTGAATTCTCTTTATCTTTTGATTATATTACGAATCTAAATTGCTCCATTAAGAAACACTGTTCTTAAACGGCACTATTCTTCTTTGTGAACCATTAAGCCTGTGGACGGCGCTCCATTCAGACCTTACGGTGATACAGTTGCCTGTGACCAGTAAATCTGTTCACCTGTGTGATGTTGCAAAGCAGATTTTTTTTCCCACAAGTTTTTACTGCCCCTGTCCCAACTTGTTTAAAACCTGTTGCTCACTTTAGAATGAGTGTATATTTACAAAATTCTAATAAAAGTTGTAATTTTGAAGAATAAAAACATGCCCTTGAACTGAGTATGGATTTAGGTCTAAATATAGCCACATTAAGAAAACAACACAGATGCTACTATTGCTTTTGTTGAAAAGTGTGTACTAACCAATACACATGATAAATACTGTGCTTTCAATGTTACTTTGGATTGTGGCTGTGCACTTCTATTTGACTGGCTGGCGGTTCTTATTTATTTTTAACTAAAATTCAGTGAAGAGTGAAATACATGATTTGAAAAGGGATCGTCTCGTGTAGAGCTGTAGTTGCATTGAAAAAGAGAAAAACCTGAAGAAAACAAACCGTCACCGCAGATAAGCAATACAAACAGTGTATTTGCATAGGGAATGTGGTGATAGGATTGCAGTCTTGGTCATTTTCTGCGATTGTTATAGATGGTCAAATAGTGACAGTTGAAAAAAAAAAATACTGCTTTACCCTTCAATCTCTGCTTAAAAAAATTTCCACATTCATGTTTCTCGCTGTTTAGGTATCACTTGTCTTCATATATGGTCTTTTCTTTACAGTGAAACCTCCGACGCCTCCTCCTAAGATAAAACCCAAACCACCAATCAAGCGGATCTGCCACTGCCCTGTGCTCTCACAACGTAAGTTATGATGGATTTCTTGGTAAATGTAAAACAGCACTTGAATGCATAATTTGTATAATGCCGACAAACTGATGTAAATGCTCTTCTGTCTGTGAGAATATCTGTTGTAACAGGAATAAATCTGGTACACTGTATCAGATTCAGATGATATAATTGCAATAGAGGAGGTAGTTTTCTACAAATTATGAAATACCAGGTTGTATTAAAAGAAGTAACCATCCAATTGTTGACCATGTCACGTATCTTGAATGCACCATGCTATGATGCATTTTAATAAAATCATACTGTATGTGGTGTTGTGTGTTTGCTCCAGATGGTTGTGACTCTCTTATTCTGTGGCCGTTGGTTGGACTTACTGTTGCCCTGGCTCTGTCCATCATCTGCACACTGTATTACTTCAGCCGTGAGTAGTCCTTCAGATTAATGTGCTAAACAATTTGAAGTCAGGTGGATAAAGCACACCTTTTGCAGGGATTCTCTGTTGAGGGATGCCACAAAAAATGTTGATGACTGATATATAATCTATTCAAACGGACTTTTAAATGTAAATATTTGAGCAAAATACAAATATATTGATTGTGTCTCTGAAACTTTTCTTACCTTACCCTACACCCTATAAACCCTATAAATCCTGTTGTTATTTATAGGGTTACCCAAAAAATGTCAGCACCGCTTTGCAAGGTAAGTAAATAACTACACAATACTTTTCTTGTATGATCCCAAGAAAAATTCTGGGTTCTTTACATTCCTTGTTTACTTTGCTTTGGCAAAACTGGTCATTTATTTAATATATTATATATATATATTTATCTCACTGTTTTGTTTTTCTCTTTTTAAGGAAGAGGTAGAGGACCCAGAGCGCTGCATCTGTGGCTTCTGGGGTAGGACTCCGTGTATGTGTTTTGTGTGTGTAATTCTGCATATTTGAATATAAAATGCTAACTAATTATTGTTATTTATCACCATGCAAAATGTTTTCAGGTTTAAATGAAGTTGCTACAATATGTGCTCAAATCAGAGGTTGTTTATGGTGTATGAATATCAAACTCTTACACACTAACACTTGCGTCTGTGTTTGCAGTGATAGCATTTCACTTGGCTCAACCTCCAGTGCACCATGAAGGACACGATTCACCTTGAAGATGCTCTCTGTTGACAACAAGTCATGTTTATCCAAGTGAAATATGCACTCGCTCAATAGTTTTCAACAGCAGAAAACATTTAACATATTGTGATATTGACAGTTTTTTATATATTGATCTATAAATATGTTGACAGCTCCAGAGCTCCACTTCATTCGGTTTCAAACTCTTGTCTTAATTTCTGTTACTTTTCATCTATGGTATTTTTTATTCCTCTATTATCATTATGCACCTGACAAAATCATTGATCCAGGTTGTTTTTTTTTTTACATTCAGCAGGCTTGTGATCTATAGCTTTGTTGTTTTTGTTTTGTTTTTGCTTTTTTGTTTGTTTGTTTTGATTTTTAATTAGATCAGGACAAAATATTGCAGCATTTTTTTCTAAAAGCCCAAAACTAAGCTGTTCATTTACATTAAAAAGCATGTAGATAACAAAACAGCTGAATTGAAATACTGGATTTTCCTGTTTGGTTATTGCTTTAATTTAGTATTTATGTGTGTTAAATATTTCAGAACAGTGTTTCTTTGTCTTTAAAACATTTCTACCTTAAATAAACAACACAGTTAAGTTGATTTTTATGTTAGAATAATAGACTGAATAAAGCTACTGTCAATTATCAAATGCATTCTTGGTTTGACACCAATAAAACAGGTATGATGTCACAGTTATGACCCATGCACGGATAAATAAGAAGTCCCATGTTTTAAAATGTTTGTGGTTTTGTGTTGTATGTCTAAAAGATTTTTGTACATGTGTATAGAAGAGAGAGGAGTGGTTTTGTGAAGTGGGCGTTGTACATCCATTGTCAGTATTGTGTTGGGCGGAAGTTGAGTAGGTGAGCAACAGGGTTCAGTTTCTTCCTTCACCTTTGATGCGTAAACTTGCATCACATTCAGTTTCTGTTTAACTACCCCCAGTATGACCTACAAGCTTTATTGTTATATTCTTAATTGAAAGGACGAAGTCTGTATATCTTGCTGTCTCTATCTCAAACACACACACACACAAAGCAATACACATGCACACCTGTTCACTGGAGTGTAAAGAAACAACTCAGTTGGTGGTTGTTCAGGTCTCAAAGTGTGTGCGCAACCCTTTCCTGTGTGCTGGAGAGAGAGGAGAGACAGAGCTGTGTTCAGTGAGATGCTATCGCTTCGCTTCAGCTTTGAGTTCTTCATCTAGTCTCTGAAACAAAACGACCACAAAAATACCACAAATTCAACCACAAGCAGTGTCAGAGACGGGGAGGGAGAAAGACAGAGAGAGCGTTACAGTTTTGAAATGAGGATATAGTAAGAAAAAAACCTTAATGAGGACTTAAAGACAGACTTTTGTTTGAGCGTATTTTATTTCCAATGACAGAAAACAGTTTCATTACCAAATGTATTCGAGTGCAGTGAATGACTATTTTAAATGAGTTCATGTGTGTGTGTAGGTGTGTGTGGGTAGGGCAGATAAGTTTTTTTAAACTTATATAACTCTCACTGATTAAAAATCAAAATCAATCAGGAACTTTATTAACACTCTCTTTAACTGTTGCCCACACGTTGTACCCCATATACAGTCAAAACAGACTAAATTCAGTTGCCAATTCAATACAAACAGGTCATTGGGTTGACAAAACTATTGAGCAACACGGTTCACCAGCACCATGAACAACAGCTTCCTAAAAGATGACAAAGTGAAATCAAACCTTCATATGACAGTTTCGAGACAGCTGAAGGTGTGAATTATTGCATTAATGTTGAATTAAACAGGTTTAATTTTAGCTTGGTGTACCCAGTAAACGAGCAACTGTGTGAACAGTATGTAATCATGCTATCAGCCCTTGCTGACGTTTAAGGAAACCATTTATGCACATCATCAGTTCCAGGAAACCTGACTGAATGCTGATGGGGCAGCAGTTTTATAGGACCTAAAGACAAAGAATTGATCCCTCTTGTTTTCTGATTACAAGTGTATATTTACGGGAGACAACACAAGACACTGGACAGATAAAAATTTAAGTGCAGAGTAAATCATTTAATTGTTGAGACTCGTGTCTTTTACTACTCAAAGCATGTTAAGTATTACTACAGTCAAAACTAACTTTGGAGAGATTCTGTTTAGATTTCTGTATTGCTTAAAAATTAATAAGCACACCCTGCTAATTAAATTCATTATTAAAGACTCACAGGAATTAACTTTGCACTAGATCCTGAGTTTTGCCTTATTTCAAGTGTCTGATGCAGATCGTCAGTTCATTTTAATGTATGGTACGTGCTTAAAGGCATAGCAGCGGCATTGAAATACGTTTTTTCTTCTCACTAAAAGATGGTCTATAGAAATGATCAGTTACACCCTCTTGAAATGATCACATGAAATCCTAAAAAAGGTAAAAATAACTCTCTCTCTAGAATACATAGGTGCATTAATGACTCCATATTACTGGTATAATAATTTCTCTAAAAGTAGGAAACAAAACTGTGTTAGTGCAATGTCTCTTTGTATTTTTTTATTCAGTGCACTGAGTTGCTTTTGCTTTTCTTTAGTTTGTTTTATTGTAAAACTAAAAAAATATGATAAAATGTGAGAATTCTCTCAAAAAATGTACAGAAGGGTGTAGTAGTTACTCTAAATGTATCTTTCAACTGTACAGTCCACTAATCTCAGAAAAAAACAAACACAAAACAGAGTAGAAAAATATTTTAATATTTAAATTCTCAAACGGTCACTTTTAAATATTTTACTACATTTGACTGTAATTATTTATCTGTTATTGATTATTGTTGATATTAATTATAAAAGACACTTTATTCAAAACATGAAATACAATTTTACATAATATATTCACACATACACATAGCACATATGACATATGATAGTTTACATGTGAATTATGCTTATTAATTCACAATTATGCCTATCCTATGCTTCCTTCTTTAAGAGAATATACATGTCCACAATTGAAATACTAAGGCAGTATACAATATGCTATTTATCAATGATCATGTCCTTAAAATGCAAGTTTTACAGTGAAATTCATTACACTAAATGATGCAACAAGAAAAAATATACCACTATATCTGTCAGTCATGAATTGTAAAAACCTCTGATTCAAAATCAATAATGTACATCATAAAGGCATCTGTTCATCTTGTAGGTCATTCAAATCATGAAAATGCCATGAAACTAAGCCATTTGTGGTGAAATTCTGCACAGAGTATATTGTAATATGTCATGCTTTACAAGATCTACTGTCTTGAAGTACAGAAAGTACAGAAAGTAAAAAAAAAACATCTAGTAAGGGTCGTAGTTTTTTAAAGGTCAAATTTGTCACTCATGATCTAAGTTAACACTTAAAGTAAGCTGAACAGCTAGAGTCCTCAGGGTAAGTATAGTATAAACATACAGTATACAGTTGATCAATTAACTTTTTTCTTGCATAAATTTGCCATGTTTACCTGTTCCATGTCATATTTTATACTGTGAATGTAAATTTTTTCAACAAAAGACATATCGTTTTACATGATTTTGCATTCTCAGCAAAAGACAAAAAGATATATTTTCCAAAAGCCCACATAGCGATATACAATACTGACAGGAAGTATCGGAAGAAATGATGAGCAAACATGTATGTGTGTACAATGCATCCATTTCCGAGGTGTCTACTTACTCCTCTTGTTGCTCTTGGTTTCCTTCTCACAACTTCATATATCCTGTAATTCCTGAAAATGCCAGTACATAAACAGAGCAGAGGCAGGAGAGCCGAATGGAGGAGCAGGAGAACAGGCAACTGGTGTTGATGTTGATTTTCTGGTATTGCTAGTTCTGCTATTTTCAGACAGTAGAGACATTTTCTCAACTGACTACATTTGAATGTCAAGCTGTGCGGTGCTGCTTCTGTTAGGGGTATTCTCTGTCTCACTGTCTGTCTCTGGTCACCCACTACATACACACACACACACACACACAAAAACAGGCATAGATTCAAGTTTCAGGTTGGAGACCCCCTTGTGTGACTAAGATAGGGAAGCCCATGCAGGTGTGTCTGTGAATGACTCAGCCCTGAAACAGAGATATGGAAAGGTGAAGTGGGCTAATTGAGAGTGGTTTGACTGGGTGTCCCCTCTAACACGAAGCATCAACAGAATCCCCTGCTTACTGAAAACCTGAACCTGGTTTCCATCAGAGTTTCACTTAAAACAAATGTCAAGACTCATTTATGAAAAACAAAAAGCAAAGTTAAGCTAATAAAAAGCATCTGCATTTTGAGGAATTAATGCTATAGGTTAAAAAAGTGCTCTTTAGTACAGAGACACAAGACACAAGAGTGTGTTAAATTCTGCCTCTTTTGTTTTTCTCTGTCTCTTGCCTCCCACCAATGGAACCGATAAATCGCCCACCAAAAAGGAAAATGTCAGTGCTTGTTGCCCATTACTAAATCAGCGCATTTACTTTCCATTGCTGAACAGGAAATAGGATGGGCCCTTGGTTGCGCCACAGCTGCTGAAGCTTTCTTAGTCGATTTAAAGGAAGCTTCATTTCCCTACAACTATTAGACAAGCTTTCACATGAAGTGGCAAGTGCACATGAGCCACAAGCCACAGGGTTTAAAATAACGCACAGTTATCTGATTTAGAATCAGAAGTGTAGGTCAAGTTGAAGAAAACACTGGATCCTGTCGCTCCCATAATGCAACTCACTATTATTTGACCCCTCATGTCTGGCACATGCCCAAGCCTTTCAGACTTAACACAGCCAGAATTATCTCATTTCAATTAACCTTGATGACCTGATGATATCATCAGGGTTAAGGACCATTTCACGCCGTTGTGTCTCTCAGTGTAAATAGGAAATCATTGAAAACATTAGAGACACTAAACTGCTGCTCCTCTGTTCTCTGTGGACTCAAACATTCAGCCACACCCCAAACGCTGATGTCACAGAGAGTGTTTCCAATCAGCTTTTTGTTGGCTTTTAAAGGTCAAAACACCTGCAGTGGCGTCACTGGTCGCTGTGTGGTCACACTTTGTAGTTTCAGCTGTTGCAGAACAGTTTTATGACTAATGATTCAGTACTTAAAACAATGACAGAGCTCTCAGTCCTGCTTTTGCTGCCATCTAGCGGTTTAAAGTTTCACCTTGCTGCAGTGATGTAACCCTGCATGATAACGCAGTGTTACATCTACTGTGGTTAGCCATACAACACAGATGGAAATTTTTATTTCAGGATGACATTGTTGTACTTTAAATCATCTTATTTCAATTATGTTTATCAGAGGGATATAATCAGTATAAGTGGGCACTTAACCAGTGGTGAAATGTAACCAGTAAATTTACTCAAGTACTTTACTTAAGCACAGTTTTTAGGTACTTGTATTTCACTTAAGTAATACCTTAATACTTAAGTTGCATAACTTTATGGGTTGAACTGTTTTTAAATATTATTCAACTGTTTTGAAACACTCATAGATTAGCTTGAAATGCATTGTCTCAAAGCCGAAAACAGGTCTTTGATTCTGTGCTCATGATTTCTTACAGCACCCTGACTTTACAAACATCTGATGATCTTATGCAATAAGAGGCATTAAAGTAGAAGAAATGGTCTAACATTCTATTAAATTGATCAAATTAACTCAGCTTTGAACTACCACAGTTATATAATAACCTAAAAAAATGATCAATCATTGTAAAACACTGATATTACCTACTGATATTACAGGATATTTTTTCTTCAGGTTGACTACTTCACTTTTAAAATATTGAGTAAATCTTCATTGCAGGACTTGGCTTCTCTTCTCAAGCTTCTTGTAAAGCAAGTGCTTCTCCATAAAGTGTTTACTTTCTTTTGTAGATGGTTAAACTCACATCTACTGAATGTTACTCATAGGATTTCCTTCCTTTACTGTCCAAACACCGCTGTCATCTTGTACTCACACTGTACTGGACAGGCTCCAGTGTGTCATTTAAAACTACAGTAATTGCATGTCTGACAAAAGTTCAATGAAAATGATCTGGCTCTTCTTCTTTTGTAGCTCAGCAGCTCTGTTGTTCTTTCACACGACTTGTAGCTTCACTTCCACTGTTTTGAGATCACTTAACTGATGTAACCCCTTGGCTAAAGACCATTAATGATCACAGCAGAGGAAAGTGGCTACATTTTATCCAGTATTGTACTTAAAGAGGTGGTTTTACTTTACCCTAAGTACGTTACTACAACATTTTATTTTTCTGACAGCTTTGTTAACTTGCAATTTCATATTATTGATACAAAATTTAAATTAGCTATCAAAACAATGGACTATGCAGCTATACAGCAGTAAATAAAGTGGTTAAAATTAGCCCTACCCTTAGCACCTTACATATTCACAGCTTAGTGATCAGTAATAACAATTCAGTAATCTTTTTAGTCAAATGAGCCATTTTGTGGGAGTAATTTTGCGTTTTTACTAAAAAAAATATATTTCAGTGCTAATGCTTTTGTACTTTTGCCCTCGTCAAATTTAAAATCTCTGAGTCCGAACAGTGTATTTTTACTTTGTGATATTTTTACTTTCACTTATGAAAAAAGTTCTGAGAATTTCACCTCCTGTGACTCTTTTCTGTTTAACCTACAGCGAAAAAGGTCAAAAGGCTCTCACGCAGTGGCCAAAAAAAGAGTGAGGTTAGAAACCCCTTAAAATGTGAACAACTTCCTGATGACCTTCCCTCTTCACCTTATGTTGACTACTAAACCAGTCATTAAAACCACACAAAACAGCAAACAGAGAGGGAGAAACACTACACAGGAACTATACTGCCTTTCTACAGACAGAATGAGATCAATACAAATTAATCAGAACCTCCAAAATAGTTGGGATACTGTGTGTAACCCGGGCTAAATTAAACAAAATATGAATCTTTTCTGTATTTTTTTGACATCTAATCTATTAAAAATTAGTAGATAATGGGCCTATATTTGTAGTGCAAGTGACCCAACAGCTGACAAGAGTGTATGCATACATATATATATATATGTGTGTGTGTGTGTGCGTGTGTGTGTGTATGTATGCGTATATGTATACACACACACACACACAAACACACATATATACATATATGCATGTATGTATATTCTTTAATTTCAATTTGAGCAGAAACTGCAGTCTGTGTAAAGTGGGCTGCCAGACACACTTAACATGTGCTCAGCTTGATGTTTTTATACTTCCTATTTCATCTTCGTAAGCCTACATGCTGTGCACTACTCCGTTTTTGGTGTCAGTATATGGTGAGTAAAGTGCATTTCAGTGCTACAAACAAAAGGCAGAGGTGTAAAGTGCAGATTGGTGGGCTCCACTTCAAAAATCTTGCAGACCACGATCATGCTGCACCAGGTCTCTGCAACACACACTGCAATGATCCTATTTGACACAGCAGAGAAGAAGGTTACAGGTGGGGCGTGGTTTGATATCTCGCTCAATAATCTCCAGGCAGCCTTCAGCAAACACCACAAAAACGTGTTTAAGAGTTATTGTCTTGAACTATTGTCAACAAGATCAAAATGGACAAAAATTGGATTCATATTATGGTGATTCTGGTATTTTATCCAAGTAAGTGAAACCTAAATTTTCCTGACAAGTCCAGTCACTGACATGTTGCAGCCTTCAAATGCTCTCTGGTCTGTTTCATTCTCTTTTGGGTTGTGAAAGTTATTGACTAACATTTTATTATATGTTTTAGAAATTACTTCAGGAGCTGAAATACAGGTACAGAAAGGAAAGTCGGCTGAAATCAAGTGTAAGCCTAGTGAATCGGGCTCTATTGTCATCTGGTTTCGAGTGCTCGACAGCTCTGGCATGGAATTCATTGCATCTTACAGCAACACTGGCATAGAAAAGTCAATTCCACCCTCCTTCACTTCCACCTTCAGTAGCTCAAAGATAAATTCAAATATCCTAACACTGAGGTCATTTGATAAAACCAAAGACTCTGGCACTTACTCCTGCGCAGCTCTTGTCGGCGGTCGTGAACTGAAATTTGGTGATGTAACTCGACTGGCCCCAGGTAACTTTTCTTTCATAAAATTGGTCCAATGTTGCAATAATGGATTGTTTTCACTTTTCATTTCATCACATCTTTCTCTTTTCAGAAAAAGTAGAAGTACAACAGCCCACCCAACCCCCCACCAAGCAAAATCTATCCTCAACGGTCTCGCCGTGTGCCTGTGACAAAGGAAACCAGACAGGTAAGTATTTAGTTAAAAATTATGTGTAATGAATGTGTAATGAGTCCTCATCTATTTCATATTTATGACAATGTGAAGGAAAAAAGGGGGTGATCTCGAACAAATCGGGAGGGAAAACCGAGTCCTCCATGTTCTGTACTCCAATCATACTGGGCCCGTTGGTCGGCGGCTGTGGCCTTCTTCTTCTACTTCTCATCATCACCACTGTGTACTGCAATAGTAAGTCTTCCTAAAAGCTTAAATCTAGAGAGACAGGCCGCACAATAGTGTTTTTTTTATTCTTCAAGTTTTCTGTAAATATTGTCTGCTGATTATTATTTAAACTTGGATGCTTTTGCTGTAATATGTGTGTAATTAAGTTTTTGACAAAACTTTTTGATTTACTGTAGAAGTAAGAACACGGAGATGCCCACACCACCACAAAAGAAAGTAAGTTATTTTGATTATTTTTTAATGTAATGGTAGGCTTTTCTTCATTTAGTGCCAAATGCTGTCAGAACCATCCCATGGGCGTTAGTCAAAGTTCCTCCAAGCCACCCAAGAACCAAAACCACTTTATATTTAATCAATAAAAAAATTAGAGAGTAGTTTCAAGGCTCAAGTTAAAGAAGCGATAAGAGGGAATTTTACAGCCTCATTAACAGACTGTAATATTCAGTGATACCTTCTGCAAGTTTTATTAAATAAGCAATTATTTCATTAAAATTGCTTAAATTTGCTTATAAGTTTCTATTGTGTTGCTCTTTATTTTTTTTAAACCTATACAATTTTTTTTAAATTACTTGTTTGTACACAATAATTCTACACTTATATTTACTTCTTTTTTTCAAGCTCAGTTGTCCTTGTTTTTATTTGTATATTTATCTTCCTGTGAATTGTTTTGTGTGTATATACAGTAAGAAAAATATTAAACCAGAGTCTAACATGTTAACATATTTGCCTCATAAATGTTGTTCTGAGTCTGAGAATTCACTAAGGAAATTATTAGGAAATTCAAGGTCTGTATAACAAAGCCTTTTTTCTAAATTCTGTTTTACTGCACTTTTCATGTTGCCACAATATGGTGAAAAAATAAGGAAACTTTGTTCTTTTCATTTTCAAAACATGGTCTTATAAAATTAACTCAATGCTTTCAAAGTGTAGCTGCGGCCTGTTTAACAATTTTTTGTAACTGAGTAACTAAAATAGGCAATGTATTATTATTATTATTATTATTATTATTACTTATTACAATACCTTCTTTGTATCTAGGCCGCGGACAACGCCTGGTGGAAAACAAATGCAGCCTGGAAGACGTGTTTAATCTAAATGGTACCATTTCCACGACTTTTCTTGAGGCTGAAGTTATTTCACAGTGCTGTGTTCTCATAGAAAACATGATTTTTCATTCTATTTACAGTTTAATAATATTCATGGTGATGACTTTGCTTTTGGTTCTTTTGTTTACTTCTTCTAAAAGTAGATCCAAGCATTGAAAAAGCTACTTTCAAAGCTCTCAACAACAAGCAGTTTTAGCTGCGTAGATGTTCAGTAGCTGATAACGTTGAACAGGTTGTTGTTTAATTGTTGTTACATGTATAACTCCTTTGATAAAACAACACAATATTAAAAGGTCCATCGCCTCAAATAATATAAATGTTGTCAATTGAAATCAATAAAGTCCTGAGAATTTTTAGCACTTTGATTTATGTTTATGTTAATTTTTTAAATAAAATATTTACAAAAATTATATAGAATTCATTTTTCTTTCGATTTAAATTTTCATTTACATTTTGTACTTTTGACTTTATTTTGCCTTTGATTTCTTGATGCTTAGAAACTTTACTGTACATTATGTCTTAAATGAAAAGGTATCTCGACTTTAGCTTGAAAAAATTTAAGACAAGCAGCTCAGAAAAAAGAAATGCTCTAATAAAATACATTCATTGCAGAAGCTCTCCAAATGAACATTTTTCTTTTTTGTTTTGCTTTGTTTTTGTACAAAAAGATTTTAAAATAATCCAACTGTCCAAATTTTAAATCTAAATAAAGTACAGTACCACTCAGACAAGTATTCTTTCTCAGTTACAATGAGTTGTTTGCCTTTATTTATTTTTTTATTTTCTGTATTTCTTCACAATTCAAACCCACTCCTTAGCATCCAAAATTACTCATTCTGGGTCTTAGCACAGAAATATTAAGTATTACATGATATTTCAGCAAGGTTGTTGTGTTGCAAGTCCCCCCGAGTAAGAAGGAAGTGGGCTGCTACAACTGTTTGCAAAGTGAAAACCACAAAGTCAGGAGGAGAGAAGATGATTTTCAAAGGAGATTCTGTCCCCGTTCAGTTTATTATTAACACTTTTCACCTGCACCTTCAAGAAAACAGTATCTATTGATTCCCTGCTGAACTTAACTTTTTTCCACATAGTAGTGAAATTGCATGTGTTGTTGGTTTGTGTATTTGTAGACTTTAAAAACTAGACTGTTGTAATTTTTAGATTTTTCTTTATTTCATTAGTATTCCCACATCTAAAATAGCTCATGATTTGACTCACACCCAAACAAAACCCTTGACATGAAAAGATAAAACTCAGGGAAAGTAAATTGGTTTTTGACTTTACAGCTGAAAGCCCTCTCTAAATCATACAGTGTTGTCTTATATAGAGTAAAAAAATCCTTTTTTACAGTATACAAACGAGGTCAGCTGACAAAGCTTGTAACCACCTCGGTTCACTTAGTGCACTTCTGGTTGCCAGCATTTGTTTTTTCCACAAGGCCAAACACATACACACCCTTCTGTTGACAGATATTTCTTTGCAGAAAGTAAAAGGCTTTTGCAAGGAGCTTTTGAATACAGAATTAAGCAGAGCACCTCCTGAAAAATCCTCTAACATGTCATGTAAACTATGTGTTTTCCAAAATAAAAGCAAACTACGCTGTACACTAGTGTCTTATTGGCATCTGACCACATCATGATAGAAAACTTGGCTTTTCTGTGTACATCAAGATTGCACAAACATCCCGATACATATAGACCCACTTTGTACTGCAACCTGTTGAGCTGACAGTCTCCACCGCTCCAACCATACAGCCTAAATAACTGCTATGCCGTGATATAAGCCCCAGTGGAGAAATAGAAACTGTCAGCTGAGGCGCAGCGCCTTTCTTCCCTCAGCATGTACAACACAACAACTAACAAAACACAACATTTTCACTTGTCTTGAATTTCCCTCTTTCTCCACACTTTCCCTTCTTTACTATTCATGGCTCATGCTCTCATTCTTACTCTTGTTTTCAAAAAGTTTGTATTCATTTCCTCATAGACTCATCCTTTGATACATGTGAAACTGAGCAAGAAAGGCGCTGCATGCAGTAGTCTGTAAGTGTGCGTGTGTATGTGCATTTGTGTGTGTGTGTGAGAGTGTGTGTGTGTGTGTGTATTTTAAGCATGTGTTATGGGTGTGTCTAGGTTTGTCTTTCATCCAGTATACATTCTTGATGATTTAGAAAAAATAGATCAATTTCCAGAGAGCCCCCTCACTGATGCGTCCCTGTGGCCGGGAGGACAAATTGCACTGACGTCCTGCAAAACATTCAGTGACACATTCAGCAATCAGTGGAAGGATGTGCACAAGTTTCCTCATTGTGTTGAGTATAATGAATCTTTAACGAGGTACAATTATGTAAAAGAACAAGAGCAAAACTTACCGAGTGGTTTACCTCTTGCCTCCCTTCTTTGTAGATGCTTGCACAACATCTGAGCTTAGCTGAGTTGAATGCTGACCAGAAGCAGGTGGCTCCTCTGCGTGGTGTTTCTAAAATATGAGACAATTTAATTTTTTTTTTTCTTTAGAGGAAAAGATGAAACACAGTGCTTTTGCATGCAATAACTATGCAGATTAAAATGAACCGTTTGGTGGCATCAACAAAGCACAAAAAGGAGAGTGCATCCCATGCAGCTGTGCACTGGCTCCACAGATATCTCATTTTACTTTGTCAATTAAAAGCACACAAATTAATTTTAAGTCCATTATTGTGAAACTTAATAAAGGTCCTCATGCAGCACGCAGTTTGCTTACTTTAGACCTTGACTTTGACTTGCTCTTGCCCTGTAACAAAGTTGACACCTTGGTTAGGCTCAACAACTTCTTGGTGCTTTGTAAGGAGGCAACTACTGACACAGCGAATGCTGGTAAACAACCTTTAGAGGGCGCCATGTAACAATGAAAGCTAAAATGTCAGTCATAATAAATATGGGCCTTTAGTCAAGTATGAGTTTTTACCCCAGTATGTCAGGCTTAAGATCTATGCCTGCATTTGTCAGACTGCTCAAAGTGAACTTTTAGATTAAGGTGAGAGATCAAATGAGTCAGTCTTTCTCTTTTTGCTTTGTCTGCACAAACCAGCATAAATAATATGACACAATATCTGCTGTATAACTCGGTTTGTTTGGTAAATAGGCCAATCACCTTTAGTTACACTGTAATTTTTTCTTTTCAAAAGTGTTAGCAGACACAGAGATCATACATCCTGAGCTCAAAGCGATCCTCTTTTTTACCTTTGGTTTGTCTGACTTAGATTTGAAGGCTGCTGTGTCTGGGAGCAAGGTGTCTGACAGGGAGTCTAAAACAGGACTGGCCATTGGCTGGGGAAGAATTTAAGAAAAACAGAAAACAAATTTATCAAACAACGAGCACCACACAACAACATTATAGGCCCATTTCTACAGCTGACATTCGGACTTTTCATAGCAGGAAAAGCACAGGTTGTGCTTGATTTAATATAACTCTGTAGTGTTTGGTAGTTTTTGTTTTTGTTTTTTTTCTGTGCTACCTTCAGGGGGTCTGAATCCAACACAGCAGTTGTCTGCTTTGTTTGGGCTGTACATGATTTGCCCGCTGCAGCAGGCATGGAAAAAGAGAAGTCATCAGATAGCAGCTCCAGGGCCGTTTTATCATCCATAGTCTCCTAGAAAAAGATGAAAAAACAAACGATATCATAGTTGTTTGTATTAAGTATATACTGTTTTACAGTGCTCGTCTACAGTCAGAAAAATGTGTGTGTGTGCTTTTTTTTACCTCCTTGGGCGCTGCAGCTGCTTTAGCATCTGCTTCAGCCATTTTCTTTAAAAATAAATTGATGAATATTAGACACAAACTAAAAATTACTGTTACTACTACACACTGCAAATAAGCATATTCAAACACCAACAAAGTGAATCAAGCTCAAAGCAGCAGTGTCTGAAAAGCTGTTTGATTAACAAGACCAAAGCCTCTTTTCCAGAACATCTGTGCATGTACTCGAGTCAACCATGGTCTGTTTAATCCAGTGAGAATCTCAGTGACTCCAGCTGTGTTTGCAAAAGTCCTCCTATTTATTTAGATATTGTCCAGTCTGGAATTTGCATGAAAAATTTGACCGTTTGTGGCTGCTTTTTGATAAACTGTGTATAGCTTCATATACAAAAAGGATTGCATATGAAGCTAACATTGGTAACCTGCTGGCTGTTCAACATATAAAGACTATACATAGAGGTTAAAATGTCTTTTAACAAACTATTTTTAAAAACTGGCCAGACAACCAGCAGGGCATCTTTCTCACTTTCTTTCGATCTGTAATGAAGGCATTTCTCGTCTGTATTACACAGAATTACAGGCACAAATGAAATTTATGTGAAATGAGGCATAAGAGTCTGAAGCCAGACCAGAAACTCTCAGAGACTAACTTTTGTTAATCTCTGAGAGCTAACAAAAGGAGTCATTTTTTAGGAAACATGAATGTCAAAAATAACAAAATATCATGGCAAATCTTCCAAAAGTTAATTTTCAGGTCAGTTTGGTGTAGTGACATAAGCATCCCCAGATTCATGCTTCTAGAATGATTGAAAAATGTTCTTATTGGTTTAAGTAGGAATTTTCAACAAATATCAATCCAGCTAGATTGATAAGGATAAGGTCGACTAAATGTGTGATAACAAATTTAATTCCCTTAGGCTGTCATCTAGAAATTAATATGAAGTGAATTGCATGTCTCATGTTGTAATAATAAAGCATTTAATATACAAATGTCAGTATCAATTTACCTTTAAATCTTCCTCAGTGAGTTGATACTCTGGTGGCAGAGTGTCGTCTCGCTCTCCCATCTTAATCAATCTTTCTTCAATAAATTGTTTCTCCTGCATCAACCACACACATCAGAATAAGTGTAGTGACTGGTAGACAGTCTGAGCACTCTGAAATTCAAAATATTCTCTCCCATGCTGCTTTTGCCCCTGATGCACACTGGTTACCTTGACAACGTCTTTAGCAGGAACTGGGGCGGGTTGAGGGGTGGGTTTGATATCCATCAAGGTGTCTGACAGAGCATCCAGAGCAGTGTCTGCTACTGCTGATAGCTGAGTGCAAAAA
>JAPZDV010000012.1:20494783-20522838 GCA_029814665.1 Acanthurus lineatus | reverse complement strand
TACTTTAATTATTAGATTTTTTTATGTCCACCTCCTGAAATTCTGTTTAGACAAACATTTAAGAACTATCGCGACATCTGGAAAAGACTCCAGTTGGCAATGAACATGAAGACAACAGTCATCCATTGTATGAGCACAGCATTAAGGGGTTAAACAGCTACCCCCTCATGGAGAAAATGGGTGTTACCTTCTGCTGTGCTTGAATGGAAGGAAAAGGAAAGTTTTCTTTTCTGGGTGCTACTGCTCACAGGACACAGCTAAACCTCTGTGAGAAAGTAACTATGTAAAAACATGAAGCTGCAGAGAGGTGAACCAGGAAAGGATATGCTACATGAAGTGCAGATAATGGGTCAGAGGTCAGTCAGACAACAATCCACTGATTGAACAAAGGATGTTGACAACTGGGTTTCTCTAGAGAGACTTGCAGGGAGAGGAGGGGTTTAAAGAGGAGGGCATTGAAGAGAAATGTTTGATACCTCAAACTGGGCTGGCTTCACGGGGGAGGCCTGAGCTGCTGGTTTGGTTGAGGCCTGGCTAGGCTGCGACTAGAGAGAGAGAAAGAGAGACAGACAGACAGACAGGCAGAGAGAAAAGTTACTCATGTGCAGTGAAAAATTCAATAAGATAACTATTATAATCACTTCAAGATTCACACAGAGCAACATCTCTGTTTCACAAGAGCTGACATTTGTGGAAAAAATAAACATTCCATGCAGCTCATTTCTGAAAAGGGAGGAAACCATGCGGAAACATTTGTCACCACGCCCTCAAACTGTGCCTTTTAAGACAAAGATCAAGAGACAAGTCAAGATTGAACACATCACCTACACTGCAGTTACGTACTGCTGCAAAATGCCGACGAACACATCAGTAAAACTGCAGTCAGAGGTGGTTGATTCAAGCGCTACATTCCAGACTGAAGGGTGTGACCGCTGCTTGACAGCAGAGAGCACAGAGACACAGTATTATTGTTATCTGAGGTTGCCTCAGCAACGGCCAGCGGTAACAACGAATGGTGGATTCACGAGTTACTCATCAGCTGATGTCATGCGGTTTAAAATTAACACAGAGATAATTCACATAAAAAAGACTCAGCGATATCAACCTTTAACTTAAGGACTCCCTTCACTGATAAGCAAGTTGTAAACCTTGTTGATGCAACATATCAGAGCAAAATAAGCAATCAACACCACACCTGTACCATTGACAGTCGCAAAAACAGCAATTTAATTGGATTTTTATACCTCAATTCTTATAAATAAAGTAAATTTTGAACTTTCTACCCTGTTGATCATGGACTAAAGTTAATCATCAGTAATAAATAAAACCAACACACACAACGACACTCAACAACTTAAACCTACTCTGAACTTCAAGTGAAGAAAATAACTCAAAACTCAGTCAGTTACACGTCCAAAACCCTGCACCCATTCATGTAAAATGATGGTTTTCCCTGAAGCTGACAGTGCAACAAAGAGGCTAATCTCCCTACTGAGACTTAACATTAATAGCACAGCAGAGTGTTCCCCCTTGTTTAGTTATTTTTATACGGGCAGGAAACTCTGAACTGCCTCCAAGTTTATTTATTCATAAATGCACCTCATGTTTCTTTAAATGCAAAAGCTGTGGATCATTCATCTTGATTGTCAGCAATCATTCATATTGTATTTATGTTAAGGACTTAAGTGAGTTTGTCAAAACAGTTTACAGGAGCAAGAGAGTAAGAGAACTGTGAGTAGAAGACCAGTTTCAAATTAAATCACTGCCCAACAGACCGAGCTGAAACATGCTAAATTATGCTACCACTCATGGAGTGGCACCAAGGTGAGATGAGGTGACATCTGAGGAGAAACCAGGTGTATTTGCTTAATGGTATTGTGTAACTTTCAGTACTTTCCAAACAGTATGACAGAGGTATTTTGTTTTTCAGCTGCATTGTTGCTAAAGGAGGAACACCAAACTTACATTGAAACCTCCATCCATTTATTCTGAGGACACAGCAGGTACAAGCCACCTTGTTGGCAGGCCAGTGAGTTTATTTTCTCGTGTTTTATCTGTTGACTACGTTTACACATATCTCCAGCGTTAAGGACCGGCCCAGCGTTAAGTGTTAGATAATGTTAGCTAACATTGGCCCGCCAAGTTAAAGAATGATTCATGTTAATTGCTAACAGGGCATTTCATTTAATACAATTTGAGGGTGTTCATGAAAAAAATAACAGTCAAAGTTGCTCAAAAACAGTAAGTGAGGCTGCTGATGAGTTTTGTGGGTTTGCACATGGCACTGATGTCTGTGCTCTGCTGTATTTCTCACACTGTCTCTGTGCTGCTGTGATCTTTGTCTTGGATTTCCTAATATCTGAATGTCTACAGTTGATGCTATTTTCTGTTTAATTGCAGTTCAGTTGTCGGGCTAAAGATCCAGTTTGCCTTGTGGTAACTGGTCATTGAATTCCTGCCACAAATGCAAATCATGTGCAAGAAGAATAGAGGAAGGAAAAGATGAAATCAGATGAGAAAATTAAGCCTGAATTAGATATTTTGTGTTCCTGTGTGTTTGCCCTTGTAAAAGGTAGCCTATTAATAAGTCTGTTGTTCAGTGCTTTGAGAATAAAAGTTTTTATCCAAAGGTAAGGTTCTCTTTTTGTCTATCAGCTTTTCCCTTTTAAATCTAACTGTTAAATTGTTGCAGTGTATCATATAGTTTGCAATCAAAGCTTGTATTTTTAATGTTTTGAATAAATTTTACATTTTTTTCTCATCTGTAACACCAAACACAAATTTCTGAAGTGGCTACTCACAATTAAAAAATAAGTAATTTGCTTATTTTACAGTACCAATGTAAAGTTTATTCAAATCATCACCTGTGGACTAAAAGTAGCAGCACAACCTCAGTGGTGTCACACTCTGCTAATGACACGGAGGACCATCAGGCTTTTCAGGACAACTCTGCCATGTTTGCTGTGGTTTGAACATCATTTCAGTTACACAAAGTTCAGTCACCTCGGCTCCCTATGTTTCTGTCGGAGATTAATGGTTTGATATTTTGACAGTTACTTAATTTAAAATATCAATATTTCTGTCCCTGAATTCAGTTAGAGTCAACAGGAAACAGATTCAGTATCCTCAGTCACGACTTGTAGTTGAAGCACAGAAGTATTAAATCAGCTGACAGGAAACAGTCAATTTGTTGATAAGCATGTGAACTGTATTAAACTGTATAAAACTAGTGTATGCACTACATTTAGAGACCAGGATCTAAAAACATCTTCCTTCACTTTCCTTCACGCTTTTCAGTACAAAGGAGTGAGGAGGGACATCCTTTACATTTTCAAGTCAACACCATCAAAACACAAACAAGCAAATTACAGTACCAAAAGAAACAAACTGATTACATCAGCCAGACAAACTTGGCCTTGTCAGTATTCTTTTAACAAGCTTCTGTTTACTTCTGAGAAAACTTGAATTACAACTCACCGTATTTATACTTGTACTTATCCAACATACTGTGTACTCTAACCTGACCGATACACTGAATTTTAATCTAAATTTAAGTTTTTATAATCTATATATCAGTGTACAATACATGCATACGTTCTCTAAAATATATAATTAAAAAAACATTTTTTGATATATCTTGATCCTTTAAATTAGTGTTGGACCAAAATATGCCCAAAGCAGGACATTTTTAAACTAAAAAATTGACTTGTCAGAGCCTCTTCTGAAGAAAAACTATGTAAACCATGTTTATAATGAAAAGAATGTGCATTTGGCATTCTACTGTGCAGTTTTACGTTACTTTACAGCCAGCATATACGCCAGTATAATTTTGAAAGTAAGCTAATGTTTCCTAGTATCCATGACCTGTCAAAAATACACAGTCTCTTTTACAAATTTTTGCCTCAGATTTGAAGCCCAGGATACAACCTTGACTGGTCATCTGAGGCTGAAAACTCAACCTTGGACCTTCATACTGTGAAGTGGAAGAACATACTGCTGATCCACCTAAAACAAGCTCACTCATTTCAGAGAAGAACTGGAAACAAGCTTAAAGAGGGGGGTTAATTTATTTCAAGAATAAACACTTTTACTCATTTTAAAAGTTTCTAATTCCAATATAACACAGAAGTCAAATATAGAAGTCAACAATAAGACATAATTGTTCTGTCCTATAACTTTTTGAAAACAAATTGATAAGAACACACCAAATGGGCAATTTTAGCTTTCCCCTTAGTTTACAGGAATAAGACCTAATTGATCACCTGAGCAAGGAAACTAGGATACTGCCACTTGTTCTCTTATGACGATTATGACATTGACTACTATATAAAGATACATGTACTTCTGCAAAACTTATTTAAGTTATATCATTTAAAAAGTCCAGAAAGTAGCAATAAAGGAGACGAACATACTATACATGTAACTCCCAAATGTACTCGATTCTCCACTAACGATTATGAAAGGACAGCTGCATTTTGAGTGTCACAGAGGTATACAAACAGTGTAAAATAAACTTGTTTTTTAAAGCAGCTGTGCATGCAGTTCAGCATTTTTGAGGCATGCAGCAGTCTCCAGGTGGAGCTCGCTAAGCTGCAGAGCCCAACCCAGTTCTTTCAGGTGGTTTAAAGAAAGAGCCTCCACCCTTAAGAAACCAGGTCTGAATTACAAGAGTTAATTTCACATCAAACCCAATGCATTGTATGGTTTTGTATCACTGTACAGTAAGATCTGACCAAGCCAGTTAGTAAACATTACTGTATTTTTCTTCGTTCATACTAATCATGCAAGGTTGTGAGATCATCAGGATTCTAACAGACAGACTGCGCCGTCAAACATACTGTACACGCAACTGTGTGACGCTTTCATCTGTGTTTATTGTGAATTTTAAAGCATTGTTGACAGGCGCCATAGAGTCCTGTGGCAAAACACTACATCTAATGATTATCATTGTCCAATGTTTAAGTGCCTGTAAGCCTCTGAGTGAGTTAACCTGTCAAGCCTGCTGTGCATCACATTATAGTTTACACTGAGCTGGCAGGAAGGACGGTAGAGCGAGGTTGTATGTCTGTGAAAGACTGCAGTGCGTTAAGAAAAGCACAGAGATGAACAGAGTGAGGGACGATACAGTGAGAAAGAACACTGTGTGAATTGCACCACTCTGAACCATCTGCAATCTGGCACCTCCGATTTATTGTGTGATTGCAGTTCACTTCTGACAGATTGCCTCACAAACTGGTGTTACATTCAACTCAAATAAGGTCAGAACCCAGCCAAGGGTGAGCACATATAAATCACATACAATTTTGTTTTGGGGGGTGGGGGTTGGTTATTGGGCAGCTCTAAATATTTTCATAAAAGTCATAAATATTTATTTGGAAAAAGTCACCTAAAGTAGTCACACCTTTTGCTACCTTCAGTCCTTTTAGAACTGATGAAGCCAGCTGAAGAAGGAAACTAAGCAAATAAACATTAAAATCAGCTCAGCTAAGACACTGCCCTCTTTTTTTCCTTTATTAAATGCTCATTTCTTTTTTGACATTTATTTCTATATTAGCAATCAGAAAGAGAATGAGGAGGAAGTGGCATAAGGGAGGAAGTGAGGTCACAAGCAGCTGGGTCATTCCACTGCAACAGGGAAGTCACAATGCTCCCGTTACTACAGTAAATATTGCTGCTAGTTTACCACAAAAGTAAAAAAGCTTACCAAGTGAAAAAGCAGCAGTGCTGCACTGCACGCTGATAGCAAGGCATGATTTGGCTCATGTGTTTAGATGGTTTATCTAACCAAAATAATAAACTATGAAGCAAAAATTTTGAATTGTGAAAAAGGTAAAAGTCCCACTGTTACATCAAACTGGACCTGGGTATTTTGTAACTGGTTTTAATAGTGAATTTCACTATTGATGCTTTTGTCAGAACATTACACTAAAGATGTGTTTACATTTTGTTTTGCAATTAAGTTTCATTAAAAGTTAAGTGGGACATTGTTTCCTTATTCCCTTTCTTGCTGAGAGTTAGATGAGAAGATCAATAATACTCTCTTGTCCATACAGTGAGTATTAAACCACAGCCAGCAGAAGTTAGCTTAGCTTTTTTTAAAGACAAAGATGCTCTCTGACAAAAGATGTTGCATTACAATCTGTGCCAAATTTTATGAAACTGTATCCCCTTTCTGTCGTCTGAGTGGACATGGTCGCCCCTCATCCTCGTAAGGCCTTTATGAAACAACACATTCTTGAAGAACTCTTGCTTTTCCTTATCAACAACAACAACAACATAAAAAACATCACAAGACTAGACACAGTACTTTTTTTGCATACACATGGTTAGAAAATTCTAAATAGAAGGTAATTCAGCACAATCAGATCAAATAATAAATAAACACAAAAAGGAATCTTTAGGTACTTAATAGTTACAATGGACAGAGTTTACTTACTGCTCAAGCTGATGCCAAACCTGACCTAACAATAGTGACGTCATTCAAACAGGCACAAAAACAATAGCTTGGATTTCATATGATAAAAGGGAGTGTGGTCCCTCTGTGCTGGCTTCCACCTTTTTGTCTAAAACATGATTTCACATGTTTCATTGGAAATAACAAATCACTTCTTTATGACTAAATGAATGACATCATTACTGTGCTGTATACTTTCCCTTACACACAAGCCTACCCAAACCTGAAGCTCCTAAAGCCATGGCTGAAATAAGTTTATCATCCTCCACAAATGCTTATGTGTCAGTTGAAAACAAAGGAAGTTGGCTAATAGGATTTGGTTGACTCATTTGAACTTTAGTCACATGAAGGCAGTCCACCAACACAGTGCGAGACCAAAACCTCAGAGCATGAGAACCTCGGGAATGTGCTACCTTGCTGACCTTGAGGTAATGTGACACCGCTATATGCTCTTTGACCCATCATACACTTTCAGTATGTTATGCGTCTTTACTAGTCAGAATGTAAGCTTGTATTTGTGCATAAAAACGCATCCACATGCATTTGTGATTACCATCAGAAACACTTAATTTGAAAGTATACTTTAAAAACCATACAAACACAAAACAGTCTTCCCACTCTCACATCAAATCATTGCACATGTTCACCACCAGCCCTGCCTTCATTGTGTGTGTGACACATGCCAGTTACCAAAGACAGGTTAGACAGCACATACAGCTAAACACCCAGATACTTTTCTAACAGACAAACAACACTGTATGGTTGTTTTTTTAAGGCAAACAATTCAAAATATAATTATCAGGGAGGGAACTGTGTAGCAAGTATATTATATGAGCCCTGTTGAAATACCAAACCATGCCAATGAGTGAAAACCAAAGGTCTCCACCCAGTACTCCACTTAAAAACAGCTACAACAGTGAGCAAAGACATTAGGCTACACTGTGAGCAAGTTTATTTTGTTTATTAGACTTTAAGAGCTAAGAGAGCTTGTTATTGCTTGCATACATCTCCCAGCTGAAAATGCAGAGGGGATATATCACTGGACTGTAAGGATGGGCCGTACACCAGCGGCTAGCATGCTAACCAGATACCGCTACACAGGTGTTTTTTTACATAACACCAGAACTATTGAGTCCCCATACTCTGCTGATGTTAGTTCGTTTCATGAATGTTTTTCAGGAGCATTGTGACCATATCTTACAGATACACCTTTTAGTATTTATTTTCTACTCCTTAACTCATTGCCGAGTTTCGGTTGCGTCTAAAGCTGAAGCAGATGTTTGTTATGTCACCAGACTGAACTCTCTGTGCTCACCTGAGACCCTCCCACATTCCTCCTGTACAGCAGACTGCTCTCTGCTTTTAGATAACACTCTGTCCATCCACAGACACACTGCAAACATCACACATACAGTTCAAGCTGCTTTTAACACATGCCTCACACACTGAGCCATAAGTGGCACTGCTGACCCCAGAGAAGTCTAGCTCTGCCTACAGGCTAATCTCTGCTCACTAACATACTGCTGCAGTGAGTTTGCTTTTCCTTTGTTTTTTGATTTTTTTCCTCTAAATATTCTAAGAGAAATGGATATCTACCACTGCACTGCACAAAAAGATGTAACTCCACATATTAACAACAGGAGGACTTTTCATTAATCTACAACTTAACAACTACAATTCCTTATAGCAATGGGAAGGAAATAGTAGAAGATTTTTTATACTATGGACAGGACAACCTTAGTTAGCCAACAGATTCCAAAAGCCTACAGTTTAGGTATCCTTATTCAAGGAAAATAAATGTTTTTCCTTGTCTTGATATTTTTCTTTCCACAAACATATTTAGGAATGTATCATACAAGTAATGATGTCTGATAACCACCCCCTAATTTCGTGGCAAACCATATACTAAGCTAATATTAGCCACGCTAACAAAATGTTATGCTACTGTCGCAATAGTTTGCAAGTTCAGAAAAATTAACATCATGTTTTTGCTTACACAATGAAGAGTTCAAATTTTGCTAGCAAGTGCATTAACAGAAAGTGACTGGCCTCTGAATTTAAACAATCATTTTACCAGCTTGGTACAAAAACCAAAGAAACCACATTGGGGAACAACAGCTAGTGGTGCACAAGCTAGCACCAAGTGATTTATGACTGTACACAGGATTTATGCAGGACCTTTTCATGCAGCTATCAGTGGCTAACAAATTAACAGGAACACCTTACAATCCTATAAATCTTATGTATAAGCTCTGCGGCAAATATTGACCTCATGAGGCTACTACATTCACTCAGCACTGAGATCATTTTTATTGATAGTGACATTCCACCATCACTGTAAGGTGTCTTTGTTATTTTGTCCAGCCCAACAGAGAAATAACAGCGTGCAGATGATAAAAATTCATTCAGCTGTACCTTGTAGAAATTTTGTCGGGGTAAAGGCAGGGGCCGATAGTTTCCATGTATCTGTTTTATAAGGGACATATTGAGGATATTAAACAGAATCTTACAGCAGAGAGACATGTAGTAATTTGTTGATGGGAAAAAAAAAGTTTTTGACAGCAACAAAAAAGTACATATAAACACCATGATAAATGTGAGTACACACACTCAAACATATATGTACATAAAGCCTGTAATGTACTCTGAATCAGTGCCATTACAAGTTAAAAGTCAGCCTTAAGTCCCCTCAGGGGCTCAAAAAGTCCCACAGTGCAGCATGTCATTTGTTCTAACACCAGTGGACACAGTAATCCCAACACCAGGGATGGGTAGTAACATATCACAAGAAACATACTGGCGTAAAAAGTATTGTTTTAAAGGAATGAGTACTTTCCATACCTCCTTTTAAAACTGCTTCTACTCTTCACCGCAGTGTATCTTTGAGCCAGAGAAATAGGCCACACAGACAAGTCAGTGAGTCAGTGAGACATAATCATACCAACCAAAACCAACTTTTTAGAGGGCACTTAAGTCGACACTTGACCACATTTCCCATGGTGCGATGCATGACACCACGCATACATATAGTCACACACACACACACACACAGCATGCACACGGACTACAACACAAAGCTTCAGCTGCTGAAGCACGAAGCAACAAAAACAACACTGACTGACGTAGATCATTCTGGGTGAGCCGTGCACACTGCTGGCCGAAGCCAAAGTGTGTGGGGCCAAAAGAGAAGCAAGAAATCAGAATGTAGGGGATGCCAATTGAAACCAATGCTCATTTTGAATCCGTTTTGGTGTTGACACATCATCTCAGACGGATGTGCTCGAGGTTTGCCTTTTCAGTCTTTTTTCCTGTTTTAGACAGGAACATGATATAATTTAAACTTCAGACCATCCAGGACTGCCTGACACACATAACTCAAACGTATTTGTATGTCAGAAGCAAACAAACCATGCAGTACATCCAGCCCAACTGAGAATAAACCAGTGGCTTGTGCCTTTAATGAAAACTGATGACTAATGCTGGGCCCCACCCGAAAAACCACAGACACGCACATATGAATATGGCTGGAAACAGCTCCTTAGCTAGCTGCTGCTGCTACAGCCTCAAAATAGCACTGGCAACTTGTCTGAATGTTCATGTGTGATAATGTGGATCACCTCAGTTCAGTGGTGGAAATGACGTTAGCTGCAGTTGGTGTTACAAGGCAACAATGTGGAGCCAAGTCTGTCAAACTGAAGCTTCAGTGCAGGACTGAACATTGATGAATAGTATTGCCATAGGAAAGACTTTAAAAGCAAATAAACAGCTGGGTGAATTCAGGAGTATTGACTGCTCTGAGTACTCTGACTACTGACTGCTGCTGCTGTAATGTGCTTATCTGTGTAGACGATGTGCCGTACACACTCTAGTGTCAAATTTAAATATGACGGGGAACAATATGACACTTTAACAAAACTGTACTGGTTCCATATAAAACTTTATCATTCTGATTCATGCTGCAATCTTCATTTTATTTTATTTGCTTTTGATCCATCAGCCTTTAGTTTCAGGTGGCATGCACTGTATAAAAAGTAGGGTACAGGAAGAGGAAAAGCACAGTCACTAATTTTGTATTTGGCTGTATGTGTACTAAATTTGCTTATCACACTAATGCACAAGAACAATTTTTAATCACCCATGAGCAGCAAATCATGGTTTAGAAAAGTCTGGTTACTGAGATATGATTTTGTTTCAACCCACTTTAAGAGCTGACTGTCAGACCCTGAAAGCAAATTAAAAGAAAACTAGTTTGTGGGTATAAAGTAGAATTTTTAATGTTTATTTGGATATCTTTTTGTTGTCACCCTGACAACAACTGCCCTAAGGATCCATAAAGTTGACAATAACAGTAACGCAATGATCTTTAGTCCTCTGCCAACTTTCCTTAACTTCTTACAGCGACCAGCAGCCAACTTGATCACCACAAGCTGTTGTCTCACATCACACTCAACATGGTGAACTGCTGTTAACCATCAGTCTGCTATTCAAAAGCTGTCAAAGTGATTCAACAGGTATCAGTCAAACAGGAAGCCCCTCCACACGCACAGATATTTACAAAAGAGCAAGCAGGAAGGGGAAATGCTGTCCACATACATACCATAGGTTTGATTGTGAGTGTGTATCCTCTGTATATGCTGCTGTGAACTCTACAAAGATGCTCTCTCCAAGCTGCTTCACCTTAGATTCCCTCTGAGGAAATACTTTAATCCACGCCGAACGTCAAACACATGCAAACACGCGCATGCATGTAAACACACACATACACAGAAACACACGCCCAGCCAAGCAAAAACTTGTTGCCCCGCCTCTTTGGAAGTGGCATAACAAGCCTGTGCTGTTCTGGCTCCGCCTCCTCAGCCACAAGGCAGCGGAGCAGGCTCAGTCAGATTGGTCAGTCTGACACACAGAGACATACCCACTGCTCACAGCCTGCCAGGAAAAAATAAATAAGGTAGCTCGAGGGAAACTTTGGGTTGGGTCAGGGCGGGTTTTATGAGGACTGGATGGTGCAGTTTGATAACAGACATGATGGCCTACATCAAGATATTTGTAGGACAAGTTACAGTGGGGGTCTGCTGGAGGGACGAAGCAGTGATTAGGCAGAGGTAGATTTGTTGCAGCAGTGTTGTTTGGCAGAGTCTGGGTGTGTCTGATAGACTCACTGCTTAGGAATCTAGACTGCAGAACCATTCAAACAACACAGTGTGTGTGTGGTTGGAAAGAAAAGAAGAGAGGGAGGGTGAGCACATCACATGGAGTCCAAACCCCACCCAGAGATATCCAGAGCAGAGAGAGAAAAAAAAGTACATGTAAGAAACACATAACTGATAGGAAGGGACGTAAAACAATGTGATCATCAACACAAGTTCAGGCATGTTGTTTTTTGACCCCCACAGCTCTTCAAAGTAGCCCCCGAACAAAGGAACAGGCAGGAAACACAGCATCTGGACAACGGCCAGAGGTTATGTAAGAATTTTTTTATAAAAAAAAATGGCAGTGCAACTTCACCCCTCAGAGCAGACACACACACACACTCACGCACACACGTACACACACAATTTACAGTACAATTTAGTTTACAGTTCATTACCACTGAAGTTAATCCTGAGACTTGGAAATAATTCTCAGATAAGCCAGTCCAGCCACAAAACATGTAGCATGTAAGTATGTGAAAAAGGGAGGGCTTTGGAGAACAGCACCACCTTGTGTCTACGAGGACTCAGAGCACTTGGATGGAAATGAATGGAGGATTGTTTGGGAAATTCAGCATCTGAAACTGCTGTGTAGCCTCAATGAGTCTGTCTCTATCATCCTCTGTATCAGTCTGTTGTTCCATGCTAAATGAACACAAGACTGGCCAACATTTCCTTTGCTTTGCTTTGTCTCTGCTCTGTAATTTTACAATGTCACATTAACTGATGCAAAATTGATGCAAAATTTTTATTACCCATAATTGTCCCTTATCATGTTTCTATAAAGCGTTTGTTGTGCTATTTCTATGTATCTGGAATGATATTTACATTAATTTTAGATGCAATAATATATTCTAGCTACTGTAAAAGAAACTTTTTTTTGTCTTTCACTTTAGTAAACATGAACAGACATTCTCAAACATCAGCCATTGCAAGCTGATGATTAAAGAACACAAGAGTATCATCTTGAATAAATATACACATAGATCAGAAATAAGCATCATAGATGTATTTCTGGTATTTCCTACTCAAGAACAAAGCTGTGTCCTGTTACTAAATTCCTCTGACCTTATTATTTTGTCTACAAATATCTTTGAAAGGACATGTTGGCCCACCACATATCTCCTCCACTCATTGTGCAATACCCTCCCCTGGCATCTCCTGGGCAGAAATATTTGTGTCTGTTTTGGGACCTTTCAAAATAAATCTTCTCAGCTTAACAGCTTTGCCCCCTGATTTTGTGTCTTTGACCGTGTGAGTGTTCGGGTGTTTGTGTGTGTTAGAGAGAGAGAAAGAGAGAGGAGGGGTGTGTTTCTGAAAGAAAACATGCATGCTTATACTGCACTCAGACGCCTTACTTGGTAACCCTGGTGAGACTTATCTCTGTTGACAACTTAAGAGCTGAAGCAGACAGTGGACACAGAGAAAGAAAGAAACAAGGAGGGGATTTTTGAGTCTGTCTCTAGGAGTTCAGAGAAAAACTTTCGGTGGGAGGTTGTAAGTTGTATCAAGTTTTAAAATTAAGTCTGTGGGAAAGCACAGGACTGACTGGATACTTGTGCTGGCAGGAAATCACAGTTATTTCTACTTTGAAAACATGCTGGTAGAACTGGTAGAAGAGAAGAGATAAAGCCAAAAAGCTCAGGAGGTTTTTAAACAGTGAGTGTATCTCAGCGTGTCTGATTAGGAACAGTAGCTGCTAGAACGAATGTGTTTGCTCAGTGTGAATTTGTTACAGCAAAGTTTTATCTCATGTAAGTTTTCAGCAGGTATGCTGGCTGTGCAGAAACAGCCACGAAAAATGTAGAGGAGACAAACAAGCTGGATAACTCGACAAGCCAGTTTAAATCTGCTTTCATGAAAAACAGATTACGCCAGTGTTGTAAACCATTAGTTTTAAAATTTCAATTTGTCTTTAAGTAATTTTATTTTTAATTTTATTTTTAATTTAGTCAAAAACAGACAAGTATTTTATGAAAGTGCATGATATATTTTTTCTTAATACATTTGTGCTTTCTCAACTTGTTTTGGTTTTATTTTGAAGTACTGAGTGAAACATGACTCTTGTGCCCTGCAAACTCAGACCTGACAAGAACCTTAGCCTTTATCACATATTCATTACATCACTGTTTAATGCTGCTGATAATCAATAATGTTATCTTTGAATGTGGTTTTCCTCTTGTCTAGGCAGCCATATTTATTTCTATACTCTACATAAATCAGCTTGTGGTGACCTAATTGTCTGTAACAGTGAATATTTTTATTCATTTTTGTTCAAATAAGTTAAGATTTACATTACCATAATGTACAATTTCACAGTTTATCGGATGCATTTTAAGGTTCAGTCTTAAATAGGTCTCCGACTTTTACGTCGGAATAATGATTGACTGGTGGTGCATTTAAGTGCAGATGAAGAGCTTGGAAATTATATATACGAGAGCTGGTGCACAGCACTGCTTGCATTCACAAAAAAAACACATGGTCATGATATGCGAGACAAAGTTTACCTAATAACTTCATTTCTTTAAAATGACTGTTTAGCAGCTACTTTTTCTTTCTTCTTTACCATTAATGTGTAAACTATGACTGCTGAAGAATGACTAGCAGCAATGTCATCAATAACGAAGAAATACAAGAATAAAAAGAAATCACTTGGTGAAAATACACAAACTGTCTCCTTCTCAGGTTCCCTCATGTGCATCCATATCTACAGACGTCCTTTGCTCAGCTGCATGTCTACGTATCTCTAAATTTAGCACTGCACTTTCACCCTGCTTTGTTGACTCACACTTTATCCCACACTAGAAACATATACACAAGTGAATTTTGATCTTTCTCTACTTTCCTAGAAAGTCCTAATTATTTTTTTTGTTTAATTAATAATTGACCTCACACTGTTTGCCTCATATTACAAGACAGAAGAGGAAGAATCTTTAAGGCACGAATGCCACAATAAAAATAAATTCAAGATATAGCTGTGTCTTGTCAGCAATTTTAAAAATGATCTCTGCTTGCTAACATGACAACATCAACTTTAGCTTTCCACCTTTATCTGCTCATGTAAAGTAACACCAGGAGTCTCATGCCGTATATCACATTGCAATTTCCAGTAAGCGTCAGGCTGCTGGGTCTTCATTACCAATCCTGACTTCACAAACATCATGTGGCAACGAGTTCCAGCCTTTTCCTCAAGCATGTCAGATGTAAACAGACGGCAAAACAAAAGCTCTCAAAGAGTTTGGCTGGGAATCGACAACGCCTCGCTGTAACTTGTTGTCAGGTGAGCGCAGAGACCTGGAAACTCTCCATGACATGACAAAACCCTGAGAGCAACACTTGAATCAGCAGTCAACTGAAGCCAAACTGACAGTGAAGCGAGAAATCTGATAAGTCCTGGTGAGTGCTGGGAAATAAAGCTCCAACAATTATGAACATATTTCATTGGAAATGGAAGGCTGATATCTATATTGGCATGTACAAACTGTGCTTCCCATCTATTTCTGGCACAAACACACATGCACACACACACACGCACACATAGCCTGGGGGTTTAGTACAGTGAGCTATGTGTGGAAGCCTCTCATCAATACAGCTGATATACTGATTTACAGACAGCAGAGGAGCGATATCAGTAGTAGTAACTGCTAAATATGATAAATGAGCTTTATTATCTGTATACAAACTAAGTGCATATTACACAAACTGGTCTGTTAGTGGCATGAAGGGTTAAATGAGGGAAATTCAGCTTTTGATTGGTCACTTCCTGGCAGTGGACAAGCATGCACAGATGAAAGCAGACCAGTTATGGTCAAAAGAGTCAGCAGAGTGTGTACTAAAACCAATCTTTGTGCTCATACAAAACAAATCGACCAGAGTGAAAACTTTGCTCAGACACTGTGCTTATGTACAATTTTGATATATTTGAATACTTGATTATTTCTGTGTTGTACTTATTATACTTATGGTTCTTAATGTTTCGGAGACAAATAAATGTGTTTTCTTACATATTTATTAATTTATTTTTTGGTTTGTTTGTTTATTTAGTGATTTAAAATAGGTAAACTCATTGCTCATTTTGCAGATAATGATTTTAAAAACCAAACATTACTCACTAACACTATAGAAATAAGTGATAAGATCCATCTGAGTCAGATGCAATAATAAAATGCCCTTTATTACCTTTTAGGCTGATATGATGAACCTGTTTGCAAACAGTTGCTTATTGACACAGTCAGCAGTTTGGGAACAACAATGTTATTCATTATGAGCTGCATTTATGGCCACCTTGTGAATGTAAGTCTGTTTGCTGTCTTTTTTAGTTCCTTTTTGGTCTCCACCAACTCCTTAAGGAAACATCAGTGCTGAAAAATGCTCTAATATGTTCACCAACCAGCTGCCAAATCAGTCTGTTTGGCTGCTTGGTGCCAAGCAGGTGGTGCACAGTTGGTGTTGGAGTTTCTTTTACGGAAAACAGCTGTCTGTTGCGTCAGTGAAAGTGAACCAAAACAATTGTTCAGACCAGACAGTTTTACAATGAGGTGACACTTCCTCTGAGGGTCAAAGCTAAGGGGAAAACTCCCTGTCAGAGTAGCAACTAATTTCTCATTGTCACATTGTGTTATTGTCCAACTGTATATATTAACCCCACAGATAACAAGTGAGGCATTCAGTAACTAACAGTGATTTGTTCTGAATGCACAATTTTTTTCTCATAAAACAGCTATTTTAAACTGTAATATCGTTACCTTTCCTTAAGTAAAGAGCATTAAAACTATTGTTTACCTACAAAACCACTTAATAAAGAGACATTAAAACAAATTTTCCTCAGCAATCTTTGAATAATGCTTTAATAGTTGATGTTAATCAATTAAAAAACTAGCTGCAGTGTTGAAATGGCTGCAACTGAATCCCAGCATGCAAACACCAGTGTCAAATGTCAAACATCTTCTCAGCTCATACTGGCTGAGTGTGTTTTGCATCAAGGTGAGTGTTTATGTGTTCAGCTGACTTTTCCTGTCATTTTGACACTTTGTTCAGATATTTTTTTCCCAGTGGTCATTTCCTGTCAGTCGAAACATTATTTTTTTAGACAGTCAGTGAGCTGTGGGGGAGGCAGACTGCTGCTGCAGACCAGTGCTGGGAAAATTTGATCTAAAACACAACAAAAAACTTCCCACCACAAATCTGAAGGCTATCTGTGAGCAGACCTCCCTCAGGGATGTTTGCTATTTAACCTTCAACACATAAAGTGACTCAGAGCAAACTTTCCAAGCCCTGATAACAAAGTATTAACATCAGGACAGCAGCGTAGATCCGTCAAATATCACCATCAGTGTCTCTGTCTGACGTGAAAATGTAACAATGAGGCTACAGGATACCATCTAAAGCACATGTGATTTGAAGTAGTGCAAAGAAAACATAAGAACAGTTCAAGTTATTCCAGCTACACACCCTTTCAGATTGCGTGATCTTGCAGTTGCACATTATTACATGACAATGCTATTTGGGCGAGACCTTAGAACTTAAACGCTCTCCTGAAAAACAGCAAACTTAATGTTCTCCCTTGTGAAAAATAAAGTAAAAAAAAACAAAAAAAAGATCTTGATTGAAAAAAATTATTACTAACAGGAATCTGCTCTTTCACTGTACTTTTCCCTTTGGTGCTTGTTGCAACAGGTAGCAAACAAGGCAGGCCTTGTACCAGCTGTGGTTTAATGTCTCACCGCTACCAAACACCAACTCTGGCTCTGAACTCGCACGGACTGACCGGCAGCTTCACATTCCAGCAGGGAGAGACAGCGAGAGGGAGAGGGAGAGGGAGGTCTGACTTGGACCAGAGCCAAGACAGTTTTCCTCCTTACGTGTGTTTTCCCTATAAGTCCTTTGTTCAACATACAGTACAAACTGTACAAACAGAAGTGACAGAACAGCTTTCGACAGAGCATTTTTAGCACATGTACTTTATAATCAAGGAACAAAACACATGTAGTTACTTTTGCATTAGTTGCCCAGCACATACCATGGCACAAGCAAACACACACACATAGGTATACACACATTTGCACACACCTGCTCCTCCACGGCCACATCCTGCAGGGCCGGAGCGTCCCGTGGGCCTCGGATCCAGCTCAAAATCTGGCCCATGTTGGCTGAAAGTGCCTCTGAGCTCCTGTGTGTAAGTGCGTGTGTGTGTCTGTCAGCCTCTGCCTTGTCTGTCGGCTTGCAGCATGTTTCCAACGCGCAGGGACGGGAGGGAAGGGGAGAGAAGGGGAGTGACTGGAGGGGGGCGTGGTCAGGGAGCAAAGGGGACAGAGTGTTGGGGGGGGGGGAGGCTCAGACATGGAAGTCACAGGAGGACCGGCCGTAATTCTCTGGGCTATAAAGAGAAGTTAGTTGATCCTGGACTGACACCAACCTGATGAGGGGCCACTTGTGAGCTTCTTCTCAGGGGAAACAGATACTGATTAACAACACACACACACACACACACACTCACAAGGCCACCCATGCATAAAAATACTCTATGGGCAGATGTGTAACATTTTTGGTACACAGTATTGGTACAGTATTTAGAGCACTCTCAGTTTTTACTGAGATAATATCTGTGCAACTTATCAACAAGCACACACCCAGATTTGTGATGTTTAAAGGCCCTTAGCACACACAGGCATGGACACATGCTTGTGTACACACCTCTAATGCACACCCAGTAATAAAAGACAGCTTGTGCAACTTCACTGACTACCTAATTGCCTATGAGAATAAAGGGAGGGGCCAGTATTAAATTACATCTGCGTCAGCTATATGCCAGAAATTTCAGGACTGATGTGAAAAGTAACAGAAGGGAGTTATGTCCATTTAACTCTGGTTATTTCAACATATGGTCACCAGGTCAGAACTATCAATCCACAGCCACAGGCTGCTGTTATCTGGGGGATTTCATCATGACTCTGTGTACGAAAGACTGCATATAGGAAACAAGAATGCAGGAGTGTTTTTATAGAACATATGATTAATAGGTTTACTAAAGCTTAAGGCAAGGGTGTTGGCTTTCCAGCCTACAGTGTTTTTTACTAAAGGGATATGCTCCGCCTTTCACTTCATTTGTACAACTTATTTAATTAAAAGTAAAAAAAAAAGTGGAAGGACAGCATTACATGAAAACAATAGAAGAGGTACAGTCAGGTGTATCCTTTGCTTTGCTGCAATTGTTTTCATGTCATTTGCAGAGGAAACAGCAGGAGTTCAAAGTGCAAGTCCACTCAAAGCTCTAAGACTTTGCCTCACCTATGACTTGGGTGTATTGTGCATCTCCTTCTGGGGAGTTACTGGGTGGAGTGTGCAGACAATACTGTCTTTGAGTGACTCACTGTGATGGAATCAGTCTGTGCTTCAACAGTCAGGTCTTTCACCTATGACTGTTTCAGGAGCACATATGGAGGATCAAGAGCTAAATACATGAATGAAAATCAGTGGGCCCACACGATAAAGACTACATCTGTTACACTGATGAAAAACAAACTAAAAAAATATCTGTCAATTGAATTGAAACTAATAAATGAAAAGAAAAGTTATTGTTGTGCTTTTTGTGGAATTACATAATATTAATTTCACTGTGATATGATCGAATCATGGGCTTTCTGTGTGGCGTATGATATCCTTTATTCTTTGACCCTCCATTTATTACATTCCACAGGTTTTAAACTGTGACGTGTGCCTCCCCAGGGGTCAGGCAGGTTCGTTGGAGGGATGTCTTGTCTCTTCTCATTCCCATTAAATCAAATACAGACATGTTTTGTCAAGCCTCTGTGTCTCGAAAAATGAAAGGGTATGTTGTATTGTGTGAAGGGTGTGTAAAAAACTTAACACTCTTTGATTACCTGGTAATTAGAACCAATTAAGAACACAAGTCAGACTCTGAAACTCTTTGTTGTACTTAGTCTGATCAGCCAGTGCTTTCCCGCAGCAGTGGAATGAAGTCATACAGGTATGCATTTCTATTCTTTTCTGTACCTGATGTCTTAAAAAAAGTAGCAAACGCATGTCCTTATGGTATGTACATGTTGTATGTATATACATGCTGCAATGCACTCAGCAAATATACATGCTTGCACATTTGTATACACATGCATTTTCACATGTCCACTGCACTGCAGGGCACACTGCTCTCTAGACAGACACACCTTTGTCAGCATGAAGTGCCAAATGACCAAGCCTGTAAAACCACCAGGTGCACCATGGGAAACTAAATGTGTTGTACTGTATCCTCCCACAAAATGTACTTGAACTTGCACTACTTGTTTGACATCTGCCAGTGTTACTAATTATTTTTTAAACTTGTGACTACAGATTATCAGATTTGCACAGAGAGATTAAATTTGTTAACACGAAGAACTGATAATGTAAGATCAACATTTAAAACTGAGTGTGAGAGAATAAAGTTTAATATATCAGCTGAATGAACATGAATGAATGACTTGCCAGTGCCACATTGGTGCACACATGTTACTGGACTCCTCTGCTCAGGTGGCACTCTTCCTTATATTTAGACCTATGTCGTACTACGGTCACCACCTGCTCCACCACAGCGGTTCAGACATTCACAAACTCTGCCCATCACCTCCTCACAAGCTGGGTCACCTGTCTAAAGAGCTATTCCCAGAGAGAATGCAGGGCTTCTACACAGGTTGAACAACACTGCGGCCATTTGCAAATAACATCAATTTAAAAAGACGTTCAAAAAATAGCATTACAGATCAGGAAATGTTCAAAATCTTGGAAGAATGAAATATATACTTTCTAAAAAGATGAAGAAGGATTGCAAGTAAAGATAAAGATAAAAGGAGCTCAGGAATTCCTGGGAGGACAGGGAGTCAGAGTGAGAACTCATTTTGCTCAATGAGATTACGGATGAGAGTTGTGTAAGCTCATCGGTTTCTCTAAAATAACCCAACCACATGTCTTTATTTGGCAACGGGGGAAAAAAAAACAGGAATAATGAGAGGTCAGGTTTCACTGGAATCCCTCATTCACAGAGTGAGCATGCATGCACAAACACAAATATGCAGCAGCTTTACAGAAGAGCAGCTCTTTTCTGAGGAAACAGTATTTCACAGGTTCAGTTCAGCAAGTGTGGCTGCATTCAGCAGAGGGAGACAAACGCAGAGTTTCCTACACTTGCATACTGAAATCCAGCACTGTCCTATGGCTTCAAAACAATATGCACTCATGCAAATACGTAGCAGTTACTCAAACATTTCTGATACACACCCCTCCTTTTTCAGGTCCTTAAATTCTTATGAAGTATTTTGCAATCGCAGTGTCGAAAAGGTTAGATTCGTCAACCTGCTTAGTTGCTTAAATCGGATTTAAATCAATCAAGTTAGTCAGTCTTGAAATCCACCACAACCCAGCCTGTTTCAAGTGAACAAAAGGATGAGAAACTTCTTAAAAAATCCAAGATTCGTCCACAATGACATCAGAAGGAGGTGAAGTCAGTACCTTGTCTCTGCAGGACACTGCATACTGATAGAAGACTGAAGACGTGCTGCCATGACGTTCTTCAGGCTTGCAAACAGATGTTTTTCCATGCTACACACAGAGAACACACACACATACACACCAGGAGCATGTTATTGTAAGAGTGAGGGCTTTGAAGGATGAATTAGTTTTTAGCAGGAAATTCAGTGGCAGGTCTGGACAGGATGCCATGAGTTCGACCTATTGTTTTTCTGTTCAATTCATTTAACATCTAACAAAGAGATTTCTTATCATCATCTTCCCATTCTTGCTTTTTAACATTTTTTTGTACTAACACTGCCAAATTCAACTAATAAAATCAGTTTTTTGTGTCAGCAATGGCAACAGAGTTAATAGTAAATATAACATTTTAATTTAACAAAATGTTTAGCATAAGCACCTCAGAATCATTAACAAGACACTGTGATGTATTTTTAGCTCTAATCCTGACATAGAGGACTAACTTAAACCTGAAGCAAGTGTGTTTGCGGAAGCAGCCACACACCTTCACATACTGTATAAACAGAGTGTATGATGGAATATTTGCAAAGCTCTTTCAGTAATTTATTTCAATTCAAAGGTTGTCTTGTAGGGCCTCTGCCAAGTTTCAAGAGCATTTAGTAGAGTTCATACACTCTCAGACCAGCTGCGCTGGTTCTCTGCAGTTTACGCACCCAGCGTCTCTCCAGGTGCCAAGCTTGAGGCATACCTGCGATTACTTCAGAGTATTGCCAGAGGGGCAAACAGAAGAGAGAAGGGAAAGAAAAGAAGCCGATGTACTCACAAGGTGGTTCCAGTACGCTGCATTTGCCATGAAGGATCAGGAGGAGAAAACACTGGCCTGGAACAAAGCTTCAACCCTGTGCTGCCACTTTCTGTATCACTCACTGCAAGATCTTTACTCTCATGCCTCCCAATAACAGTGTGCCACTCCCCACACACACGCACGCGCTCACAGAAACACTTAAGAGGATAATTATCACTCGTCTGTACTTCAAGTCTTCTTCTGACTCAGAAAGATTACTGTGTACTCATTCCCATCCAGCGGGACGTCCGTCTTTTCCGCATAACCAACGATCAGCTAAGCACCGACCATGATATTCATGCGCCACCCACACACCTCCAACACACCACCACACACGTTCTTCCAAAAAGGAAGCCTGATTACCACTAGTGTTAGTGTTTCGTGCTAAACTCTCTCTCTCTGTGTGTGTGTGTGTGTGTGTGTGTGTGTGTGTGTGTGCGCGAAGTGTGAGTGAGTTAGTGTGTGTGCGTGATTGCATCTAATGTTGATTGTAAACTTGGCCATAAATGCCTCTGAAAACACAACCACCACTGGCTTTTCAACCTTTGGCAGTGAATTATGAATCGACTGACCGATGACGTAGGGTTATTAAGAAGGTTAATCGATGCATTGCGGCGAACTGCCTCAGATTTGAACTTCAAACAGAGACATCCAGTGCAGCTGTGCTGCAGAAGTACACATCACATACACAGCAGAATATGCACAGAAAAGGATAAAACGTGAAACAGCAAATAATCCCTTGACTGAAATCTTTTGCGTTTATGAAAACAACTGCAATGTTTTCTTAAAGAAATGACCCTTGTGTGTTAAAGAGATTTGCATCTTGAAGTAGATGTTGCTTGCTTGAAGTTTCTCCGTGTGCCTTAATGGAGTAAAGGAGAAATAAACTTACTTCCTTCGCCTCCTTTGTGTTTTTATGGTGGCCATGGCTTCTCCTCTTATGTGGCATCTTTAAAAACGGCTTGATGAACTTATAAAGTTTCCTTCTGCGCCCTCGGTTCTCTGCTTGGAAACAATCTGTACACACCGATCTGCTCCCTAATGCAGAAAGATGTTGCCCCACCCGCCGATCGTTAGTTATTTCGCTTTGGATGATTGATTTGAGGTAGCTGGCATACGCGAAATGTTCTGGCATTAAGGATGTATTTTCATGTGTGCTTTGTTGTGTGCGTGGTTGTGTATGTGTGGGTGTGTATGTATGGAGAGCAAGTAAGTTCTTGTCCTTTCACAGACGCGTTATTTATGATGTTCAGTCACACTGTTTGAGACATTTTAGCGTACCAAAATACACGTTTGACAAAATGAGATTGGTTAAATTTTAAGAGGGAAAAAGGTCGACCATGAAGATTAAGTCTGTGTAAATAGTTTGAATTGCGCGATTCAGTGCACGTGAATACACATCTGTGCATATTTGTGTTTTAAATATTCACGCAAAATTTATTTTAGGGCAGAAAGAGCTGACAGACTTGATTTTTGTGCACGTAGGGACGCGCCCCACAGCCCGGGGAAGAGTTGACTCACGCTGTTGTTATCCTTTTCCTGTGTGTGAGCTGGCACCTTTGCACAGAACAACGCTGCCCTCTTGTGGGTAAAAGCGGAACCACGTGAGTCATCGCAAAGTCACGCAGACTCCCCCACGTCTGAACTGAGTGTCATTCTGATTCAAAACTGTCTCTGCTTAATTGAGCTGCACATTGGTGCTGCTGTGTTGTCTCTTCAGATGGATAGACATGTTTTTTTTTTTTTTACTTGAAAGTGTGAGGTGTCTCGTTTGGAAGCATATTCATGCGTTAAAGATATTCTCCATCAGACAAAACGAGTGGTGGGAGAAGTATTCAAATGCTTCACCGATACAGAAGTACTATAAAAAAAATACTGTGAAAAGTATTCCATCACAGGTAAGCAAAACTGAAAATAGGGGTGTTGACAGAAACCATTATTTTTGAAAATGAAATGGGCAACTGATATGTTGTCAACACTACACATGGTCAGACTAAAAGTAATACAGCACCTTAAATACTGTTTTTGTAGCATTTGTTATAGTAACACATTAACTCTTCATGTCTTATTTGGGGTTGATTAATCTAAAAAAAAAGGAATAATGCAAAAATAACAAATTTTAGATGATAATCACGATCTGATATTGTGACAGGCTAATCGAGAAAGTTATGTTAAGTAAAAGTATGTTGGATTAGCAGGAGAGCTGCAGGAGTCAATGTTTCAGTCACTTGTGTTGGAGCTCATTTTTAACTTTATTACATGAAACTATAACTAATGATAATTTATTTCAATTTTTTGTGCTGATCACCTTTTCATTTAATTGATTAATTATTTGGTTTGTAGAATTTTAGAATTGATCAAATCTCAAAATAATACAAATGACTCAATAGCCTTTTATTAAATATCTAAAAAATAAAAGCACATCAGCAAAGGTTTATTTGTAACATTGTACCACGCAAGTGTTAGCATTGTTAATGGCAAGAGATTATCAAAATAGTTTTCAGTGGGTAACTTCCTATCAATAGATTAATCATTTTAGCTGCACTTGTACAAATTGTTTAAAAAAATAATACGTACAGTTTCTTTTTGGAAATATCTATGTAGTCTGTTTACACCAATTATGTTCAAAGTGCTGAAAGTTAGTGTAAATAAAAAGAGAGCAGTTAGAGTAAACAGAGAGAGAAAAATAAGTTCAAAAGTCTTACATCTGTCAGATTTGCAAAGTAAAACAAAAACAATTGGTAATCAAGCTGGAACAAAAATATGTTTTGACCATTCCAATAATCAATGCAGAAATGCTGATTAGACTGACATTTTAGAGAAATAAACATAGGAATAAAATTAAAAGAAGAAAGAATATCTGTTGTCAGAAGAGGAACGATGCTAATTTGATTAACATGTGAACTTATACTTCATCATGGTGGGTTAAAAGAAATACATGAAAGCACCAAACAAAACAAATTTAGCAGTGATCAGCTCACTTCCTGTCAGCTGTGCTTCCTGTGAGCAAACAGACTTGCTCCATTGTTATTTATCTCTGTTTCTGGTACAAACAGGCCTGAAATCAGTGATTCAGTATGGATGAAGTAAGAACTTGCAGACGTGTTTGAAGTCTGAGCATTAAGGGTGTCCATCACTCTGATGCCCTTCAGAGACAGAGAAGAGTCCATCTGACCTTCACACGGTCTGATAAGAGCATGAGCACAGTCACATCCACACATAAACAAACTGTCACCTGCAGAGTGATGCAAATCTGAGTGACACCAGAACGGCATTTTACACTTTTACAGGACCTTCTGATAACAGATGACATTTGTAAGATGATGATTGAGCTTTGGTGACAAGAATGAATGAAGCAGCTCCTAACCTTTGCTGGGTTTGTTTTCAGTATTACTCATTCAGACCTATAGGCCTCTCCTGTTCCTATAACTGGTGCAAAGACAATGGGTCAAGCATACAAAACAAACATTTAAAATTTGATTTTTGAATTTTATTTTTCAGACCAACTTTTAACTCATTTATGACCTCATTGTTTTTCCTCTGATTCAAGAATTTCCTTCACAACATTTGAAATGCAACTGAGCTAAGCATAATCTATTAAGATATTTAATATTAGCCAAAGCATGAAGCTACAATGTGTTTCTCATATCCTAGTCAAACATTTGAAATAAACCTTTTTTTAAAGGTTATCAACTTTGTCCGCTAGTTATTACATTAAAAAAAACAAAAAAGAAAAATTCACAGTACAATAGATCTGTTGCTGTATAGTGTAGTAACAGGGGCCTTTAATTACCTTGACAGTAGAGAGCAACAGGCTTTTGCATGACGGAGACATTAAATATAGGCTCCATGTATATTTCTAATCATACTTTATATAAAGCCTCTTTGATTTTTAATCTGGTCATTAATTAAGGGGTTTGATCCTTGTTTGTCTACACAGCATACAAAAGAATCACCATCTAATGTATTTTAAAGTCCAGTTTGGCACCATTCAGATTTTCATTAAAGAAATGTGCAACGAGACAATTCACTATCACTGTTCTATAGAGCTTCTTTTTACAGTAGTTTAACTCTTAATTTCTTGAGAAATCTTGTGATTCATGAGCACAGACTTGTCACACAGTCGCTCTGTGGTGGCCGCAGTGACAGTAAAGAAGACAAAAGAAAGGGGTTGGTATGGCAACTGTGTGTCCTTGTTGAGTGTAATAGGCAGCAGATTTCACAGGTTAGGCGAGTGACATGGGAGTCTGGAAACCCTTTCACTGGTATGTTGTGTTGCTTTAACTTTATGATACTGCTTTTCATAATCACGTTAGACTGAAGCGTGTTGCTTTATGACAGACTGCAACTTGCTTTGAATACTGTTTTATTACCAAACCATTTAATGTTGTGTCTTTTTTGTCTTGCAAAGAATGTTTACAAAACCAAATAATAACCCATCAATAAACCGCTGTAAGGGAAGATGCAAAATACTGTAGTTGTTACTGGACCATAAAGGTGCACTGAGATCAGTGGGAAGTGCAGCTGAAGTCTTTGCATCCATTTGTCACACTTGATTGATTTTGGTTGAATCAGTGTGTGGAGGTGTACGCAGTCACTGCAGCTTCATCTGCGTCATCCTTCACTTGGACTGGAAAAATAATTAGCTGACGAAACAAGTTTAAACATCTGACCTCATTTGACAAAACTGGTACATGTGTGTTGGTTTTGTGCGCTGTTGTGTGTGTGTGTGTGTGTGTGTGTGTGTGTGTGTGTGTGTGTGTGTGTGTGTGTTTGTGTGTGTTCCCCAGGCGGAGTCAGAAAAGCCACTATAGTGAAAAACACACCATAACGGCTCAGAGATAAGGACAGAGGATGCCACAGATCAATGATAATAAAGTCACAGGTTCTCTGCTCTGTAATGAAGCTAAAGATTGGCCATCTTGCTAACATTTCTGCGGCTCTTCAGCTGTGTGTTTTAGTGCGCCTGAGTGAGTACCTCAGCTTAAGCAAACAGTTGTTGCTAGGTAAATGTGGATTACACCTGGTGCGGATCTGGTGCATACCTGTTTGCACATGGCCAGATGACCAAAGGTATCAGTCATTATCAGCACTGAAAGGATTACACTGACCAACAAGCAACAATCTATTTTTACACAAATACACACGTATTGTACAAGGGAAAAAACCTGGAGAGTCTGCTTGTATAATCATGCTCCTCCTGTCACGTTTGTTTGTGCTTCATTTTTTCAGTTTGTTTGACCTGAACTGCACCTGTACACAATCTCTACCGTATCTGAGGGGGAAAATAACATCTATTCTGACAACAACAACTTTATCTCTGTATCATCTCTGTATCATTGTACAACCCAATGTTTCCATCAGTAAACAACTCAAATGGCGTCTGATGGCAATTTAGTCGTCATAAAAACCTCTCAACAACTGCCCGCAAATACTGTTTGAGTCAGGATGACATTCAAGCAGCACGACACGTTGTCTTTCACTCTTGACCATTACAAACTATGTACAAAAAAATGCAGGTTTATGCAAACAGCTTAAAATTTTTTACTACTATAATTATTGAGAAAATGTATTTATAATATTGCAAAAGAAACTGCAAATGTCAGTAAATTTATTGGTATAAAATTCAGAATCCCTGATGCCATTTAACCAAATGTGGTTACCTCCATGTTGCATACAAAGGAGAGCCTATTCATTATGAGAAGAGGATGCCAAAAATCACAATTCATAACTCCCATGATCTCCTCTTTACAAACTCTGTGGGTGAAGTTATCCTTGATTTACAATTATCTCTCCTATTTCACACACTACAGATATTTTTGGGACCGATAATCATAAAATAAGAGGGTGTAACTTATGGTATCTTTGCCTACAATTAGCCTGGAAGTTGTATAGCTTTATTACTCAGTATTATTTAAATACTGCAGATTTTGTGTACAATATTAATGTCACATCAATCTAATAATGTCAGTACTCGCAGCATGAAAATGGTCTCAACTAATTTAAATATGAAATAAAATGTGCTCTGATTTCTCACAGTTAAGAAAAAAAACAGCTGTGATTATTGACATTGACAATGGCTCTG
>JAPZDV010000012.1:20481555-20492299 GCA_029814665.1 Acanthurus lineatus | reverse complement strand
ATGTTGTTGAGACTGAATTCAACCATCAATCATTTTATTATGAACACCTGATTTCACTGTGACATGGAAAAATGTCCTCTGAGAAGAAGGCATTTTAAGAGTTCACTAAGCTTTTCAAAGTGCTTGAAAAACATTATTAGCTTAGCACATTAACTGCATAGTTTTGTTGGAGTTAGTTTCCAAACCTTTTTTTTTTTTGTTCTGATTTAGATGAAGCCACATGGTGGAGACTTTGGTCACTAAGTGTTTGTCAGTGCCTGCATCTGATATAGACAATAACAATATTTACAAGGAAACAATTTTTCCCAGTTCAGTATTTTGTATTTTGAATATTTTGTGTTTCCCTTACACTGAAAAATTCGCCACAGATGTCTCAGTCATAGCAATTAACACAACTGACACTTGACATCAGTAATTTGCAAGGATTAAAAAGGACCTATTTTACCGAGAGAGCAGAACAAAAACAGAAAATATTCTTTTTCTGAAATACAGCCATTTTTTGAATTACAGCCATGTATATTTATTCACTGACAGCATGTAAAACAATTTTGAAGTCTATTTTACTTGAATATTTCCATTTTTTTCTTCTTTATATTTCTAATGCACTGAAATATTGAGGGATATATTAAAAGTTCTATTGTACATGCAGTTAAATTTTGCAAGAAGTTCACAGCTTTTGAGGTATTGATGTCACTGCAATCCAAAATTGCAACTCTGCATTGTCTTAGAAAATTGACAGTATTGACCTTTGTGCAGTCATTCGCTACCTCCATCTCAAGGTCTCACCCAAGGACATGTGAACAGCACCAGGAAAGGTTTCCCCTTCTTACAGTGTGATGGAGAAGTGGGATGCTGAATTACAATGAGAGAGAGTGAAAAGACTGTATATGGGCTGAAATTGTCCATTTTCTCACTAAGTGCAAACTTACAATTCACTATTACCTGAAACAGACACAACACAAACATTAAAAGAGCTGTTCTGCATGTACATGTAAGGAGAGCTATAACTCATCTCCTTCTGGTTTGGGCCACGAACTTATCAGTCACCCCTGTAGGAAGAAGGAATCACTGTCAGCAGCTGCATAATAAGCTTGTCTTACTCTCATAATCTGAGAATATTTAACTGTAAACTGAATGCAGTTTGGATTTGGATTACGCCTTTTTTGTGAGTGTCATCAGGCTGCTGGAGTGACCCATTTTCCTCCTCATGCCAGTGTTTGGTTTCATCCTTCAGCCCGTCTCCGGATGACAGTCTGCGGTGTGGGTGAGGAGCTGTCCGCGGTGCTGAGCGCCCCCCCGCCACACACACACACACACACACACACACACACACACACACACATTCCTCCCACGCTCCATCTCTCTCTCTCTCTCTGCCTCTGTCTCCCTCTCTTTCTCTCTGTCCTGGTGACGTGATCACAGTCGTAGGACACTCAAATGTGTATTATTGATTGAAACAGCTCTCTTTTTATTGATAAGCTTGGACACACTACAGAAAAGGAGCAAACACGCGTCGGATTGTCTCACGCGCGTATCAACAGCGGATGGTGGATGCTGCACGACATCCGTCTCATAGTGCTGATAAACATCTCCGTGCAAGCACTGTTATAGGATCACATAGGATGTCTCTTATTGTTGTGTTTCTTCCCCATGGTTCCCTCTCCTCCTCCTCCTCCTCCTTCTCCTCCTCCTCCTCCTCCTCCAGGGACAAACAGTGGGATATTTTTAGTCGGATCTCCCTCCTCCTCCTCCTCCCGTTCAGACTTTCTCCCTCAGGGACTCGAACTCACATTTTACCAAAGGTAGACGCCAATCTGACGTCAGAGGACCCGTAATTTGACGTGTGTAGGCTACACCCCCCATCGCGACCACACACACACACACACTAACACAAACACACACACACACACACACACACTTACTAAACCAACCCTTCCCATCACCAGTATTTCCTCTCCTTGGCGGACCAGTAACGCGCAGTTTCACGTTCTCTCCATCCAACCAGCTGTTTCTTCAGGATAAAAACAGAGCACAGGGAGATTTTTCTTTGTTTAATTCTCGGGTGTTTGACTGCTTTCTTTGGAGCATCTTAGCTGTTTGTATATTATTTATTTTCTCATCTGGTTGAATTTCCTCTGAGATGGAAGTGAGATGTCGCCCAGCGGTGATGTGTTGTGTTTTTGCCATCCTCTTCTCCGTGGTTCCCCGGTCTCTGGAGTCCTCTTACGGGGACAGGCAGTACCTGAACGAGTGGGCAGTGGAGATCCCGGGCGGACTGGCCGCTGCAGAGGCGATCGCCAAAGAGCTGGACTACCAGCTGGTCCGACAGGTAGGCACCAACGCCCCGGAGTGGCTCCCACTTCAAACATTTCAAAGAAAAAAAAGCTGAAATGATGCGACATGTCGGTTGTTTTACGTGGGTATTTTAATTTATTTGGTATGAAAGCACACTGGGACCTGAATGATGCTGTTCCTATCCAGTTTTAATGTAAAACATTAACAGCAGCCAAACAGAAAAACACATAAAAGCAAAATGAATCATGAAATCTTAATTAAGCCTGTAGCCTATAATGTCAGTTGTTGACTGTGTTGTAACTGAAGAGGAGGTAAAAGCTCTATCAATTATTCCTCTGTGCTTGATAAAACCATCTGAAACCCGTTGCTTTTATGACAGTCCAAAAGCACACACGCATTTTCAGCACCTTGCTATATTTAAGGAAGGGGCTTTAATTAATCCGTGACTCACTGTTTACACACTCCTGATAACTGGGTTTTCATTTCCCTGTCCTGTACATCACTGTCTTTCCCAGCATTATAGACTGACCGATGCTGTCTTCTCCTTTACAAACACATTAAGGTTCAGGCTGATTTATAAGGACACCTTATAATTTATATTCTTGCTGCTCTGAACAGCAGCAGTTTAATGATTAACTGATACTTCAGATGTCATGGAAACTGAGATGCTGTGTCAGAACCTTTGTTACTTAAGCTCACATTTTATGTCATTCATTTAAAAGCCTCCAAAATACATGACAGCAGGAGCTTGACATCCAAAATGTTATAGTATGCAGTTTGAGCTGTGGTGTGGACGCATTGTGACATAACTCAGTGTAATTTACCGGAGCATCAGTCCTTGCAAACCCAACACCAGGAAATGTTGATCATTATACTTAAGCCACACATATGTTGAAATTTTATGAAATTTTACATTTTTGTACATTTCTGTACATGTTTGTGGTAGAATTTACAGTATTTAAATGGCCTTTTCGATTTTAAAATGTATAAAAAGACTGATTTTTTTTAAAAAATTTTGCTAAGCTGGGTATCAAATGTTCAAACTCAGAGAAATCTGTGATTTTATTCAAGTTTTATTGTGTGTGTGTTTTATTATTCACATTTTCTTATGATGTCATATTGACTGACTTCCAGGTTAATCCTGGAGAATGAGGAAGGAAGCCAGTCAATATGATTTAATGTAATGTGAATAAAACTTTAACATTTCTGCTTAGATAGATATTTCATATCAGCAGGTGTTTCAAGCTTTATAACAAACACATCCCATGATCCCTTGCTAATAAACAACATTATCAAACTGCCTATCTTATTTTTATTATTTTGTTAGAGAGTGATCCAGCTACAGACATTACATGTTGTGTGTTTCATGTCTGAAATGGAACAAAACTATTTGGTCAGGGTTTAGAAAAGATCATGTTCTGGTTTAAGCTTGTTCTATCGCCAGAAACACAGCTGCTAACTGTCTAGATGTCTACTAATTAGAAACATCTCCATTGGTCACCAAACACGTCTCCTAAAAATGTCTCTTTAAAAAAAAAAAGAAAGAAACAAAAAAAGCTTTTGTTTGCCAGACAAATGAATGAAAGTGCTGCACCAGGTGTGGTATTGAAAACTGGTCTGCTGTTGGGTTTATGGTCATTACAATCGTTTGTTCCAATGAGAAAATTCAGCATGTATGGCTCCACATAAAATCACAACTGTGTACTGTTGAAATGATGATCTGTTAGATTTGAAATGTAAATATTGTTTGTATGCACGATTCAAACATAAACAGTGAATATTTTTTGTGGCATCCAGGCTGGTTCATGTCATTTATGTAAATATTTGGTTTGCTTTCTTTAAAGATTCAAATGATGCATGCATCAGAAAACACACATGTAGTCCCTGTGCATTTTGATTTGCTTGTTTTCAGTTTGAATTTGAGGAAATAAGACCTGTAAATATTGTACATCTGCTAGTAATCTGATTTTCAACAACTGAACCACAATCAAAATAAACAGCAAACATTGAGATGTAGCACTGTAATGATGTTTTAAATCTGTCACTACTTGAAAGAGCAGACTGTTTTCTCTGAGGCTCCCCACCATCACTGAATTCCTGCAGCCTTCTGAAAGAGATAATAATGTTTCTAGACCTGCACGACAGGCTTCAGTGACCAGATGGCTGGTATTATGTCATTTCCTGTAAAATACTCAGCCTGTCTTGTGTCTTCTTCTTCTCCGCAGATTGGGGCCCTGGAAGACCATTTCTTGTTCAAACACCGCAATCATCCTAGCAGAATGAAACGAAGTGCAGACCACATCACCAGGCAGCTGTCAGAGGACGATCGGGTGAGTGGCCACTTTTAGCTATTAGCTTGTACTTCACAATCATCCTTGTGTCATTTTAAAAGACCAAAGAAACCAAATGTCTCCACTTCTTGTCTGTGTGCAGGTGTTGTGGGCAGAGCAGCAGTACGAGAAACGTCGAAACAAGCGAGCGTCCCTCAGGGAGTGCAGGGACTGTCCAGCGGATAAGCTTTTTGATGACCCCATGTGGAACCAGCAGTGGTACCTGGTGAGTCCTCATTATAGTTTGAACACCACACAAACAAAACAGCATATTAGGCTTGTCCTCCAAAGCATTGGTTGAGGATTTTTAAGAGAAATGCAACAAGTGGTTCCACAACGCATCTAATTCTTGCTGATCTGTACACATTTTAGAAAAATATTGAACATTGTGTACTTTCCAGAGTTTCATAAACCACAGATTTAGGTTGATATCCAGTCTCGTGGTCATATGTTGTGTACTCTGCGTCTGGTTGAGCCTTCTGTTTGCATGCAGCCTGTCAGTTCTCTCCCGAGGCTCGCTGAAAGCCCTGCAATGCTTAACAGCTCCACACTGTTCACTGAGCTGTTCCCCACAGGGACCTCAGGCCTAATGAGTGTATGTGTGTAGTATCTGTGTGTGATGGCAGTGCATGTACATTTACACATATAGAAGTGTGTGTCAGTATGTTTGTAGGCATGTATGTGTTAGAAAACAAAAGAAACAGCTTACTATTTTCCCATAACTGCTATCTAAAAAAACAGGGAAAAATGTGAAAACAATAAAACAATAGCATGCTATCAAGCCGTTCCAGCCAAAAGAGCCATTTGCTTAATTGGTAACACAGTCCGTGTGGAGATGAGAGGGGTGGAGAGGCTATAATCCAGCAGGATGGAGTAGAGCACCATGCATTAAGTCCCAATTTACCCTGAATGGGATGTTTTAGCCCACTGAGCCCAAGTAGTAGCAGAGAACAGTAGATTGTCACAGCTGTGCATCCCCCCTTCCAGATCCATTACTAACCCATCACTTTATCCCGACCGCAGGCTGACCCCGACATCACCACTGTGAATGGCATCTTTAAGTGATTTTGATCCATAAGCTTAGATAAACTCAACAACTAGCCCACTGACCACAGCACACGCATACTACAGTAGGAAGAACTGGAGTGGGATGCATTTTGGATAAAGTGAATGACCAATTTCAGCACTGTTGATATTATTTTATCATAACGAATCAAACCATGAGATGAACTAAACTGCAACTTTTTACAACTACCAAATATATTTGTCATCCATTAATCTACAGATTATTATTTTGATAGAAAGGCTAATCATTTTAATAATATATAGGAAAATACTGAAAAGAAAAAGCTCTTGTTTTGTCCAACCTAACTCAAAGATTTCTTATTTAGAATGACATATGAAGGCGTTTGATAAGGTTGTGGCATTAAGTAGAAGGAGATAAGTTTTACCGCACTTCATTAACACACAGATTAAATCTTTGAGAGATCATGCAGAAAGTTTGAGTTACTGATTTTTGTGGTGTTTCTGTTTCTTAAAATAAAAAGGACAACATGGTTTAATCAAAGTAGCCGGATCCATTATTTAATAGTTTATATTCAAAGAGGTCAAGTCACTTACCTCATTTTCTTCAAAAGCTTTGTCCATAATGTGACAGAGAAAGAGGACGTGTATGAAAATGTGTTTTGCGTCAGTGTTTGTGTGCCTCCTGGAAAGAGAGCGGAGAGAGATGCAGCGTCCACTTGTCCACACCTGCACTAAGAGAAACGTGAGTCACAGGCTTGTGGGGAATAAGGAAACAAATTGAGATGAATCATTTTTATTGATGAGAGATGATGACACAAATAAAATTGGCCCTTAAAGTGCTGCTTAATGCAATTCCACATTAGCCCAGGTCTGTGTCACTCCACAAGCCACGATGCAGTTCATCCAGAGTATGAATCATTCTCTTGTCTGCTCAGTGAAGGACAAAGCTATGCAAATATGGAGAAAAAAAAGCTTCAAGAGTCACTTTTTTACAGCTACTGTGCTGCCAAGATGTTATTTTTTGAAGTATTTACAAATTAAGAAACACATTTGATAAAGAGAGGAAGATGTAGACGGTAGAAGACAGTGATGCTGACAGCCCTGATAATCAGAGTGAGGGTGGAGCTGTGTGACGGGGGCAGAGGCTGACGGAGCAGGAGAGAAGGGCCGGTGTGCTGCTGAGCTGCTGAGTGTCTTTGTCTACCACAAGTGGGTGACTACCTGATAATTTCATCAGCGAGTGACTCATACTTTTAGCTTGAAATTCCTCCTCCCTGCAAAGCCAAAGCTGTGTGTGTGTGTGTGTGTGTGTGTGTGTGTGTATCCATGGCTGTGCAAGTGTCAGTCTGTGTTTATCGAAGGATCTCTTTTGTGTTTGTGTCCACTCTCTTGTTTTATATGCAATCAGTGCAGAGAGGCTTGCATAAGCTGCTGCTGTGTTTGTTGTGTACAATTCAAATGTATGCATGGCAGGCCACTGAGAGCCCCCTCAGCTGCTATCAGCATCAACAAGTGAGTCATTTGGTGTCACACCAAAACAAGCAAACTGCAGATAGAAAAAAAAAAATCCTCGGGAGTAACAATCCTCTCTAGAAAACTGCTGCTTTCACACATCAAGTGAAAGTAGAACATTTGCTGCGTGTTTACATTGAAATTTATGCTCCATTGACTGTCAGCTGAAACTAATATTGTCCAAATAGAAAGAGAGGTAAAGATGAGATGCCAGTGAGAGGATGAGGGGAAAACAGGGAGTCAAAGTGGGAGCCAAGGAGAGGGGGAAAAAGGCGATACATCACAAGGATGAGTCACGTCTTGGGGTGGCGTTCTGCAGTGTCTGTGCATAATGCGCAAAGAGGGAAAGAGCTGTGAGTTCTTTTTTTAGTCTCAGCTGTTTCCCAGCTCTGAATCATACTCTTCCCCAAGCAGGCAAGCAAGCAGGCAGGCATCAGCACCCCCCCAACCTCTCTACTGATTTTCCATTTAAAACAGGCTCGGCAGCCCCCCTCCCACTCACTTACATGTGATATTGTACAGCCTCGGAGACGGTTTTCTAAATAATCCAACAGGGGGATTGAACGTGAGTCGAGTCAGAAGAAACTGTGGGTTAGAGCGCAGCACATCTCCAGGCACTCTGAGGCGTCTTGTGGGTTTAATCAAACAGTAGAGTTGTTGTGCTGGATAACACAAAAGCCTGTATTATTATGACCCTCTGGCAGCAATCTGCCTACAAGTGGCCATAAGAGCGGACTGGAGCCCCAACAAAAGAAAAGCCAACAACCCAGTAATGAATTTCAGTAAAGGTCAGCGCAGTAAGCTGAGAGACCTTACTTTGGCTGACCTTTTTAACATGTATGATAATACTTAAAGAGCCTGTGTAGATGAAGTGCTCAGGGATGATGTGCACACAGTTTAGTGTGAGTTACAGATGCGTAAACTTTGCAAACATTTTGTGTCTTTCAGCAAGACACGCGGACTTCCTCCTCGCTGCCGAAGCTGGACCTGCATGTGATCCCCGTGTGGCAGAAAGGCATCACAGGAAAAGGAGTGGTCATCACCGTTCTGGATGACGGGCTGGAGTGGAACCACACAGACATCTACTCCAACTACGTAAGACACCGTTTCCATGGAGACAGCCTCCATCGTCTGGGTCTGCCGTTGCTTGGCAACGCTGCTGGTGACACCTTAGAAGGCAATTGATAAAGACGGTTAATAAGTCTTCTATCTGATAATGTCCGCCTTCAAAAAGGTTTTTTTTTTGTTTTTTATTGCTGGATGCAAACTGGGCATTTGGCTGTGAATCACTCTACTCAGGATTGATGCAAAATTTAAAAGTATTCAAATGCCTCCAAGCAGGTTTTCCAAGATCTTGTAAGGAGATGCAGATGATTACAAGCTGGTGAAAAAGAGCATGACTGAATTGGAGCTGAATGGGGGTTTCATTTTGGCATAGTTTGTGTTTTTGAGTGGGACTCTAAAAGCCTTGAAAAGCCCCATCTGTGGTTTGGTTTCAAACAGTGTTGTTGCTCTCAGAAAGCCAGCCGCCGCCTCTGCCTCACCAGTGCAAAAGACCGAAAGAGAAGGAAAGAGGTTGGGGGAGGAAGAGAGGGAAATAATGTATGACAACAGGGCGATGGAAACCACTCCCACTGTAATTAAATTAACACTGATTAATCAAAGAGGCTCAATAAACCGAGACGCTCATCCTTTACAATCAAGGCATATGAGCAGTGTGGATTTGCATAACTTATCAGCAGTAATTCTAAAATGACAGTGACAGGCATCTGATTTATATCTTATATTAAAGCTATTACTCTGAACCAGAAACTAAAACTGAGGGAATAACTAATTATATCTGATTTCCCATTTAATAAGAACATAATTTGTACATTTTATTATATTTTTTAGAGCAGTTAAATGACAGAACTGACAAAAATCCATCATATCCACGCAGTTTAGCATTTAAACTCTGCAGTTTGTCAAACTATGACACAGCCCTCAGGCAAAAAACAGCATTTTCAAGCAACCTGAACGTTCAGAAAGACAGATGTTGACAAGCATCCCTTAATCCTCAGAGTCATTCAATACGTGTCAGTTCATCATTACTCTTTCCTCTTGTCACCTATCATATGCGTATCCATGACAGCATATTGGCCCCGACAAATGTGTGTTTGAACACTGACGTCATGTCAGCTTTCGCTGAGAGATGCCTGATTGTGTTCCCTCTGCTGTTTTTAAAGGACGCAGAAGCTAGCTACGATTTCAACGACAATGACCCAGACCCTTTCCCCAGATACGACTCCACCAATGAAAACAAGTAAGTTATGTGTTGAGGATTAACATCCTGACATTTGGCTTGGTAATGACACAACACATCTCAGTTGAAGCCACATAATAAATTAGCATGAAGTAGGCCCAAATTTACAAAGTATGGTAGGAGCAGGGTCTGCATAAATACTGCAAAATAGTTCTGTCGGCATCTCCTGCTCCTCCACCTCTTTTTAAACGCAGACCATACCTCAAGCTAATGACTCATCCTCTGCTAGCTGTCACACACACACACACACACACACACACACACACACACAGCTCTGCTAACAGCCTTCCCCTCACAATGAATAATTGCAGAGCCACACAACCAGAGAACCTTCATGACCCTGTCATCACAATCAATATTTTCTTCTCCAGAAAAGACATTTTATGAGGAAAAGTTATGTAATCAAACAACATAGCAGACTTTTTTAATGACTTTTGCATTTTGTGAAATAATGAGGGCAAGTCAAACTGTTCAAATGAGCCATTAGAGAGGCACAGTGCCACAGTACCACGTGAAAAAGCAATTTGTGTTTACTTTTTAAGATTTCTTTAGTACAGGACCTTGTATTTATTTATACTATGTCATAATATAGCAAATTCTCCCAGTTGTACAGCTCTGATTTCATGAATGCGTAAAGCTTTTATTAGTCAAAAGGGAAAAAAACCCCCAAAACAGATAAATACTGAAATGTAAACATGTGTTCCTTGTTCACAGACATGGGACCCGATGTGCTGGGGAGATTGCTATGCAGGCAGACAACAACAAATGTGGTGTTGGAGTTGCATACAACTCCAAAGTTGGAGGTAAGAGTGTTTTTTGTTAACATCTATTTGTGTATTTGAGCATCAAATTAAATGCTATTCATATCTGTGTCTGTTTGTATATGAGACTTATGACTGAGAGTAAAGCTGCTGCAGCTCTGGTTGCAGTTTGCTGCTTTGTGGGATTTAGATGATTATTAATTAAATCAGATTATGTGAAAAAATAGAATGAATTCTGAAAGCTTTTGTTTTAGTACTGATGACAGAATGGATGTGTCATACAGTGTTTACCTAAGAGCAAAACACACATTCATTCATCAAGTACCTTCATTCTAAGCCCTGACTTTAAATAACACGGGTGCATAACTTTTATTTTTTATTTAAAACCAATAGGACAGCAAGATTTCCTGATGGAGACCTGATTTTTTTTTTTTTTTTTTTTTTTTTTTTTTAAACCAGTTGGTTGGGAAACGGCACTAGCAAAAATAAAGGGCCACAAAACACCAAAACAAAGGAGA
>JAPZDV010000012.1:20445782-20474387 GCA_029814665.1 Acanthurus lineatus | reverse complement strand
TGCCAAAATCTCTGCTTCTATGTATTTCAGTGAATGTGCAAATGGCTGACATGTTGTTTGTTCATCATCTGCAATATGCCAACTACAAACAGTTCCTGGAATCCTGGACAGATCACTGCATTAATATGACTTCTCTTGTGTTATTATTTTGATATTAATGGATCTTTTACACTTCAAAAGCTGACCAGAAACCCTGTAGAATAGAGGCTCTGCACCACAACTATCAAGCACATTCATCTTAAACGCCTTAATAAATGCTGTAATAATGTGCGTACTCATTTCCATATGGTGTAGATCAATTAACAGATGCTGATGCAAGTGTTTTTGACATGAATAGTTATGAATCCTCTATGCAGAGTCTCTATCCAGCGTGGAACTGCCTGCCCCGCTTCTCTGCCAACAAGGTGACTGGAAAAAGAAGATGTTTGGGACAATGCTTCCCATGTACCCTGTAATTTATCCATTCTTTAGTGTAGCCCGTGCTGTTTTTCTTCATGTTTTTTGGTTCTGACTGATGCTTCAGTCCAACGTTGTTTACACAAACCAATATTATGTTGCAATTTCTGTATGGATGTACAAAAAAAAAATAATGAGATTTATCGTAATAAACTGCAAAGTGACCTCTTGAGTCTGTTTGAGTTTTGGCAGCATCCACTAATCCTACAAGCTGATATCATGCTTGACTAAAGTAAAAAAGTTGTGGTTGATAAATAGGACAAAATGCTGACAAATCATGTTAATTTTATCAATTTGAATCAGAATTTCTGCAAAATAAGTAAAAGGTCTATTTATTATAATGTGCAAAAAAGATTATTTTGCCATGAAACAAAAGCAGTGGTGGCAGAAGAATAGAGCTCCTCTCTGTTCCCAAGCTTAAAACAGAAATTGTCTGCTGCCAACAAGTTTTGCTGACAGCCCAAGTCTCCATTAGCTGTTTATTCAGCCATTCCAGCAACAGTGGTCCCACAGATGTCAAATTTGGTTTGTCTGGCAGTTGGTCCACCACTTTGGTCTGGACAGTGTAAACTGTGATTTGTGCTCGAGCTTGAAAAAACAGGAGATTTTCATACTTGGACAATTTTGCCAAAAGACACCCCATGGGTCTCTGTTAAAACACTTGCAATCACTTAAATACAGAAACTTGATGGCATAGAGTTCAGCAACTAGATGAAAGGGATCTTTTTGAACACTTTTTTTCCTGTAAGACTTTTGTTTGCACTTTGCTTTTCCCACATTGTCTTTTAATATCCTTTCTATAAAATTACACAAAAGAATCATATCTTGATGATACAGTTGATATCCCAGCTTCCTCAGCTTTGTCTCCTTATGTTTATTGTTGACATGAATGGCTCACTCTAGTGTATTCCCTATTGAGTGCCACCACCTTGTGGACAGACAGGATACAACACCCTGCTGACGTGACCTTAAGCCTGGTTTATAGCACAGAACTATGTTTGTCTACTTCCTACTCTCCTCTGTGTGGGATCATGAAATCCTTGACAAGATGTTAAACTTGCGTGTTCTATATACGTAGAGAATATATATCAAACATTTATTTAGTTATTGCAACAGTTTTTTGAGCGACTACCCGCTGAGTAATGTTTATTGTCACTCGTCCAACATGAGTAGGAGGGTTGATGGTTTAATTCCACTTCCCTCTTCATTGCAAATATCATTTTACTACTCCATTCTTTCCCTGCCTGTGTCTTATCCTTCGCTCCTCAGCTCCTCCCATTTGCCCAGATTCCCCACACATCTGGTTGCTTTGGTTTTTCTCCAAAGCTGAATACTGCAAAAGCCTGAGGGGGAAAGTGAGGGGAGCGAGAAAGAAGATATGTGAGGAAATCGAAGTGGAAAATATTATAAAAAGAAAAGAGTCGAGAGAGGAAGAGGGTGCAAGGTAAGAAAATAATCACTGGTGAGGAAACAGTGACTTAAACAGTACATTTCCAGGAAGAGACAGTGAACAGCAGAGAAACAGAGAGGCAGACTTTTTTTCTGTGGCAAAACTAGTGGCCTCAGACAAAGGTTTGTGTGTTTATCCACCAGCAGGTCACACCATGGCGCTGTTCCGGTTCTGCAAGATGTCGGCAGGTCAGTACAACCTCAGCCACTGCTCCACCTCCTCTGCTCATGTCATATCTGGCTATTTTTTCCCTCCCTTGGCATTGATTTGGTGACCATTGTACGTGCTCAGCTAAAAGTCGGTTGCTTAAAAATGCAGGGACATTTGGATTGAACCAGACAGGTTGAAGTGCAAACATTAAAACTCTGCAACACTTTTCTCAGCAGTTTCCTCTGAGTAATCTGTTTTTGCAAATATGTTTAGAAATGTAAAAAAATAGGTTAAGTTCTTCATTTTTGAACTCAGGAACTGAAGTGCATTTGTCCTAACTGTCTTGGCCGATATAAAAACATGCGCTTTAGGGGAATGCACATGGAAAATGTGAAAAATGACATCTATATTCACTTACATGCGCTTATATTTTAGTTTTATCTCATGCAATTGTGTGTTTTGCTTCAGTACCAATCTTTTTCCATAAATTCCTAACAACATGCAGCCCAGTTTTCTAATGTTTTCCTCATTGCCCAGCATCACATGCACAGCTGTAGATGACATGGTTTTGCTATATTGAATAGCCCAGCTGTGACTGCATGTTCATTTAATATATTATCACTTGTTTGTTATCTTGCCTTTTAACTGAACTCCAATAAAGTCAGAACAGAACTTTATGCACTGTGATTATCTCATTGTATGTTAATAGTCAACTAGAATACTCCAATATCTATGAGGTAAAACATGAAACTTACCAAATTACTGACTATAATAATATTTAAATAAAAATGTCATATTAATGTATACAGACTACTTCTTCATACATCTTAATGCAGCATAAAAATAAGTTGGCCTATAAATATCAAATAAGTTTTATCTTGCAGCCTGTATATATTACAGGGGTGTGTAGCGTATGAATTTTGCATGTGCTTTAGATAATGTAACACTATTTGGGCCTCCATTTGGATAGAGAGATATTTCCTCAGCAGCACATTCTTTTCATTTACATTCCTGTGAGCTTGAGTCTTGTCAGGGATTGGAAGAAACATCTGTAAGTAAAATGTACTTCTTGAAAACTTGTAGCAACTTTTACTGGTTTCATTAAATTGTGTGTACCTCTGTGTGTTTGTCCTTCGAGCAGGGCCAGTCAGAGTGACCAGACCACAGCTGGTCTTGTATTGTTTTCTCCTGTTTCTTATCATATGTAAGTGTGCAGAAGAATGTATTCTGCTCTTCTTATACTCTTGTGCTGTGACACTAAGTGCAGACTGAAAAATTTGCTTGTGGCAACATAAATGTTAAATTAAGGCTTTGGGTTAGAATGAAGAGCTAGGTAGCTCCTGTTCTGTTTATGGAGGTTTACTTTTTTTTAAACAGCTAGCCTTAATTGTGACAGACTTTAACAAATGTGCAATATCTCTTCTAAATATTTCAGACACCAGCATGAAGTTAAAGTTAAAAAGTCTTTTAAATAAACATGAGGATTTTTTCAGCCTTAAAAGTGCATGGGTGTACTTCAAAGATAGTGCCACTGTCTACAATTTCCACAGAAAAACTAGTTTTCTGTTAAAATAAAAACAAAATTCATGTTTTTTCTTCTTTAGATTTTCTCCAAGGACAGAAAACTGCTGTCCGTTTGAAGTTACCTCATTCTGTCTTTCATGCCTTGGGAATCGACAAGGGAAGAGTAAAGGCAAACGTGAAGGTTTTCAAGTCAGCAGATCCACAAACTCCTCTAGAGACACCATGGGGTGCTCCTTTAGTTTGGGGTGACACCCGTTACTCAGCTGTCCGTCGGAATAAACTTGCAAAACAGGAAATCCATACAGGTCTGCTTTCCCTGGTGGTGGGAACTTACGCCAAGTTCATCCGCCGTTTCCTCACTTCAGCCGAAACCTACTTTCTTCCCGGTCAGATGGTCACCTACTACATTCTCACAGACAATCCCCGCTCTCTGGACCCCCCCATCGAGTTGGGGCCTGATCGACAGCTGAAGGTGGTTCCTATTGCAGAGCTGCCTGGGTGGAACAGGTTGTCCCTCCGTCGGATGGTCCTGCTTGCTGATGCTATCAGAAAACCAATTTCTAGTGAGGTTGAATATCTCTTCTGTGCTGACATCGACCAGGAGTTTGTGGCCCCAGTGGGAGAGGAAATCCTTGGACAGCTGGTGGCCACGTTGCACCCAGAGCTCTATGGGATGCCACGAAAATCATTTCCTTACGAGGTCGAGGAAGTCTCCTCAGCTTGCGTGCAGGAGGATGAAGGGGACTACTACTACACTTCTGAGTTGTATGGAGGCTTGGTTTCTGAAATGTACAGACTAGCTCGAGTCTGTTCTCTGCTCATTCTGCAAGATCAGGCTAACGGGGTAACAGCGAGGGGCCAAGAGGAGAGCTACCTGAACCGCTACTTTATCAACCACAGGCCAACTTGTGTGCTGTCACCAGAGTACAGTTGGTGGGACTCAGACCTGGCTGCTGATGTGCCCGTCCAGAGGCTGGTTTCTTTGGGGAGACAATGTAGGGCTAGAGATGATAAAAATGGAGATAATCACAAATGTTGAACCAATATAAAAGGAGGGTTCTGCTGGCTGAACCCACCGAAAAACACGTTTAAATATCACTCCAGCATGAAGGACTACTGTTTTGGATGTAAAATTTTCTTTTTAAGGTCTTTGCTCAAATATAAGCAAATAGTGTTATGGCAAGACCAGAGATGAAGGGAAAACATGAAGAGAGAGCACATATTCCAATTACTATTCTATTCATAATTCAGAGTTTCCATTTCATTTTCTGTTTTATTGGCCAATAAATGTAGCCTGCAATCCCAGAGAAGCAAACTGCACAATCTACTCTCAATTAAAGACCCATTTGTGTGAACAGCATCTGTGCGTGCCTGCTATCTCTTCCACAGCAGACAAAAAAAAAAAAAAAAAAGAAAAAAGAAATTGACCTGTCTCTTTAAACGAAGCTCTGTCCTCTCCATTAATGTCAGACTCAGAGATACTGCTCTGGTGGCTTTGTGGTCAGCAGCGATAAGAGTCAACAGTGTAAGTGCACACTTTCCCCACAGTGGCCAATCATTAACTGGAAGAGCTGCTGTTTCAAGGTCTTTAAATACCAGGTGGGGGGGAAAGGGATAAAACTGGATGCTGTTACATGTGTACAGAAGCTACCATGTTACCAAGCTACTAAAATAATTCTTAAACTAGTGAGAGTGTTTCACGATATACTGGAGTACTTTACCGTTAAAACTCTTATTCCCCCCCCATCTATGATTTAGAGAAAATGGTGAACTAAAAAGACCTGATGTTGGCGGTCGTAATGTTGTCTGTGAGTCTGCCTTTCTGTTTTCCTCCGTGTGTGCAGTGCTTTAATGGGAGGTTTAAACAGCAGCAGATGGCTTTTTCTCACTGCCAACAGAATGTGTCCTCAGGGCCAGATCGCCACGTGGAGTGAAGTCAGAGGTAAACTTCAGATAATCCCTTGAAACTAATTTTCTGTTCTTTTTTTCCCTTCTTTTTTTCTTAACCCCCCTCCCACACACTTTCTATTGCCTGCCACATAGGTATGTTTATGTGAGTTCATTATCAGAGTTTACACGTCGATTAAGATTATTCAGTTCAGCTCAATTTAGAAATAAACTGCCTGCTATGTATCCATGCTTCCACACAATAAAGCAGAATATGATCAGCTGATGTTCATAAACATTTGCCTTGTTGTTATTAGTGCCTCCGTTACCTACTTATAAAGTTTTTTTTGTTTTTTTTGTTTTTTTACGCAGGCTACCTGATCCATGCTGAGTGCCCCTTTTCATGCCATAATGCAAAGCAGTTTAAAGAATTATTGGTTTAATCCCTGTCATGTGGTTCACTGGTGGTCCAAGAGCCCCTTGCTAGCAGCATAACCCAAGGCAATATAGAAATCCTTTTCATAAAAACCTACAAGTGTTTGAATTTAAGCATTTTTCTATAAACACAAACAAGAAAATCTTACATATCAAAAGATCAAAGTTTTAAATCTTCCTTATGGACAAATTTAAGACAAGAAGGGGCCTGCAACCAAACTGAGGGGGTAACACTAAATTGTCACAGTGTAAGGGGCAGTGTAATGGTTCATTATTTTCATTCTTGAGTATGTTTTTACTGTGTGGCTAGTTTAGACAAACTTCTGCTAAATAAGTTTTTTTTCAGCACTGTCTAAAGCCTGTTGTTGTCTTCATGGGTCCAGTGTTAGGCAGTTTTTAATCAGCTGTTGCTACAATGATAGTGGTGTGCATGCTGTTGCACTAAAATTTATGTAAGTATATACTTTTTTTGCATTTGGTCAAAACCTTCTATGAATGCATGTTTTTTGGTTTAAAAACAATTATGACCATCTGAAACAAAACTTTTAGTTTGTCAGTTGACTGCTAGCTGTGCCCTAAAAATAGGCCAAGTTGAACATTTCCTTCGGCCTTTGGTCTATTTTTGTGTTTCATGTGAATGTTTTGGTGTTTAGTGATAATAAGCATGACTTTTCTAAATACAAGGACAGCATTTTATCAACAGCCTTTAGTTGCTGATACTGTGGTATTTGCTTATCTGCAGCAGTGTCGGTTAATTTACCAAAACATGGAAATGGTGAGGACATACAGTAAATTTTGGGTGACCGTATTAGCAAAGCAGTTTCAATTTCCAGATATTTAATTTATAAAGTTTAAAATTTTTGTTTATTGAGCTAAGCTCTTTAAAAATGTGTGAAATGATGAGCTGTATTTACTTGAAGTACTTACTTGATCTTTACCTGATCTGCATCTGACCCTGCTATGCACTTATGTCTTTTACTTCACTTTATTGTATGTATGTATTTTATGCTGTTTGTCAAAGACAAATGGATTTTTTAAGAATTCCGTGGTGTAGGGTGAGATTATTTCATGGATGATGTTCTATAAGACTATAAGACTATAAAGGTTAATGCTGCACACCTAATAAGGGATTAGCATTTGTGCACAAACAGGTAGATCAAGTCAAGGAGAGGTCACTTTTTACTGAAGCTCTCTCTTTGTGCTGTAAATCATTCCTGTTCATTTTAAGTCAATCAGCACCTGAGGACAATTAAAACATTTTGTGTCCGTTATCTATGTTCACACATTTTTTAAAAACATATACATTTACATTCAACCCAAGAATGTGCTTGTGCTGATGGAAGAAGCTGTAGCATCTGGATAAAATCCAACCCAGGATGTTGCTGTGAAGCTAATGAGCCACTGCAGCACTGCCATGCCTGCTTATTAGTGTCAATAACAGTTCACCTACAGATAAACTGAGCTGCTGGAGACTGTTTGATGATGGGGCAATTACTCAGTCAAGAGTAGGTGTTGATAATTTGATTCCCCCTTTAGTTCTGTTTAACTACACATAATAATTAGGCCATATTACAACAAAATAAAACAGGTGCTTTCTATATTAAATTTAACTGTATTAATTTCTTCTTAAACACCTCAAACACAGAAAAAAATACCTATTTTCCAAGAGAGACAAACAGTTGGCCTTTATCATTCACATTAATGCATTAAGAACTTTTAAATATTTACACTAATGATTAAGGACTGGGCTCTGAAAAGATTTCAGTGGGTGTGGCTATTAGCACTGTTTGGTGGAGTTAATCTCATCAGCCATAACGTAAAGGATTACATGAGAAAGAACAATCCTATTCTGAATAACACAGGCCACATTAGATGTAGAGCCTTTGATCTTGGAACGAAAAGGAGACATTTTTTACCACTGAGACTGATTTCAGGGTCCAGCACTTTAAACATTTGCCTCTTATTGGCACCAAAATTGGAGCCTGGCCAAATAATACACCTTTAAATTATTAACTTCCGCTGCTTCTAAGGAGGAAGATTATTCTTGGTATTACACGAAACCGTGATTAAGCGTAATTAAGAGATGAAATACTGAGTGACAAATGGGAATGTAACATTTCCTCAATGCCACATTTGAAAGAGGTGTCAGTGTCAGTCTTTAAAGCACATTAGTAATATAGTGATCGATGGTCTTCTGATTTTTAATGTTTGGCCCAAACAAAGGTTTTGTAGTTCTATTCCATTCTTCACACTGTGCTCTTTAGCTTACATCAGGTAAGGGTTACGTAAACATGGAAGCTTTAAAACCAATGAGTCCTATCCGCCCCAAAGGCTTTATTTAATTGTTTGCACAGCAGGCAAGCTGTCAGACAAACCTTACCACCTTTGGATTCAAACAGACTCAGTATTTTAAATTTAAATATATTTAACACAAGAGACAATACAGGAAATGCAACACTCTGAGGCCCAGTTGTCAATCAAGTCAGAGCTGTGTTTAACCATGGTGAAGGGTACTATCCATTACATTCATGAATGGTATTAACATTCCACATACATATTTTTGTCCACATCATGTCTTTTAATTGGCTGTATGAGATAGCTAATTTTGAGAGTTGGGAAGAACTCATTTGATGATAGGTTAATAATGTGCAGAAATTTAAAATGTATGTCTGTGTATGTGTGTGTGTGTGTGTGTGTGTGTGTGTGTGTGTGTGTGTGTCTGTGTGTGTGTGTGTTAGGGGGATGGGTGGGGTGAAGAGCTATGGTAATCTGTTGGATTCACACAGGCCTTTCCCCACCCTGCTCCAGGCCACACCACACCAAAACATGCTCTCTTAATCACCAGGTCAAGGGGACTGACACTGGGAGATAGTGGAGGTGCAGCTCACAGGGGGGATACACTTGTGCCCGTTGTGCTGATGTCACATTTTATCCCATATCATTAAAGGAACCACATGAAATATGATTACAGGTCTTCATGAAGGCAAAGAAACTCACAAAGTAGTTGGCTGTCAAAAATTGGTCCTAGCTGAGTCAGCCATAATATAAGACTTGAATTAAAATTTTAAATAAGACTTAGACTTAAATGATTTTAGAAATGTTAAAAATAAAAAAAATATTTAGCATAGAATTTGGTTTCACCTTTAAGCACTTATTTTTTCACTTCAGAGTTTGCTTTTGGTGTAAGGGAGTTCATTTTTCAGAAATTGGGGTATTATTTGCAAAATGACTTAAATCTGCTTTAGCTCTACAATGTGTTAGCCAACACAGTATATAGACAAAGTAGTTTACAACTTGATGGTACATTATTTAGAATATGCTCATGTCCATTACACTGCCGGCTAAATTGGATTTGAACAAAACTGTGTTTACACTGCAGTCGTCTACAAAAGCTAGCTTTAACAGTTTCAGTAGGCTAGAATTAGTTCTACTATGTCAGCAAAACACAGCAGGCGGAGGCAGTTTTACCAAGAGGTAGCATAACTTCATGTGTGTGTTTGAGAGAAAGGCTTTGGATTTACAGAAAAAGGGAAACTAGACACATTTCCTCTAATAAGACCTTTAAAAAGCCCAAATACAGACAAACAGGACCTTGTGAAGTCTTTTTTTTCCTGTTACTAGAAAGCAGAATCTAGTAGGATAAGTAGCCTAAACTAAATGGCACACTTCTTATGCTCAATAATGTCTTTTTACTGACAATATGATCTGCTGTTGTGTGGGTTTACTGTGTTTTTAAAAGGGGAAAACTAACAAGCTAGCAAGTCAAGACCAATCCACTGCTGTCAGCCCTTTAGGCAGCAACTGTAGTCCCTCCCCGGGCCGGAGAGAGCACAGGGAGCTTGTGCTGCTAAATGCCTCAGCCTCAAAGGGACGATGGTGGAGGGCTGGTAAAGATGGCGGCGCTCTCCGAGGATGGGAGGTACGGATTAAATTGTGGCCAACAGAGCGCTGACAGAGTCACCGTATTGCACGTCAAATTGACCGAGACAGCACTGAGAGCGATAGAGAACCACCAAAAGTGTAAGGTGAGTGAAAAGGGTCGTTTATTTGAGTTGAAGTCAGCTAGGACTGTCGGGCTGGCACAGCTTGTCTCAGCTGGGAAGCTCAACTGCCACGCACAGCTAAAGCTACAAAGTTAGCTAAGCTTTTGACAGAGCGAGTTTCTACTTGTTTTTTTTCACTATATTAGCCTTGAGTAATTAAATTAATCAAATGTACAAGGTAAATGAAGCCTTGACCTTGTACTCTGAGCTGGTTTTACGAACTGACAAAGCGTATTTTACATAGAAAACCTGTTAGTAAAGTTAGACACTCTGATTAGCCACCGTTAGCTCTAGCTACGCTGGTCTGAACCCCCTGTGATGTGCTGGCCAGCCAAGTCCGTGTTTTTTTCCCCCAGCCAAACTAACCTTACTTCGACCAAATAAGGAAAGTGGTCATTTCATAAAGACTAATACACTCGTCACCAGACAAGTTTCACAAAATGAGAGTTTATCATAAAAGCTTGGTCAAGTAACATAAACTTCGACGGGTGTAAATGTAACCTTAGGTAGGAATGAATTTCGGCTAATGTAACTTGATAACAAGTTAGTGGCATCTGAAACATGTCCGTGACTGGTCAACTTACCATATGGTTTGAAGTTTTAGCCGATTAGAAAACGTAACGTCATGATATAGCAGAGATATAAACCTCTCAGCCAGGTTTACCCCTTTACAGCCATTTAACTTAAACATTAAATGTTGCATTCAAAAGAGCTGCCACACTGTAGCTACAGATTAACGTTGTATGAGAAACTTTCTTTAGGATTTGAGCACAACTAATATTTGTTATTTAGCAACTGGGCTTCGGGCTTATTTAACATTGGAGCTTTGAATTGCTGAAAATCTTTGCATGCCTCCATTCATGTCAAGCTACAGAGTAGGCCAGAATTTAAAACTATAAGTACATGTTATCAGAGAGCAACCTAACCATTTTAAGTCAATAGTATAATTTAAAATTGTGTCATTTTTTTAAAGATACACTATTTTCATTAGCTTTTTAGCTCTACACAAACTGACAAGCTTTTGAAACCAAGTGTGCTAACTGGGTACTGCATAACTATGCAGATTAAATATAACTTGTTAATCTTGAACTGTACAAACAGTGTAATCTTGTTGAGGCGCTGCACAGGTGAACTAATCTGGAGAGACCTCTGCAGTCTTGAGTTGGAAAGGCCTGAAGCCAAGTTACCTGACTTAAACTGCTGCCAGCAACAGCTCTGTTACATAACACACTGACTGGGCCTAGGTCTCCTCTTAAAGCTGATGCATGGGGCCGTAGTGATCAGAGGTCTCTGTGACGGCTTTTTATGGCACATGGTGTGTGTGTGTGTGTGTTTCTATATGTATGCCACACTACTCACACCCTAACATACGAAACCTTTGCTCACTGTCAGCCCCCATATAACGGAGAGATTGTCTGTAGATGGTTTCAGATGTCAATTAATAACACAATTGAAAATGATTATGAGTTCATTTCTGACAGCTGGCGAAGCTAGTCATCATGAAGTTAAAATGAATTCTTTTGTGACAGCCCATTCTCCAGCCTTATTGGATGTGGTAATGTTGGTTTGTACGCTGCATTGAACGGCAGGCTGCCATCTCTTGCTGACTGAGCAGCCAAAACTGCCTGCTTTTTGTTTCACTCTCCCTCTCAGTAATGTGTGTTGTAGCTAAACCACTCATCGAACTATGGAAGCTGGCTATCTTTGTCTTTCTGTGGTGATGTGAAATGTGATCAGAACTGTGTGTGTTGACTGAGTGTATGTATAGTGGGGGAGGTAGGCAGTCAGTGGCTTGGAGTAGCTTAGCTTTAAATACCATGACATGTTTTTTTCAGTCTGAAAGAAGTATAAGCTTTATCCTTAATTACTTTCATCTTGTTGCATGTCTGAGTTAGCACATTTTATTGTCCAGGAATGTGGAGAAGATGTTGAAAGCACATTCCACTCAAATCAGAAACATTTCAGAAGTCTGTGATCCTGCCTAGGGTTGAAAAGGTCTGGTAAATATTTAGGAAAAATTTCCAAAACATTTTTTAGAAAATTTCCATGAGAAGTCAGGCTTGATAAGTTTGGTAAATCTGAAATGGTTGCAAAATTTAAATATAAAAATCAACAATTTTTAACTACAGGCATTTGGATAGAAATACACAGAAACGAAATAGTTGCTCTTAGGTAAAAAGTATGCCCATGTAGGTAAAATTTAACCATTCAACAGTGCACTTGTCAATCAAATGTACAGATTTCTTGGCTTCAGGTGTTTTTTAATTAAATGCCGATGGAAGCATCTTTTTTTGAAAAAGTTTTGACTTGGAGTATTTCACTCGGATGACTGATTGGCTGTTCCTGCTCTGAGAGAAGAAAAAGAAGAAGTAGTTTTTGGCATCTTTCTGGATTTTGCCATAATTCATGAGAAGCATTTCTGACAGAGCAATGAAATACCAAATTGATGCTTGGTCTTGTCAATGAAAAAAAAACATCACAGCAATCTGTTTCTAATTAGCGACCCCTACTTTTTTTGCTCTGTTTAATACAGCAGTGTATAAAGTAGCCCATATATCTAACTTCACTGCCCCTGTACCGACTCACCCTTCCACTACTTGTCTGCGGCTTCGACCATACTAATCAAACACATAAATCTCATCAGCAGCTTTGCTACCTGCTACCCTCTTAAAAAAGGCTAAAATAAGCAATAGTTTGACTCCCAGATTTCAGATTCAGACAACTAGCTTCTCCTGTTATGCCCTTCATTTCATGGTAGCTCAGCTCCACAAGCTGACAATACAGGTTCCTGAGGTGTTTGATGTATCAAAACTGCTGTTTCAATCCCTGTTTGTTGATTCCATAGGAAAAAACTATTCATAAATGGTGTTAACTGCTTATTTTGCTTGTGATATGATGCCAAATGGACATGTTAATGAGATTAGTAAATGGATTTTTATTTGAGGGGATCTTCAACAACTTCTGCTGCTTTTTTGTTAGCTAGCTCTTACCATATGGGACATAACTTAATAAAGCATTGTACTTGAGAAGTTCTTGAGAATTTTTTTTTCATATCTTAAATTTTCAAATAAAAGGATTTGTTGTTTTTTGTTATTTTGTGCAACTGTAAACTAAGTACGTTAAGGTTTTAGACTGGTTTTCACTCAGACAAAACAAGGGGTTAGAGATCAGGTTGTGCTTTATAAACTGGTGTAATTGTACACCTTTTAATGTCTTTGACACTTTATTTATCAAATCATTTATGTATTAACCTGTATTAGCCTTAGCTGTACTCCTGCATCAGACTTTTTCATCAGACCAGTTAATATTCTTGACATGATACCATATCGTTAATAAATTCTGTTTGAAAATGGAGATTGTACGTCTGCAGTGCTATGTGTGTTTTTTATTTTTTGTTTTGAGTAAACACCAACTACTTCTGAGCTATTTTTTTTCTCACACAGACATGTGCATGTAGCCTTTACATCATTTATTAAATGCAACATTTTAAGAAGAAGCAAGGCAAGTGTTTGATCAGTCAGCCCTTTGTTAGTACTTGGTATGGAGTATGCTTGATGTGACAGGACCCTGAGGCTCTGCTGTGTCTGCAGATACTATAACATGTTCTTCAGGTTCTAGATGAATATTTTATCAATTTTACATCATGTTGCTTTTCTTTGTTAGAAACCAACTGGTATTGCTCTCCTTTACATTCACCGAATGTTAAACTGTTAATTCCCTTCTCTTTCAGAATGTATCTTCTTTGCGGCCAACAATACAATTCAAGGGACTCCAAGGGGTGAGTACTTTTTTCCTTTTTAAAGATAGGGATCAGGTGAGTGATTGTATCCCATATTGTGAAATTGTTATGTGAAATAAAACAAACATTTCTCTGTTTTAGGTTGTTAACAGCAAGCATAATTCTGCACCTTTGTATGCAATTTCACATATTTATCTTTTTTGTGTGTGTGTATCCTACCGAGTCACGTTCATCATTGAATAAGACTCCCCCATGAGTTTATCACTTATATAACCACAGACTTTTTCAGATTAATCAGTTACTCATGTCTTTAGTACCAAATTTTACACTGATCTGTGTTGGCCCATTAAAGAATTATCACAGTGCACAAGCTTTTTAGGTTTTACACCAATTATGGTATAACATACAGAGTAAACTACAGTCTAATAAAAAGGGTTAAGTTGTAGCCCAAAACTTAACAATAATCATTATTATTATATTGAAATAGAATTTTTCTTAAGATTCTCAGTGTACCCATAGTAGATTTTTTTCAGCTCATTTTGATGTGCAAGAAGTCACTGTTTTGTACTGCTTGTAGTCCATCATGCAAGTGACTCACATACAGCTTCCCCTCAGCTGAACTCAGAGACCTCCTTTTCTCATGCTCACTGTTTGTATCAGAGCCCATAGCTCAGAGGTTCACAAAACCACTGCCTCATTACAGCGTGTTCATATGCTGACACTAATCTGTGAGTAGAAAACCCAGGCATAGTTTAGTGTTTTAACTCATGGTTGGGTAAATGATACTAGTATTAATGTGATTGTAAAACACTTGTGCTTGATTATCTATCTTACCTTAATTGTTGTGTAAAAAGAGACTAAAGGTTGTTGTTTCCCATTTTTGTGGGAATTTACATTGCATTTTTTACAGCGTATCAAAATTCCCAAGACGGATTCCTCCTCTGACTCCTCTCATAATTTTGATTTCTACATGTCTAATGTGGGCAAGGACAACCCTCAGGGAAGCTTTGAGTGTATCCATCAGTATGTGTCAAGGTAACTGTAATCAGCGGTCAACTGAATCAACTTCTGCCTTCTTACCACATATTGCAAGAAGGTAATCCCCCTCTGCCTCACATTTCTCTCCCATACACCCTTTTTATCTGCAGCTCAGGGGCCTCACACCTGGCATTGCTGGCAACAGTGCAGGACAAGGTCACAGTGTGCGCCACTAATGACTCCTACCAGGTGACCCGGGAACGTATGACCCAGGCTGCAGAGGACACACGTGAACGTGGGACCAAAGTCATCAAGCCTGGGGGCCAGTACAGAGGTAAGGCCCTCACCACAGTCTCACTCCTGTACCTGCCACAATCAGATGCCTGGTTGGATCCCCGGACACCAGTGTTGCTTTACGTCCCATCAACACCTCGCCTCTCTTTTCAAACTCAGCCCCTTTTGAGGGACTGAATAGGTGAAAGCTTACAGCCTGACTCCATTCAAAGCCATTATTGCAACTGACTAAGCCATTTTGCCTTCTCAGTCTTTTCTAGATTAGCAGCCTGACTGCTAAGGGCCAAAGGTGGCAGGTGAAGCTATTTTTAGTTTATAGCCTGCCAAAAAAAAAGAATATAGCCTGCCAAAATTTAAAAATAAGTGTCACAGTTCAGTCTATAAATACTGCTTGTGTTCAGCATCTACCACTAGCAACAATTTTGGCTTATTTTTCTTGTTTGCTTACACATGATGGACATAAAATCGAGAGGATCAGTTTCCTGTCTGCTGTTCCATCTAGTTCCATGATTCGAGATGCACAAGCAGAATTGAAAAAGTAATCTTTTGTTAATCTAATTTGGCCTGTCACTTTCTCCAACCTTATTCAACTCAGAACAGGTTGAACAAGGGATATGCAACAAAACAACTTGCAGTCGTAATGTCACATGCCAAATGCATTTTTTCCCTTCCCTGCCTTCCTTATTTTCAGCTTCTGTTAGCAGAAACTTACTGTACAAACCCAATCACAAAACAAACACAGGCTTAAGGGAAAGACAAACTTAACAGAAACTGCCCCCACATTGATGGATATACCAGCTTAAATGAATAAAAGTGTTAAGATGCCTTCTTTAGTTTTGCAAAGATGACCAAGACCAAGATAATATAAAGATGTTAGGATAAAATAATAGTATACCAGTTAATATAACCTCAAAGGTAGTATCATTCAGTATCTTATCATATAATATCAAAGTGTTTTGGCTATCAATAGTACTACAAACCACAAAGCAACACTAAATGCAAAACATTTTGATAGGCTGTGTTTATCACTACTCGTTTGTCACTACTTATTTTTAATATAATTTAAAAAAATCAAAGAAACAAGCAGACTAGATTCTGAAAGTATACAACTGAAAATTCCTATCCTCTCCATTCAGGCCTCCCAAGGGGGCCAGTCACCCAAAACACGTGAACAGGCAATGCCTTACTTTTCTTGAGAGAGTTCTAGGGAGAGTAGCAGGGATGAGAAGGCCATCAAATTTAATAAATAAATACAAAAATGAACAAAATCAATAAATGCAACAGTTTATAAACATCAGAAACAAAACTTTCAGTCTTTCAGTCCAAATCAACAGCCCAGCCTGGTCTGATATTAACCGCTGTTGGTATTTGCTTTGTGCTACTGTGTTGGCCCCTGAACGCGAGCCCTGCTGCAGTCACTCACTCTGTCTTTGGCTCCAGAGATGTGCACTGTGCTACGAGCACAAAGCAAGTTATTTTGCTAAACATATTCAAAATATCATTCACATGTAAGGAAACCCCTAACATTGCCATTGTAAACATAATTTTGCTAATTTTCTTGAAAATTTGTGCCTCTGACCTTTTTTAAGGACCTTCTATTAAGCAGTATTATAATGTTAACCTAAATGTAACCCTGTGCACCATGGAGAAAAATGTTGGCTTTAGATATAATTTCTGGTGTGAATTAAAGGAAACTGCCACATAACTCTAGAGCATTGACAGATGCTTGCCATGTTGTATATGAAAGAGGTTCTAATACTCAGATGAAACCTCATGTAATCTCTGTAAGAGAGCTCCACTTGATAGACTGCCTCAAAGTTCTAATTAATGACCAGAACTGATAAAAAAAAACCAATAAAATACAAAGTTGTAGTTCCCAGAGCTTATATTTCTGTCACCTAAAAAGTCCCTGCTTTTCCAGCCAGTCTGCATAAAAACAGAAATCTTAATCTTCCATATTCAAACATGCACCGCCTTTTATATGAATGCTTTTACATTCCAGTCAATGTTAAAGTTTAAACAAAAGTTAAACAGCTCACAACTTAAGTACTTTCTTATGAGAAAACATGATTGACGTAAAACAAGTAAGAGACATGAAACTGAAATTTAACTTTATTTGGATATTTACTTGAGCAGAAAGAAATGCTTAGCAGACTTAGAGACAGGTGACAGGTGTCTCAATCTATCCTTCTTGAATAAGGTCTTAAATAATTATTATATTTGAATTTATTTCCTTTTCTTTTCATTAATAAACACTACTATCTACAAGCACTTATTCTAGAGACTCTTATTGCTATCTATTTATGTACTTCACTGGATATGTGTGGTGAGTTTCTATTAAAACAATACATATTTGTACTCCTAGCAAGTGCTTGGCTCTGAAATTTCTTTTTAGTTTGAGGAAAATCACAGTTTCATCTACAATATAAAGTAAATTGAATCATCTTCATATATTAAAAGCAGTCTGTTAGGTCTAAAGATTTTCTTTGTTAAACCAGAATCAAAACTCTAACTCAGTCCTTAAGTTTCCTTCATGAGTTAAAACCTCCTCAGACACGTTTTCTGAGCCTTGGGGATTCATTTGCATATACTGGCCCAGATAGAAACTGTGAAACGAGAGGAGCAGCAGAGAAAAGGGGTGGAACAGAAGCCTGCAGCAGCTGGTTTGGAGTGAGCACCCTATTTACTAATGCAAGAGGGGTCTTTAGCTTCTCGTTTTCACAGGTTGTTAATTTCAGGTAACCGTCTGTAACTTGTATTTTTATCTTCATCTCTGTCTCTGTCTGGGGCCTAAATCTGTACATCAGTGTTGTACAACTTGTAATTTCAAATTAAGTGGCATTAGATGTTCAGCGATTCTATACTCTTGTTCTGTACAACTTCTCTGTGTGCAGAGTAATTATTTCTTATTACGTAAGCTTTTTTCACCTGCAGCAATCTGCCACTGGCCTGCAAGACAGCAAACTGTGTGTAGATTTACACCTCCTCCCATTGCTCCTAGTCTTTTTCTTTTAGAGCAGGAAGGAGGTGGGGAGTTTTTCCTTTCTCTTACTCTCTCTAACCTTAATCTCTTAAAGAGCTTTAGAATTTCATAATGACCATGAAGCAGTAAAGGAAAATGTGCAGTCACTATGACCATGCACTCAGCAACACAAACAAAAAGTATCTTTGGTTCTAATCACCTAGACTCAAAATAGGTTTTCCAAACCAGTCCTAAGCCAATTTTAGACAGCCAATACAAGGCGGAAACAGTGGGCCATTAACTCTGCCTCGCCGTTCCCATATGACCGTGTTACAGCAGGGCACTGTTGTTCTGCCTTTAAATGTCCATGATTTATAGGGTCTGTCTTACGATGGTTTTGCACCAAAGTTCATTGCGATAAAACCATACATCCCCAGGCTTTAGTTGATTGAGAGAACTGTGGTTGGTATATTGTGTGTTTAAGTGCTGGTCTTTTCTCTGTGACTGCCTCTCTGATGGTATCTGGCAACAACTTTACCATGTAGCCTCAAACTTCCAAGGTAAATTGGATAATTGTGTTTGACTTGGCTAGTTCAACTACCTCAGCCTGTCAAGTCATTCTGTTTTGTTACATTAGGGTTACAGCAGTCCTCATTTTGTAGTGAAACAATCCTAGCTCATAGGCTTCCTTTAAAGCATGCCATGTTTGTGACAATCTAACAAAGAGGGCTTTCTCTGCTTTGTGGTTAGGGAACAAATGAAACATAATTCATGAGGTTAGGCAAAGGTTAGTGGATTATACTCCACATGTCCTCAAACTCCTGTTTTGTTTATTGAATTGAAGATGGAAGACAGGAGTGATGTTGTTTAAAGATGTGACAACATAAAAAAATAAATGATGATGATGAGGATGATGCAGAGAAGAAAAGGCTTTCAACATTGTCTCTTACTTCTGTCTCTAGGAAAGCAAGTCCATATTCGTAAGCCGGCACTGTCAGCCCCAGAAGTGGTCCCAGAGCGCAAACGGTCTACACCCATCAACCCAGCTAACACTATTCGTAAGTGCCTTTCCAATAACCCAGTGTCCCAGCGGCCGTTCCGGGACCGTATCATCCACCTGCTGGCGCTGAGGTCCTACAAGAAGCTGGAAGTGCTTGGCCGTTTGCAGCGGGATGGCATCAACCAGAAGGACCGAAACTCTTTGGGGACCACCCTGCAACAGGTACTGTAAGCTGTCTGTATATTGTGGCTTCTTTTGAATATGCCTTGTCAATATTGGGGCAGCAATATAGGACAGAAGTGACTCAGTGGTAAAGGTTTACATGTCCTCCATTACAAAAAAAAAACATCCAGAAGCAATAAATTGTATTTACAAAGCTGATTTTAAGGTATTCCACACTCAGTACATTCTAGTGTTAATCTGAAAGAACCCCTTGCTACTCTTAAACATGAGACTGAAGCATACAAATCTGTCGGGGAAAAGCTTGTTCATAGCACAAAGCCTTTATTCATTTTTACGAGAAACAAGCCACATAATCGTTAAATACTATTTGCATGTACAGATGTTTGACCACACAGGAAACGGGAAGTTTCTGTACATATACTAAGTTTCTAATGCTGTTGAAGCTAAACTTTTAAAATATTTGTGTGTATATGTGTGTGTGTGTGCGCGTGTGTGTGTTCGTGAAATAGGTGGCAAACCTGAACCCCAAAGACAACACATACTCATTGAAGGACTTCATATACCGTGACGTCCAGCGAGACTGGCCTGGCTACTCTGAGGATGAGAAGTCCCAGGTTGATCGGATCCTGGCTCGGTACAGAAATGGCCTATAGGGCTTTTTACTTACACTCTGAGCTTAAATACATATTCAAACTGAAAAAAAGTCTTACATGTGTAATTACATACTTTGACTTTAACAACCCTGATTTCTAAAAGTTGAGGAACTCTGTAAATCCAGTGTTGGTAAACACATTGTTTGCGAATTATGGCATTCTCTTTTAATTTATTTTGAAAAATTGTTCCCCATATAATGACTTCCTTTCTTCAATCATGCATTTTAAAGGGGGGAGCTTCTAATCTGGGCACGAGCTGCATCTGCCCAGCTCTTCATTTATTGGCTGTGGCAGATGTTACGGTTGGCTCTAGCAAGTTTCGGGCTGATCACTACCATCAATTTAATGTCCCTTTACAACGAATCATGACACTCTCACCTGTTACCAATGAACCTGTTAACCTGTGGAATGTTCCAAACATGTGTTTTTTGAGCATTCCACAACCTTCCCAGTCTTTTGTTGCTCCTTGGGTTGTAGTTTGAAGTGTTAACCTATGCCCTGAAGGGCTGTTAGAGCTGTTTTTATAAGTGACTCTGATGTTCTTCACACACTTCAGTGACTGTAGTCAGAAATGAAGGTGACAAAAGTGAATGTTTGCCATGAAGAACAAATTCAGCAACTTTTAACCTCTGCCTTTCAACTGTCAGGGTGCAATTACTTAATTGTTTATAGTAAAGTGTAACATTGTTAAGTCTATCAATAACTCGTGCAGTATACATGTTTTTTTTTACAGTAAGAGGTCTTTTTCCATATGTTAGACATGAGTAAGGACTATGAAAATAACAAATTAATGCATCAAGATAGTGCTTGATTACATTATATTGTTAGCTGTTCATGTTATTTCTTCTACCCTGTATAAATATACAAAGAAAATTAGCCTGTAGGTAGATGTGAGATTTGAATGATTTTACGTCAGTCCTAAAAATTCAGCTTTTACAGATTTTTGGAATTACTAATTCAACCTTGTTCCCTGTGGAGTTTTGTATTTAACAGTCCTACCTCATGTTTACTTTTACCAAAACCAACTCGAGTATCAGGATACATTGTTTGTATTCATGAGGCCTGAAAAACATATTGTGTGCATTCTTGTACTAACTGAACATTTGCAAAACAGGCTCTTTTAAACATTTGATTGTTTGCAAACTTGTTTGCCAGCTTAAAGTCTTTTTCTTCTTTGCCTTTGTTGGTTCATCCAGTTACAGCTGCTTTCTGTTAAGAAAGTAAAGCTCACCGCTCAATACCTGTGTACCACATTAACTGTGAGTTTAAAAAAGGGACAGTTTGTAAAAGAAAAGTGCTTGGACACGTCATTTTTCTTTCTTTCTTCAACAGCAAATTAGGTCTTCCTACTGAGACCCTCCCATCAAGCAGTTCTCCCAAAGACAGTGTCCCCACGTCCCCCCAGGTATCTGAACAAATATACACTGACACACAAACACACACAACCAACAGTGAAGTATGCAGTTTTTCAGCTAGATTCTGTGTGTTTTCCTTCAGAAGCGCCAGCCAGAGTTTGACTTCATTGATCCTTTGGCGCCCAAGAAAGCCCGCATCTCCCACCTCAGCAATCGAGGGCCATCCGCATCTTCATCCTCCTCCTCCTCCTCTGACCGCCGCGAGGATGAGGGCAACCCCAGCTCTAAACACTCGTCCCTACCCTCCAACATCTCCTCAGGCCCTCCCACCCACCTGCCTATCTCATCCCACCCTCCTGCGCCCTCTCACCAGCAGCCCAGCCCCGCCTCAAACTCCAACTCACCCAGCACCCCGGAGGGCTGCGGCACCCAGGACCTTCCCACGGACCAGAGCTCCTCCTGCAGAGACCCGTCACCCAGTCCCTTTTCTTCTGACAGGACCCTGCGGGACCTTTATCGGCACCCTGTCCCCGTCCCAAGACCAGCCACCTCTCCCAGCCCTCCCCCTCCTCCTCCTCCTCCTCCTTGCACATCGCTCACAGTTACCTCCACTGTCATCACCAGCCCTCCTTTGTCCAACAAGAAGGTTAAAAAGAAATCTAAGAAGCACAAAGACAAGGATCGAGAGAGGGAGAAAGGGAAACGGACGGAAAGAGGCAGCAACAGTCCTCCCAGTGTAGCAGAGCAGGCTGAAGAGACGCGCAGATCCAAAAAGAGGCGCAGTGCTGAGGAAGAGAGCCGAGAAGTTATCAGCAAGAATCGTAACAGAGATCAAGGTGTGTTTCTTTCTGATTAATCGTCAGCACTAAGGTACCAAATGTTTCTTAAACAACCTTACCAGTTATTTTCACTGAATGTTTAGATCATTTTCTGGGCCACACACACAACATTTTTTCCTTTTTTAATGTTCTCAGGCAACACTTCACTTCACTTTTTATCTTGTTTGTCAGCTAATTAATCATACTGTGCACTAATAAAGATGTATTTATTAAGTTTTTTTTATGAAAACGATGAATCAATCGAACAACATATATGGAGAGAAGGGATTGTTCATCGTGTCCACAACCAACCAGCTGCATTTTCATTTTCCTCATTAAGTTAGTTTGTTGTTGTTGCTGTTGTTTTTAGTAGGACACACATTTGCATAACAGCAGGCAATTGTTAGTAGCTAACAGACTTTGATAAGTGCACCATGTCTCTTGACCATCAAACAGGAAACAGTCAAAGTTGACAGGAGTAAAAAATCGTGCCCCCAAATCTAGATTTATTCTCAGGAGTTTGTGAGTAAACCAAAGCAAATCATTTAAAAAAATATTCATGTGGACAGAAACAAAACTCATACAGGCATATATGTAGGCATATTTTCCACTGCAGATATATCAACATTTTACAACAGGGGTAGAAGAGGTGTTCATAATGAAATGAACGAGGACTGATCTCCATTAAGCTGCTTCATTCTAAAGGTCCTAGTATTTAACATACTGGCTTACTTATGTTACTCATGTCATACTGTGATGCTTGGATAGAACTGAATCATTGTCAGTGTTTGGAGTAACACCCATGCTTTTCCAACTATAACAAGTTCAAATCTCTTCTGTGGAAAAGGCCAGTGATATGATAACATCACTGTGTGTTATCACTGTGTAGATCCTGACCTAGGTAATTATTTGCCTGCATGTTCTGTCAGGCATGTTAGCGTTTCAGGTTTGGAGTTCTTCTGTCCCCTTGTGGAAGTGGCTTACAAATAAATAAGTTACCCAACCACCATCACTGTAGCCTATTTAATCTGGCATGTATAAAATTTGCAACAAACTTAGAATCATCAAAAGGCAAAAAGAATCACACTGTAAATGTTTGTTTTGTTAACCATGATTGAATCTGTGTTTTACAGATTATCAGTTTTTTGTTTGTAGTTTTACACTTTTCCTGTTTGTCCTCAGACTCTTCAGACAAAGAGAAACCAGTCCAATCCACTGAATTCTCCTCCACAGCTGAGATGCCTGACTATGTAGTGTGAGTAACCTTGATACATCACAGTGTGACCCTCTTTACCTTTCGGGTCCTCATTTTTAAACAGGCTGTTGACAACAGACACAAGCTCAAGAAACAGGATACAGGCAATGCAGCAATAAACACAGACATTTTTCATTTTAAAGTCTGGTATTTTTTCATCACTGTACGAGGGCTGGTTTACACTTTGCAGATCACTGAAAAAAGAGAAGATAAGTAGATTTTAAAGAGGGTTTCCACCTGTTTTTTCAATATTGTGACCTTTGGCAAAGTGTCGTACACAAAGTTAGGGAAAGGTTGGCTAATGGTGGACTGTGGTTTTTGGTCTTGCGTGTAGTCTAACATGCAAGAAGAAGCCTGCATAGTCAACTTGTTACTTTTTCAGTCAGAATTGTCCTCCTTGTTGTCCATCCCCTCTTTGTTACTTTTTACATAGACACACTTGCTGATTTCCTTCTCTGTGTTTACAGGAAGTACATGCCGTTAATGTCCATGGACCAGCGACAGAGCTACAAGGATGACTTCAATGCAGAGTATGATGAATACCGCCTGCTACACGCCCGTGTGGAGAATATCACCCGCCGCTTCACCCAGCTCGATGCCCAGTGCCGTAAACTGACACCTGGCTCCAAAGAACATCAGGTCACTGTTTGCACTGTTTAACTTGATGTTACTGTTTTCACATGCTAGTTAGTGATTTTCTTTTTTAAAAAGAGTATAAACTTTTTTCAGCATTTGTGGCAGATTTGTTATCTTAGACAACATTTTCCATCATTTGGATGAACTCCGAAAGATCTCTAATTTATTGCCAGAATTTTTTCTCCTCAGACTTTCAAAAAACAAATACACAACACGACAGAATGTTCAACAATTCTTTTTTTTATGTAGAGTCCCAAATGTTCTGGGAATTGTACATAGCAGACATTACAAAGTAAGACTGTTCAGAAGTGACTAGCAGTATCAGGTGCAAAAGAGTGGTGCTACACAGGAAACAGGAAGTGATGTTTTTTGTTTTGCTGGAATGTTAAAAGTGTTCCGTATTGGTTCTTGATCTTTCTGATCTTATCTCAGTTCTGCAACCATGGCAACCAGACAACATTTTTTTTTCATATTTAGTAGCATCAGACATTCAGGGTCTATTAACTTATGTGTACACATTTTAGCCCATACATGCTCAGTAATTCTTCCCTGTCAAGAATTTGGTAAATGCATGGATATTTTTTTGTAGTTATAAATAATGTGCATGTGCATTTTAAATGCTAATTTGTATTTTTAAATTTACAGAAGGTGCAAGAAGAAGTATTGAAAGAGTACAAAAAGATGAAACAAGTAAGTAGTTACATTTGTTTCACGACCACAAACATTTGGATTGTAGTCTTTCATTTTGAACTATGTTTTCCGTTTTTATCATGGTGTTATCTGACGTCTCGTGTGTTTGTTTGTTTGTTTTACAGCGCAGCCCCAACTACCACGAGGAGAAACAGCGTTGCGAGTACCTGCACAACAAGTTGGCCCACATCAAGCGGCTAATAGCTGATTTTGGCAAGCGCAGAGCCCAGGCGTGGTGCTGAGAGCACAGCACACAACACCTTCACTAATCAGTATTGAGAACAGAGTGTTGAACCTTGAGTGGGGGAGGGGTGTGTTCCTACCTGGCTGTTATGGAACAACCCTTCAGTAACTGCCTCCACAACAGCCCCACCCCAATTATTCCTCCCTCCTTTTTTTTCCCCTTTTCCCATTATTTTTCTTCAGTCCTTCCTTCTTTTCCAATCTTTGATTCCACAGGCTTCCTTGTTGCCTGCAATCCTGAAAATCTCACTTTGACTTAAACCCCTATCTTTTGCTATCTCTGTTTATCTTTTGTTTTCTGTTTTTTTGTTTTTTCCTCTCAATGAGCTCCTGTGGAATTTCATACCGCCGGACCAGTGGAAGGGGCTGCCTGCATGTGTGAAGGGTTTTGGGGAAATACTTCAACTCTTCTAACCTTTGAAGGACTTATCTTAGGGCAAAAAAAAAAGAACAAAAAAAGTATTTTGAGCATCAAAGGAAATATTAACAATGTATTTAAGTTAAAAAAAAGAGGGAGATCTATTTATTTTGGGACTCGTAGTGCAAAAGGAAGAGTCCGCAGATTATATATTGTTTAACTTTTGTTGAAAACAATGCAAAAAAAAATTACCGCGGGCCTTATGTGTTTTGACTTTGTGAAGCCATTTTGCACGCAATATCAATTATGTCAACCCATTCAGCAAAAAAGGTGTCTCCTGCCTCATTTCCTCTCTTTTGAAAAAACTGTACTGAATAACCATTCTTCTGCAACACCACTGGGTTGCTGAGTTTGAGGCTGAGGAGGAAGGAAATGAGACGGCCCAGAGAAATCTCTTGAGCTGATTGAGAAGCAACAACCATATGTGTGCATGGATTGTAAATTTAGTCGTAATGGTGATGAGGGGTGGTAAGGATGGGGTAACTAAAGGAGTATGACCCCCTGTCAATGAGGGGCAGTATTCCCCGCACCAACAGTGTTTAATGTTCACCGTGCATTATGGGTGCCTTAAGGTGTTTACACTCAGAAACGCCGAGTTTGGCCGACCCTTTGGGTCCATAGGCTACACAAAGGAACTATAACTGCCTGGAAACAGGTTACGTGAGTGTGTATGCGTGCACGTCTGAGTGATGGAGAAAGGAAAGGATGTTCAGTCTGGAAGGAGTGTTACAAATTGTATGAGTGTGTGTTCGTATGATTGTGCATTATGTGGAGTGACAGGTGAAAGAAAAAAAAAAGAAACATGGATAAAAAAGTGAGAAACATTAAAAATAAACAAAAAAAAAGCTGCTGTAGTTTTTGACCAGCCGGAGCAAACCAGGAGCCACCTGGCTGGAGTAACAGTACCTGATCTTAATAGAAGAGATATAGACGATCCTTATTTTCCAGAATGGTTCGTGTCTGGGACGTGGAAAAGACTGCGCCCACCTCTTCAGCTATATTCAGCGGCAAACAGTCTGTTTCTTTTTTAGAAAGAAGCCAGAACTTTTTATCTGCCAGAGGACAAACTGTCAAATGTATTTGATTCTCAGTTTGAGTTCTGCAAAGCAATGAAAGAGTAGCAATTTTTTTTCTTTGCAACATTGATAACCGATTTTGTTCTATGGAAGAATGAATGGCTTCTCTAAAAAGTCTTTATTTCAACAAGGGAAAAATTGTTTACAAACCTGTGTTAGAATGTTTGCCAAAAATTAAACTTTGCTGGTACTGCATCCATGGAGTACAGTTTTCTGATTTGGGCTCAACCTGAGAGACATCAACACTGGAATATGTGTCTCATTCAATGAATAAAAAGTAAAACAGCATTATATCTGGGGATCTGAACAGGAACTGTGTCACTGTGCCCCTACAACGGTCAACAACACACGCAAGAGGCCTAATTTTAGAGAGATTTAGGTAAACATTGGCCAGTTCTAATTCGCATATATTTTGGTTGTGGCCTTCTGTCAGACAGTCAGTCTCTGCAGCAGACTGGCTGTTTTGTATGGCTGCCAGAATCAAATTAGCATAATTACAAACTGAGCTAAACTTGCTTGTTGTCTCAATTCACTTTGGGCACAAAATCAGCACTTGTGTCTTTTGTCACAACAACAGAATTAAAAAAAACGTCCACTAGAGTTCAGGCTCTACCCAGGATCTACACCTTCTTTAGCTGTGGACTAGGGTCAGTCTTCTACGGATTTTTCCTGCTTTCCCCTTGCAACGGTCATTTCCCAGAATTTGAAGGGTCACAAAGGGCCACAATTTCAGCAGAGGCCAGGGCTTCACACGAAGCCTTCAGAGGGTTTTCTGTCTCTCATGTCCTCTCCCTGGCCTTCCAGAAATGTCTGTCTTTATAAAAAAAAACAAATTAACCTTAACTGGGTCTGATGAACATGAATTATCATTATGTGACTCACTGTGGTGGGGAGAAGGAGGGAAGCGGTTTGATTAAGAGTCTTAATGATGAAGTGGCAAATTTAAAAAAATGCCCTGGCAGTGTATTTATTAGAAACCACTGAAAATCAAGTGTGAAATCTGATCCTGCCCATGTGAAAAATGTATGACATTTCAATAAAAATCAACCTAGTTTTACCTGGAAAATGTCTCTTGTTGTATGTTCTCCATGGTTTCCCTTCCAAGCATTTAAAACTGGTAATATGTTTACTGTGATATGAGGTGATATTTTTGTTGTGACTAGAGTTTGTCAAAGCTCCTACAAAGAAAGTGTATGTAGCAAAAACATTAAACTTGTCCAGTACACAAATTAATTTCATTATAAACTTAATAAGTACAATGTAGATAAGTGTACTGAAATATTGATTCTAAATCTTTCTTGTTACCTGTAGTTTAGTGACTTGGAAGCTGTTGTCCTAAAAGCAAATGAATTGGTTCAGAAGATCTTCATCTAAAAATTAAGGCAGCTAGTTTCCCCAATTTCACTGAAAGATTGATTATGGGGTGAGTTACCAAGCAATCTTTATAGACTTAATTGATTTTCAAAGTAAAACAGCGTTATATTACTGTGCATTTTCAAAAAGGATAGGATAAAGGATACGTTTATAAGAACAGAAGGTAGTAGTAATTCAGTTTCCTCCAGTTTTTATGAAATGGGATTCTCTCTGAAAGTCAGTATTTTCAAGAAAAGTGTCATTCCCCTTTTAATTAGCAGAGCCCAGTCTAGTAAGCAACATGAGTTTCATGATAAGAGGATTCTGTGAGGGGTTAAGATCAAAACCTGCCAGTTCCATTTGATTTCCTCGTGCAGGATTATGGAAAGCTCTTTTTAATATTTTTCCAAAAACATAAAATCACAGGACATTGCCATATTAGATGAAAATGAGTTCCCACTTCCTTCTTGCATTTATTACACATGGGAGATATACTGGAGCCACATTTATTAAGAAACTGAAGGGAACGTTGTGTAGTATCAGCTGCTGGCTTTCCTTCTGCCAGTTTCATGAAAAGGTTCTATTTGACAATGAAAATATCTGAGACCGCTCTGACTTTGCTGGATTCCAAGGTCCTTCTCTCATGTGTTGGTATTATCAACGCTGCATTGATCCACAGACTGCAGCTTCTGAGACTATTTTGTAATATTTGCAATAGAAAAAAGTTGTCAAGAAGGCTTCCAACATGCTTATCACCAGGAAACTTACAAGAGTGAATATGAGGTGTCTTGTTTACAAATATGCAAAGAAATCAGTGGAAGATATTCCATATTAAATCTGGAGCTGTTGAAAGGACACAGTTACCAGCACTTTGCAGATCACTGAAAAAAGAGAAGATAAGTAGATTTTAAAGAGGGTTTCCACCTGTTATTTCAATATTGTGACCTTTGGCAAAGTGTCGTACACAAAGTTAGGGAAAGGTTGGCTAATGGTGGACTGTGGTTTTT
>JAPZDV010000012.1:20384027-20445682 GCA_029814665.1 Acanthurus lineatus | reverse complement strand
ACAATAGGCACTCCTCAGAGTAGTCTGCCTCTACAAAATGGCCTCAGCTTAATTTCATAGTTTCTTTAGTTTTACTTATGTTGGGCTGAGTTTTAACTATTGTATCATTCACTTTTAGAATTAGAATTTGTATCAAGGCCTTTTTAGTATAAATTGTAATAAAGTATTTTTATCTACCATAATTTTTGGTTATTTCTTGTTTATTAATAATCTTCTTCTTCCTTTTCAGCAGCTCCAGCATTGCTCCATCCTGCTTTTTGCTTTGATAATTTTGTTATCAAAAAAAATTTCTGCTTTAATTGTGATTACACGTCTAACAAACCTGTGTGCCTTAGCATCTACCTTACACACAATATTCTAGGTACTTTAATAATTTCCTGGGATGAAACTCCTGGGGTGGCATTGTTTGGTTTATCCTCTATTCTCCCCTTATGTCATAATTCCAATCTATATCTACCTACCCCACTCCTCCTCGCCACACAAGCAACATTATCAAACATTTAACGAAAGATTTTCTAAAAACAGTTAAATTTAACTGAATGACAACACTCACAGTTGACCAGGAGCAGGTATGGGGGGCTTTTATGTGAACCAGCCTGATTGTTGGCAACACAATGATAAACTCCATCACTGAATATTGTTACTGGAGTGAATTGCAGCATGTTGTTATCAGTGTCGTAGTAGTTTTCTGTCATGTTAAGGCGTTGGTTGTCCTTCATCCAATAGATCGTGTTATAGGATCCAGTGACTTCACAGGTGAGAGTGAAGTTGTAATCGTTTATTGGAACTGTGTCGTTTCTGATCATCACTGACTGTATGGCCTCTGTGGACACAAAACACAGGAGAAATCAGTCTCTGATTCACCATCACATGACACGCATTGAAAGAGCTTTCACAGTTATTCTTACCAATAACTGTGAGCATCTTGGAGTTTGTGCTGTTCTTTCCTGTCACATTGTTGTAAGCCACACAGGTGTACTCTCCACTCATGTTAGCAGACAAATTGCCAGTTGTGAACACTGAGGTGCTGGAGACCTCTGAGCCGTTGAACCACCAGCTGAACTCACTGGGAGGCACTGACTCTGCAGAACAGTTGAAGACTGCAACATGTCCTACCTCTGCGAGATCTGGCCCACTAATGACGGGTGCTTCTGGTCCAACTGCAACAACAAAGGAGGAAGAAGGCTCTCATGATATTGCATTCATTTAAATAAGTAAGAATGATGCACTATGGTATATAGAACTATCAGTTAAAATAGTTGACAAGTCATATGTCCTTCTAATGTTACTCACAGTTCACAAGGAGCTTGTAAGGAGGACTCGTCATGTTCCACACAGAAATAAAAACCACACATTGATAGTTTCCGGTGTCATTATATTCTATTGGGTTGAAGATGACTGTCATGTTATCCATGAGGAAAACAGTTCTGTCGTCTTCATGCAGTGGCTCACCATTTTTAAACCAGTAAACATTCTCAGCAGGTCCAGTCTCAATGCATGTTAGATTATAAAATTGACCTTCTATGGCAGGATGCATTGGTGCTTCTACTTGTATATCTGTTGTAGGATCTGAAAAAAGAAAAAAAAATCCATGTTTGTACATAGGAAAGCAGTTTTACTCAAACACAAAAACAGCCATCCAAGTCTCACCAATAACAGTAAGCATTGTGTAGACAGTGCTGTTTGTGCCGGTGATGTTGTTGAAAGCCATACAAGTGTACATCCCGCTCATGTTTTTGGTAAGAGGAGGTGTGATGTATTTGGATGTATTGGCCACTAGATGATCATTGAAGAACCATTTGTAGGTGCTGGGAGGGTTTGATGATGCATTGCAGCTGAGTGTGATCTGGTCTCCCGTCCTCGCCACGTCTGGTCCCATGAGAGTGGGCATATTAGGTCCATCTGATTATAGATATTACCATAGATTAGATACATTGGAAACATATTGATATTCACTGTCATAGCATTCATACAACTCAGAACAGTGCAGGAATGAAGTCCACCTTTAGACATTCTGATAGAAACAACCCTTTATTTGACACATAGAGGATGGACTCAGGTAGGTGGACAACTCACAGGAAACATCCAGCATGAAGATTTCACTGGTTATGTTGCTGAGTGGGTTGGAAGCTACACATCTATAGGGCCCATCGTCAGAGGGCATAACAGGATCAAAGGAGAGGGTGGTGTTGTCCATTGAGAGGTTTCTTGTGTTGTCAGAATACACCGGGGACCAGCCGTTCATCCAGATGATTGACTCGACATTTCCAGCTGTCTCACAGGTTAAAGTAAAGTTGTGGTTCTGGATTGGTTGAGGTCCAACAACTTTTATAGACGCCATTGTCACAGGATCTGTGGAAAATAGAGATTAAAAAGAATGGCAGCAATTACACTGGTATAATCTGCAATGTCATCTGTATCAGTTGGTACAGTTTACACTCTCATGCCTGCCTGTTGAAAGAGAAGCTACATCACTAAGTGGATTAGCTTAGTTTAGCTTAGCATGGGGACTGAAAAACAGGTGTAATGGCCCACCTGGCTCTGTCCAAAAGTAGGAAAAATTGCTCATTAGTGCTATGAGGCTTGTCTTGCATCTTGTTTTCAAAGAGTCCAGTGAGAAGCATTTAGTGGCATCTAGCAGTTAAGCTTACAATCACAACCACTGAATATCTCCACACTCAATGTCCCCATCTCTGTCTAAGCACTTGAGAAAACCTACAGCTGCCATGACACTCGAGAAGATCTCAAAAGGTCTGTTTGGAGTTAGTGACTAGTTGTTCCATTCTGGGCTCCTGCAGACTCAGACTCATAGCAGACTCTTCCTCTGTAGACATAAAATGCATCAAAAGAGCCCCCTAAGTCTTACACACTGGATTGAAGTGTAAGAAGAAGAAGAGGATGAGTTTTTAGAGGTGCAGGTACATTTACCATCTTTAGCTTCTACTTTAAATTAAGCTAACTGTGTACTGGATGTTCCTTGACATTGAACAGACAGAAACAAGTAAGCATTTAAAATGTCTGACTGTTCTTATGAAGTAAGTCTCACCAATAATGTTAAGCATCGTGTAGGCAGTGCTGTTTTTGTTGGTGATGTTGTTAAAGGCCATGCAGATGTACTTCCCGCTCATATTAAATTCCATAGGTCCAATCACTAGTTCTGAGGTGGTGGCCACCAGGGAGTCGTTAAAGTACCAGCTGATGTAGCTGGGTGGATAAGAGGCACTTGAGCAGTTGAGGATCGCCCGTGTTCCAGCCAGAGCCATGGATGGCCCTGTGATAACTGGTTTCATTGGGCCATCTTTCAACGACAGACAATTAAGATGGTTACTCTTATGTCATTTCTGCCATTTGTGTATCCACAGTATTTGATATGTACAATCTGTCATTATACAGAGAAAAGAGCAAAAAATACTCACAGTTTACTTTAAGTGTGTATGAGTTGCCAGTCATGTTGCTAACATAATTAAAAGCCTGACATTGATAATCTCCATTATCGGACAGTTGGACTGGGCTGAGAGTCAGTGTGTTGTTGCCCATATCAAGGACTGTTGTATTATCAGCAGAAATAAGTTCACCATTCCTCCACCAGTAAATGGTGTTAACAGGTCCTGTCACTTCACAATGCAGAGTGAACGACTCATTTAGGATCGGCGGTCCACCTGTGTGATTAACCACAACTGCTGATACGGGTGCTGTAAGACAAGGAGAAAAAGGAATAATTTAAAATTCACACATATAATTTAAGTGAATATGGTGATATAGCACTCACAAATTTAGCTTAACATTTTGGGAAGTACTGTTACTCAGTATTTTTAGAGTTCAACAACAAGACTGATGACTTCTTTTAGTATTTGCATAAGTTGTAAAAGCAATACGTAACATCAGTTGTTAATTTTTGAGCTTTAAGAGTATATTGTTATCTCTGGAGAAAATTGGTGTAACTTTGCACCCCTGATCCAGTCTTGATGCTAAGGTAAGCTAACCAGTTGGTTCAAGCTTCATTTCGAATGGGCAGATTTAGGAGAGGTATTGATACTCTAATGTAACTCTTGGAAAAAAGGCAAATTAGCATATTTACCGCAGTAGTAAAAAGAACAGAATACTAATACTACAAATCCAAACTTACCCATGATCCTGATCATTGCACTTGCACTGGCGAACCTGGATGTGACTGTGTTGTAAAATAAGCATTCGTAGTTTCCTGAGTTGCTCTCTGTAACCGTCTCCAGTTGAAACTGTGAGCCATTATCATTTACATAAGTCCCATTTATCATCCACTTGATCACAGCTGCCGGGCTGGACTCCGCTGAGCATGACAGCGTTATGTTAGATCCTGTTCTGTGGAAGTCTTTCATTGGCGTGATCATCATCTCTGGGTTACTTGGACCATCTGATGAAGCAGCAAGAAGTACATTGTTTCAGGATTTAGATATTGCTGTGATTTGTATTACATACAGAGGGCCTATGAGTTGTTATTTGTAAAAAAAAAACAAAACAAAAAAACTCACAACTGATGTTCAGATGTACAGATGCACTGATTTCATTGCTGATGCCATTGGAAACATTGCACCTGAAGGGCCCCTTGTCATAGCGGGTCACCCTGACTATTGTAAGCCTGGCACCTGCATCGCTGAGCTGTACTCCGTCACGGGCTGTGACCTCAGAGCTGCCGTTCAGCCAAACATAAGACAGGGATGTGCCATTAGAAACAGAGCACATCAGAATTGCTGTGTCATTGAACTCCACCAGGTTGGTTGCGTTTGCCTCCAGAGTCACATTTGAAATAGGCACTACAAAGAAAGAAATAACAAGCTTAAGACTATCAGCCCTTATAAACATAGCAAGCTTAAAACAATGAGATGTTTTTCACGTCATAAAACATCATGTGAACGTCTCTTAAGCCTGGCCTTATTTTAGTCATCTAACAAAAAATCCTTTTTAAAAAAATCACTTGAGAAAAAAATCACTTTAAGAAAATGGGACCTTAAGTTCAACAATTCTTACTTTTTTTTAAGGACTTTAGTTTCAGAACTCATTTCTGTACAACTATTTAAATGACAAAGCATATTTGCTGGTATGAATTTGTACAAAGTTAATATAAAAAATTTTGATCAAAATAAAATTTTCAGCCAAAAGACCTGAGACCAACTTAGGACCTGATTCGATCTGCTATGACTGAAACAGCTGGTGACTCCCACATCGCTTGTCTTTCGCTTCGTCTTACTAATGAAAACTTGGAATACTCATTACTTGCTCACTGTAGTTTAAAATCTTAGCAGGTTTATTGATACAACATATTACTGATATAGAGTACATTGATAAAATACGGTGAAAGAATGGGGGGTAAACATGACAAGTTATAAAGAGGTTCTTACCTTGAACTGACAATGTTAACTCAGCACGAAAAGAATTTATAGCCTGTAAATTGTATATTCCAGAGTCTGCCACCTGTAGATACCTTATGGTCATTGATGAAGTGTTTGAATTGTATGAAACCCTGTCTTTCCAAGCATCAGAGATCGCTGTAGTTCCTGGGAATATCATCACAATCATAGTGTTGTTGAAAAGCCAAGCTCCCATAGCGACAACGGAATTGCTTGTAAGCGTGACATTGCTGCCTACTGGTAAAGGGTTTTCAGAGGCATATATATAGTTGCTGTAGGCAGGAGCTAGAAACACACACAAAAAAAAGGAACAGGCAATAATCAGTCAGTCACATACAAATATTTCTTAAATAAAACACAGTGTCGAAGTATCTGTATGAACCCTGACCAACTTGTTAAATCATTAGGATCTATAAACTGTCTGAGTCCTTCATTTTCTGAACCCGGGATTATTAAAACAAGAAATGAAAAATTAATTTAAGTAAAAAATAATTCTGTCTCACCTGTTTTGAAGGCAATTGTGGCCAGGATTAGGACCAAAAACAGTGAAGACTCCATTCTACTCTTCAGTCTCTTTTTGGCTGAAAATTTTCTTGTTGACTAAATGGACTTAATGCTACAGCCCTGATAGATTTAGCTCTTATGATATTACACAGTCACAGCTGCTTTGTGGGCTGCAAATATTTGCTCTACATCACACCAGCTTTCTGTTCCGTATGTAAATACTTACCAATGATCACTCACTGTCCTGGTCACACCTTGTTTTGCCCTTGTCCATCAGGGGGTTTCAATTGCACACACCAAGGAGTGTCCATTTACTGTAAACCTCTGTGGTTTTGTAATTTTTAACCGGCCAAAGGAGGGTATAGGAATATTTCGCAAGTGCTTGGAATGGCTTGAAAATGAGTAAAGACCTATTCATCGGAGTCATTAGGCTCTCTCAACAATGTGTTCACAACACTTTTACCAACCATCAAGGTGATAGAAAATATAGGAATTGATTGGGAACAAAAAGGCAAAATTAGTAAATATTTAGCTAAAGGTATAACAAAAGAAATGAGGCACTTTTTTTGAATTAAACTCCATGTAAAAAGCCATTCATAAGTCATGACTCCACATTTATCCCCATAAATTTCCCGTCGTCAGACTCTCTGGCTGCATCCCATAATAACATTAACAAGATCTAATCAAGGACAACAGATTGTTTGTTCCTTTGCTAGATGTCTCTCTCTTTCAGTTGACTGTAACAAAACAAACCAAGAAAATGAATATATTTGATAATGATTAAAGGGAAAAAAGAAAATTTGTTGTTTTATTTTACATTGGAATATCATATAAACTAAACTCCAACTAGCTCCAAGTATATATACCACAGGTGCCTTTTCTGTTTCTGCCACTGACTCTCTGCCAGTACCATTAGCTCATGGTTTTGATTTGTTTCTTTTGAGCTTAGCCACAAAAAAAAAAAAAAAACTGTCACTCAGTTTATTCAATCTTTATTGCAACATCAAGTGGCCTTACCTCTATTTGTTTTAAACATTCAGTCTTACTAGAATAACGGCAGCTATTCAAGTAAATATCATTAAAGCCATACAGCATACCTGACTAACAAAGACCCTCAACTCTGAAGAGCCCGTGCAGTAAAATAAATTAAGGATATAAAGATCTAGCGTTTAAACTAGTAGTGTAGTTAATCTTCCCTTACCTGATTTTTGTGTTTTGTGTGTTTGAGGTATGTAGGTGTGGTTGTGTAGTTTCTGCTTACTGTAAATACCCCTATCAGCCAGATCCATTGTTTGATAAGTGAACATATCAAACACACAAGGTCAAAGACAAAACGATTGTGACATTCATCATTTTAGTCACAACTCTTATAATAGCCTTTTATTTTTCCAATTTTTGTACATCTCAGGACACACAGAAATGGCATTGAATGCTGTACTGTATGTTGGTATTGATTCACTGTCTCTGATTGATTTCAGTGCGTCAGAGTCATCCATGGACTGAAGGAGTCACCAGCATCTGTAATAGATATTTATTCTGATAAGGATCTGTTATATATCATACATCATACCAACATGTAACTGTTGTATTAATCAAGATTGCAAAATAAACATTAGCTGCAGCATGTTGAGTCATTTATATAAGTCACGTATCAACTGGGAGCAAATATGATGTCATATCAGCTCCCTGCTGCACATAGTTTACTAGCTACCTCATCTACCATGTTCAAGATTTTAAGAGTTGTCATCATTTTGAGTGAACAATAGTTTTTCTTGCTTTGAACTAAGACAAAAATATATTCAGAATTTAATCTCAATCCATAGATTAGAATATTACTCTAGAGTGCATTGAAAAAAATTGGATTTATTTACAAGTAGATATTTTACAGCTTGCTAGGCAATGAAAACAGGAATCCAAGCAGTAACAGCAGAGGCAGGAGCAACACACTGACTCCATGTTGTTCAAATCCTGATGTCATCTCTGTGGAAACAAAGCAAAGTAAGGATGAAGTCTGCAACAGGTGGAGGACGCTGACATCATTAAACAAATAAACTCACTTTTTATCGTGATGTGTGTGGTGATATTGCTGTCCATGTTAGTGTGATTGTTGAAGGCCAGACAGGAATATGAACCACTCTGGTCCTCGCTGACATTGAACAGCTCCAACAGCGGACCTGTAGTGTTCACAAGCTGTCCTCCGATGGCCCACTGAAGCTGAGCGGGAGGGTTGGACTGAGCTGAGCAGAGCATGGTCAGATTGGATCCAACCGGAAAGGAGGTTGTGTTCTGCCCATTTACTGTCAGGGCCATGTTATCTGGACCATCTGAGAAAGAGAAACACACAGCAGAGGAGATGCACACAGCATTTAAGATCTCTGATAGAGAAGGCCTTTACATGGGGCAACTACAAAAAAATTAAAAAGAGACTGTTCTACTCACAGATGATAGTCAAATTTACTCCATCACTTGTGCCGTTACTGACAGCATTAAACACATGACAGCTGAACGGTCCCTGGTCATAGCGGGTCACATTGACCATAGTGAGAGTGGAGTTTCCATCAGTGAGCTGAACTCTGTCGCTGGCTGTAACCTCAGAGCTGTCATTCATCCAGAGGAACGAGAGGGAGGACCCAGAGGAGACAGAGCATGTGAGGATTGCTGAGCTGTTGAACTCTGTCAGACTAGTTTCATTCGTCCTTATCATCACATCTGAAACAGGCTCTGTGGGAGACAAGTGAATGAGACAAGGATAAAGACACCATGAGGCCTTTTCCAACAATGTGTAACCAGTTTTGTTTGACTTTGCGCACCTTTTTTTTTTCAACTATTTGGTTTTGACCTCCCCCTCAAATATTGGTTTGAAACCCTAAAAAGTCTTTTCCAAACCAGCATCAATAAAAAGCAGGTTTTCCTTGGAAACCAAAATGGGCGTGTCAAATTCTAAAGGTCATTGTGTTTTGAATAACACTGTTGGAAACCTGTAAATTTGAATGAGGTTATAGTTAAAGGCAGTGTGTATTTGACTACAATCCAGAGTTCACACTTCAGGGTATCAGAGTTTTTGAAATAGTTTTGTCCTGTCCGTTAACTGTCCAAACATGAAGAATGTGTGCAGTGGATTAAAAACACCACCAACTATGACCTCAATCTTAAAATATATAATGTCATGCCTCTATGTCGGAGTCAAAAACTGAACATTATAAGTATTAAAGAAAAAACTTTTAATGTTTTTAAACCTTTTCTTTTAATAAAAAGGCTGTATTTGAAGCAGCAGACTTGACAAGTTTTAGGAGGATAGAAACTCATGATGCTTTCCTAATAAACCTACATGAATGATCACAGTCTTGGAGTCTTATTTAAAAGTAAGAAGCCATTAAGAACTAATATAGTTAAATTACTATTATAATATATTATCTATCAAGCCTGGTGTTACCCACATAAACATGTGGATAATGCAGTAATTGTCTGTCTGGCTACTCTGGGTTTTTTCTGTTTTTTTCCATGATGAAGCCCGGGCTAAAAGAGACAAAATGTTAATTGTTAAAAATCAGCCAAAAGATTTCCGTACATTCTGGAAACTAAAAAATATTATCTTTGATGGATTATCACTCATGTGAAGCATTAAAACCAATATATTAACTGCCAATAAATCCTTTAACATACTGCTTTCTGAGAAACTGATAAGATAACTTGGAAGATAACAGGAAGATAAAACGCTCTTTTGCATTACACATATAATTTGCATACTTATGTAATTCGGCAGAGACGTGTTTGGAGCAATGAATCCAGCACACAGAGATCAGGTGAGTGGTGATGGACACAGACAGAAATTATTCAGAGGTCATGTGGGTAAAATAGCAGCAAGTCAAAAGGTTGCTACAGCAATAAATGAGCTGCAGTATATATGGTTGCTAGTTGTCGGTCCAAATATCACAAAGCAAAAATGTAAATTCCACTCAGGACATCTGTGTTTAGGGGTCCTCATTTTTCATCAGTACAGGAACCCGTTCCAGTAAAGTGGGCTTGTAAACAACTCATATTTTTTTCTGTCATAATAGGTTGCAAAAGACTCTGCATGACAATGTTCCCTGTTCCTTTATGCTCCAATTTCTTTGTCTGTATCCTATATTTTATAAAATTCTTGTTTCTGGTGATATTTTCATGGCTTGTTGGGCTGTTGTCTGTTCAGGTCTTTAATTGCTCATGTGATTTTATGATGGTCCTGCTTTTTTTCTCTGTCCAGACCACCTATTTAATTGAGTTTTTTAACTGATTTTCTTGTTTACTTATGTACTCTTAATGTACTTGCACATGTCATTCAGGTTTAAGGAATTGATAAAATAGTTGATTTTTGTTTTTTTAGTGACAGTCACACCCATGCGATTCATGTTGTACAGCAAATTTAGTCAGTAATACGGGTAAATATGCTACAAGACATTAAGATCGAGTCTTTTTTTGACATAAAATACATCATACTAAAATGTCCATATGCAGGATTTTCATCCTGCAAGCATATGATGCTACTGATAGACATTACAGCATAGATATATGTTAATAAGATATGAGTCAAACCAGGATTATCCTTTTAAAAATTGTCAAATGCCTGGATTCAATATTTATAATTTGATTGTTCCCATGCAGATCATAAAGAAACAGAGAACAGTGCTTTTACTGCTTTTACCCTTTATGAAGTGAATCCACTTTGAGTCTTGTTGCTGCAAATTACACTCTCACCTTAAATGACATTTAAGCTGTTTTACTAATAGCTGGTTTCCAGTGCAATGATTAGATGTAAACTGTTCAAATCAGTTCCTACTAAACTTGAACATCAGTCATTTGTTCTGTCTTACCCACAACAGTGATGGAAGCACTGGCACTGAGCTGGGGGTCAGTGCCCTGCACCACGTAGACTCCTGAGTCCTTCAATGTCAGGAAGCTCAGAGTGAGAGCTCCAGTGAGGACGTTGACCGTCGCCCTGCCAATGTAATCGGAAAAGGGTGCCTGCTCCTGCCCTATCCAGTTGATGATGGGGGTCTGTCCCACTGACCAGCTTCCACTTTTCATAGTCACAGAAGGGGACAAAGACAGGGTCACATTGCCCCCAACCACAGCGGGGTTGATGGAGGGTTGGACCTCCACAGCTTCAGAGACCAAAACACCTGAGGAAGAGAGCAACATTTGTTATTAGTTGTAATATGAATAATACAAAAGACCTCTACACTTAATTTATAACTAGCTTGATTACACTCTCATATTCACAAACTCATCAGCTCCATTCAACCTTACCTTGTATTAAAACTAGCAACACAAGAGTTGAGGATCCTTCACGTTTCTTCTCCATTGTGTACTGACAGCTTGAGGGTCTCCTCACTCACTCCCCTCTATTATACTTGCACACACATCCAATCCCCCCACCCATGAATACCTACAGTAGTACCCTCTGTTCTTATCTCCAGATGTTAATAGTTATTTAGTGTTCACTCCTGCTAAACTTATGAAAGGGTGCATTACATTTCTTGTTTACCGTCTTGGGAGAAGTTCTCTTAATGGTCAATAAGCAGAATGATTGATTATGACAGAAGGTATGTGAGGCAGGATAGGTGAGAAGGGGGAAGGTTTAAGGTGATCTTTTATTCTACTTTTTTGAGGGGGGTTTTGGCTCACTGCTACAAAATTAGTGGGAGATTTGTTGTTTTTCCCTCCCATAGTGTTTTGTCTGATTATATTTTCAACTTCTGTTGTGGTATGGTAAGATTTTAAGCTTTTCACACTTTTCTATGCGCATGTTCTTTTTGTGTGTGTGTGTGTGTGTGAAAGACAAAGATTTCATATCAACTCAACTCCACATTTTTTCAGCAGCTTTACACACAAACTAAATACACCTGGATGTGCATCAGCTTTGTGCCGTAAATGCTTACTCAGAAGGTCTGTTTGCTTTGCTTTGTGCACTAAATCTTAAAAGTAGACACGACAAGATATTCTGCATCATATGGAGGACCAGCACATAAATAAGAAATATTTTACGAATTAAGCAGGGAACCTCTCAGACATAAAAAGGTGTCTTCTTTTCTAGCATTACATGTTAAGTAGGCAACAGCTATCTTTCACAACAGCACTCAGTAGATACTTTGGGCTTTATTTGACCAGTGGTGGTGCAAAGTTCAGTTTCTGAGTCTACCTGTGTTTGTACCTGACACACAGGAGGGAGGAATGATGATGAGGCTGTGTTATCTACAAAGCATGAAGGCGAGTCACAGTAGCAGCATCAATGGACAGATAAATTGGACTTGAAATTTAGTTTCTAGTTATTAAATTGAATGGTTTGTCCTAATGCTTCATCATAGCCTACATATCTGTTGTATCAGAGTACTGATTCTAATGCCTAGAGAATGGAGGTGATACTGAAGGAAAAAAGGTTGTTGCATTTTCATAGATCTTGTCTATTTAGCAGTGTTCTAAACAATGGTGGAGGAATTATACACATCAAAAAATTTTCAAATTATTTTTTCTGAAACACATTTTGTGTATCCTTCAGATTAAATCTATCAAGTGCGTCTCCCTCCTAAAACTTTTGCCTTTGCCGGTATGTTGCAGGGTATTGCTCACTGGAATAATCTGACACCATTGGTAGGACTGGAAACTCCTCATGGAACCTTTAGAGTAGCAAAGGTGTAAAAATACTATGCTACAAGTAAATGTCTTGCATTCAACATTTTATTTATATAAAAGTATGTAAGTATTTGCATTGGAATATTAATGCCAAATGGCCTTTTTAAGAATAATATACAGGGCACATTAAGTTATGAGCATTATCTAAAGCATCACAGTAAACACTACATTAAAACCCTTAAATGAGTGTGTGTAAGGAAAATTTTGTGTTTGCAGAACAAGTTTTTAAACCGCTAATTAATTAGCCAATATAAGCTTGTATATCACTTAGGATGTTTAAGGTGTGGCAGGATGTAGAAAGTCTTGTCCCTCAAGTATGTTTTAATAAAACCCTGTCATAACTCTGAGGTATCCTGTTTTGAATACATGACATATGCAAAATTCAGAATGCAAATTAGTATGCAAACCTGCAGTCGTTAAACACTAGAGACCTTGCATGCGATGAAAACACTACTACAACTACTGATAGTAATAGTAGAAATAACAAAAACAACAAATAAAATAAACAAAACAACAACAACAACAATAATAATAATAAAAATAGAAATTCATCACATTATAACTAGACTATTTTTACAGTTGTTAAAATTTCAAGAATGCTCAAGAAGCAGCACAAGTATTTTGTTCATTTACATAAACTTTATTCTGTTAAAATTTTTCTCTAATTTTTGCTTCTGCATTCAGACCTTAACCAAAGGGCTATAGTAATATAAATAGTGAGATGATGAGATAACACATGGAAAAAGGGAAAAAGGAAGTAAAATAATGGAAATATTTTTACATCATATAAGGCTCCTTTCTCCCTCTTCTGTTTGTTCTATGTGATTCTCTTATCTGTCTTATTTGCTCAGGTTCATAAAGGTGTGTCACTTGCCTGCAGGTGTTTTTTTTTTAAATATATCAGTATAAATGAGTCATTTTTTTCTGGTTGGACTTTACAAAACCCTCTTTTTCAGCATGTGAGTGAATCAGTAACATGTCACAGTCAGAGGTCAACTTCAAGTCAAACAATGTCTCATGATGCTAAAAGTTTTTTGTAAAGAAGGAGGAGAAAACATCAAGAATAGGCAGCATTATGAGAATAAATATTTAACTTCTAGAGACATTATTAAATATTGGATAATTCTTAAATGCTGTGATCTCCTGTGTATTTGCATTAGCCCCTATTTTACACTGACCCTGAGAATGGATGAAAGTATATGAAAAAAAAAACAGAATTTTTTTACTGTGAACTCAGAGAGAAACATTTTATCATAACATTATTCTAGGCGTTCCCCAGTGAAATATAAGTGTATCTTGTTTCTTTTGATTCTATATTTAAAAAGTAAATATGTTCCAAAAAGCTCAGAATATAAATATAAATATAAGGCACAGCAAAAAGGAACTGGTCAACAACATTATGAACATTAAAAGCTAGAAATGAAAACACTGAAACCATATTCATAAACTACAAAGAGAGCAAATAAAAAAAATAAACATAGAGAAAATACAAATATTGCAGAAATTTCAGACAAAATTAGAAACAAACAATAAGACACGTGTGAAACGTGAAAAGCTGAGAGACTTCTGTTTACATGACATTTTTTTCAAAGCATGAGATTTACTTTAGGGGTTCAAAAGGTATCAATAATTTGAAACCACTGCACTTTCAGCAGCAATCTAGATCTTTTGGTTTTGATAAAGTTCAAACAGGAAAAAAAAGAAACCAGCTCTATACATCAAAAAGCATCAGTAGTCCCGGGCTGAGGATCCCTGCCAAAGGTCCAGTGAGCTGCACCGCCTCTGATCCAGAGACAAGATTACCTGTATGAAGGTGAAGATGACAGACAGTAGAAATCATTAGACTGGATCAATATAATTTTAAACTGAAGTTGTAAATAAAAGAGTAAAACAGTTGTCCATACCTTTAACTTCTATCATCTTGGTGGCCTCAGCAGCTGCATTTTCTGGTACATGCACAGAAGGGGTCCACTTGAGTTCATTTTTATGAATCACAAAGTAGGATCCATGGGGAAATCACTCTTGAGCTGTGCATGAATGTACTCAGGAAAACACAGTGTCAGGTTTGCGGATGCTGACGTCCCATCGATCAACTATGAAAGATCAGAAAGTTTACTCCAGTGTGTAAAAATAGATTCTTTTTGTCCTCTTTTCTTAAAATACTCTTTATTCCATGAATATATACAGCTGAGTGGATAGCCCAGGCTGAAAACTCTTCCATGATAAACTGTGGGCCCGTTAGTCTCACACTGGTAAAAACCAGCAGCAGAGGGCAGCAGTGAGTCAAAGTGAAGAGCAGCGTTTTGCAGCAGCAGCATATTTTCATGTAGAATCACTTTCTGTCCATCTTTGTATCAGACCAAATCATTCACCAGGTGTGATCTTGTTTAAGCATAATGGCAGATCAGATCCGGTGACTGATTGTGAGATGGGACAGTGTTTTGTGGACTGATGTGCACAGATACTTTATCTACATAAAGGGACACCAGATGGTGAAGATTTCAAAATCAGGTGGGAAGGAAAGAAACCTATCAGAGGTAATTTATCTGAACTATGTGTCATCCATATTTTTCTTCTAGTAATAAGTTAAAAGTGCATGTTCTGGAAAAAGTCTCCCCTGAGGGAAAAATTTAAGACATAATTGGCTTGTAAATATTGATGCATTATCGATGCATAATCTATGCAAATATTTTATTTAACAGTGATGGGTTGTTAGATGATCAGTTGGGTGTTCTGAAGTAGAAACAAAGCTGTGCTTAACAAATTAGTATTCACAGTTTTGAATTTGGGCTAAATCTTTACTTTTTACATGTAATGTGAAAGGGGGAATAACACTTTGTTATAAGGTGCAACCATCTCATAGACATGTTAACTGAACTGAATCATTGCCGACAGAATAGTTCATTGAGCTACCACACACTCTTGTAAAACTATACCATAACTAAAAACTGTAGAGTCATAAAAAAATAATACAGAAGAAATATAAAGTAGCAACAAAGGAATTTACACCAGCAGAGTTTTCTAAAATAACATTTTCCACCACTGCACACCTGCTTCAACAATTAACCTGCTGTATTAAACCTTAATTTCTTCAAAGGAGGTCAAAGTCTTCAAGATGACTGTTTCTGAATGGTGAACTGTAAAATATAATCGAACACAGTCCAATTCTGCCATATTGGTTGGTTCATCTGGTCCATAAAGAACCAGGAATAGATGCAGATTGGGACACAAGAAGAAGAAGAACAGGTGAAAGTGGTACTGAAACCTGCTGTCATTTCACCTGTCCCGGAAATCTAATCCTCAGCCTCCAAACCTGGTCCACCTGAGGAAGAGGAGGAGTCAGTGTGACTGCATCAGATTATATAAGTTGCACCATCAGTTTTTTCATCATTTGATGATGGTCACATTTCCTTCTCTTCAATGATCATTTTAATTTTACAAACAGCAACTGTTGAGATCAGCGGTCTATCTGACGATGCATTCGGGAGAATAATTGCGATGAGAGGTATTGAATTGAGTTTGAATGAGTAGCACATTTATTTAGCGACAACTGCTTCTCGTACAGCGCTGAACAGTAACATCATACAGGCGTTTGCGCGCAGAAATGTGACATCATAGCTTGGGTTGCCACATCGGCTCAATACAAGTATCACATCCCACATACCATACAGCAGTAACAGAACACATTATAAAGAATATATAACAGCATTACACAAAATGAGGATACATAAATAACGTTATCACTTAACAATAATCAATCATTTTATAAAACTGGTTAAGTGCTTTACATGGTTGAACCAGGATTAAAACACTGCAAAGAATTCGATGAGACAACTGACAGCTAATAGCCTCTTTAAAAAATGATTGAACTATATATTTCGAACTTGTTTTTCCACTGTTGAGTGACAGTTTTAGACAGGAAGCCAAAATGCCTTCATTTACCAAGCTACACATTAGAGGACCAAAAAGAACAAGTTTATATTTGTTTTGTTTGTACAGTGTTTGCTGAACCCTGGAGTCTCTTCTCTGCCTGGATCCAAAGTTTTCCCTGCAACCAGAGGAGGGAAAGGAGATGGACAGCTGCACACCAAATGTCTCCAGGTTCCATGTAGTTTACCTTTGCAGCTGAGAAAAACTGGTGGGACTGCTTTGTAGCGTGTGTCCGATGTGTGAGTAAGCCCCAGGTTGAAATGCCATGACCAACCAGGACTGGACTGACCTGCAAAACCGGTCAGTACCAGGTAAAAAGAGACACTTACAAAGCACATTATATGTTGCTACCTGACCTGGAATTGATACTTGAGTTGCACCAAAACTGCAGATTTTTATTCAAAGTCCCCCCCCTAACTCAAGACTGAATTATCTTCTTGTCCAGGCAGGCCCCAGACCAAAAGGGTCCAGTCAGTTTTCCAGGGTTTAATGCATGTCATCTTGGTTTTGATGATATGATTATTCAAAGACGTGCAAGAACATTTGCTTTACTAGTGTATTTTAAACTCTGGCAAGTCCAGCATTAGTTTTTGTTAAGTGGTTAACAACCCTGAGTCACATCTACAGACGCCGGTCAGTTGTATTTTAACTCCCATTGTGCTCACATGCTTGTGTTTATTTGAATGACCATAATCATAATGTGATTACCGATAGCTGTTCCAGAGGATCCCTTCATATTCAAACCCAAAATGTTCTCAAAAATCTTGTCTGTGCACGCGCGCCCTACGTGCACACGAGAGCTGATGTAGTATCGCTTTAAGAGGGGGGCGGGGTTGTTTATACGACGCGGAGTGATCATCTTTCTTCTGCTCCACTCATCTCATTCTTGCTCTCTGATCTCTGATCTCCTGACGTGACTTCCCGGAGCGGCTGAAAATGGCGCAGCAGTTTGTAAGGGCCAAAATCAAGGGAGACAAAGTGGTTTTGTTCATGAAGCCCACGTGCTCGTACTGCGTGATGGCCAAAGATGTTTTGTCAAAGTACAAGTTCAAGCCGGGACATTTAGAGTATATCGATATCAGTGGACGCAGCGACATGGGAAGCCTGCAGGACTATTTCCTGGAACTGACGGGAGCGAGCACGGTAAATACAAAGCTGCTCTGTCATGCTGCCTGAGAGTTTCACTTTGAACCTAAATACAGCAGAATGTGCGTGTGTGTGTGTTTAATGATACTGTGTGAAAGCTGTAGTATAAAAAGTAATGAGCTATTGAAATCTCATAGCAGTGACACCACAGAGGAGTAACTGACTGAGATTTTGGAGGAAGTGTGGATGGAGCGACACGCCTCTCCTTTCAACACCCACATATTTTTTTCATAGCACCAATCAATATAAATGACTAGGCAAGTGCCAACTTGTGAAATATCTGCTTCAAACTAGGCCGAGATTTTTATGAGTGCATGATAAGAAGTTGTTAATATCCTGTCAAACAGTAGGGTGGATTCACAGATCATTTTCTTGTATAACATGTACTAATACCACACTGTACTTCCTCTATTACAAGTAAAAATCCATAGCAAGACTATGGATGTGAAATATAAAAAAACTAAAAGAAAAGATTACAAAGAAAAATGTCCTCTTTGACTATTTTGCTACAGTGTCATATAATTAGATTATAGTGTTTTAATATAAAAGCAAGCTTTTACTGCTGTATTGGATGAAGTGAAGCGAGTTTTTTCCCTTTTTTTTGTGTGGTACTTAACCAATCATTTTTATTCAGGATCAATTTGCTGATTTTTTTTTCAAAAGTTCAACTCAAATGACCTTGTGAATCTTGTGAAAACAAGCAAATGTACATATTTGAATATATCCTAAAACAGTTGTAATTAGTGTTATGTCAGTCCATCAATCAATTAATAACCCCCCTCCCCAATAAAACCCTTCTCAGTCTGCCCCCTTACCTGAGTCACCCGTTGCATAACTACATCTGCTGCTTACAACAGCCGTTCTGCTCTCCATATTCAGTTCAGAGCTGGTCTGTCGTCATTCCAGTCATCTTTCAAGAATCCTGTAATAGACAGTCTCACTGATATACTCTGTTTCCTGATCACTTAATATTGGTGAATAAAGTTACCAGGTTACCAAATATAGTTACCATGGTATAATTGCTGACAAATGTGCATGAACTTGCGGTATTTATCCTCGTATCGCCCAACCCCATGCACAGCACTGAAAATCAACGACTGTATATAAACCAGTTGCATCCATATGTTGCGTTGATTTGAACGTAGGTCCCACGGGTGTTCATTGGTGAGAAGTGTATTGGAGGCGGCAGTGATGTGGCTGAGCTGCATAAGAGTGGCAAACTGGAGCCCATGCTGCAGTCTATTGGAGCCCTGCAGTGACACCCACCTCCCTCCCTCCAGACCCCAGGTAAAGGACACTGCACACACACACACACACACACACACACACACACACACACACACACACAAATACATAAAGGGAAAGATGGAGTGTCTGGCTGTGGAAAAAAAAGAGTAAAACAGAGGAGCATTTTTTATTAGCCTGAATAGGAGGTAGGTGTTGCCCCTGAGAGAACCAAGAGCAAGTCATTAAGTAACAGAAAGCTCTCATTAGGGTATAAATAAATAAATAAATGAAAGGAAATTAGACGCTCAAGGTGGCGATCAAAGAGATAAAAGGGCATTTCTCAGTGGAATAGACAGGAGGAAATTCTGCTGTGGGCTCACACTCTATCAAATCCTGGTGGAAATGTACAGAGGAGTGACAAACGGAAGGAAACAAATAACACACAGGCTCCTTCACAGGGTGCAGGAGGGGCTAACTGAAGGGTTCGATAAGTATGACAATGATCATGCTCTGTTGTATTGACAGCAGTGTCCGAAATGAACTCTTTCAACTCGATGAACGAGAGGACTGGCAGATGAACATTTCAACTGGTCAGGAATATGTTTAGCAGCCAGAGAAGTATCTATATTGATTGAGAGTTAAGCATGTGTTTGTTATAAGTGGCTGGAATAAAACACAGGTACTAGGGGATCTGTAATACAAGAATATGTTGGAGTTTGCTAAAAACATTTTTTTTTCATACATTTTAAAACCTTCTGGTAGAATCTCATTTATTTCTGTGGTAAAAAATGAGATACTGTTATGATTTTAGCATCTACCAGAAATGCTGCAGTGAAAGAGCATGAGTGATGACAGATGAAGTCTCTGTACTTCAACAACATAAAGAAGAAAATATGGAAACCTTCCCATTTCAAACAACCTTAATGGCCACTGGAGTGAGTTTATGAGGTGCACCTGAATGCACCATTAAAATGTCTGTCTCTCACAGGCGGCAGAGGACAGAAACAGCGTGCCTACAAATGATAGTTTAAGAGATATTTTGTAGTCTCATTTTGGAAATAGACGACATTGTCCACCAGTATTATGAAAACCACCAAACATGAGAGCATCTTGTGGTGGAACTTATTCACCAAGTAAAGTTTCAGCAACTTGTAGAATTTCTACCACGGAGTACTGAAGCTGTGTTTGATCAGCACCGTACTAACACACTTTATGTTGTTGTGCTTTATATTGTTTTAATCTGACTCTAAAACAGGTTAATTGTCCCGTGCAAAATGCTCACAAACACCTGTTCACATGGCTGCACAATAATGAAGAAACACAACAAAGTGCAGACACTCACTGAGTCTACAGTCGGTTCATTCTAAAACGTGTCTTTATTTAAAGTCAGACGTCATGTTATCTACAGTCTGTACAACACACGGGGTGTGGATGCAGCTCTGGAGCACGCTTTGTTTCACAGTCCACCTCTTCATCTGTTATTCACTGAGTAAATATGAATAGATTGGAATTTATCTGAAGATTTCTGAGGACACACACACTCTGTTGTGGTGCCGCTGATGGTTAGATGTATTGACATCACCTGTATACTGTTTCAGTCTCACAGTGGGGGTTTTTCCTATATACACAGCCTGCTGCTACACCTCTGCTGCACCAACTGCATATAAAAATAAAGTTACATACTGTATGCTGCCTAAAATGTCTGACACTGATTTAATTAATAATAAAAACTAGCTTCAAAATGTCAATATTAGTTTTGTTTTTACTGCGTTTTTGTTGAAGGATCTGACAAATTAAGTCCTTTCTTCCTGTAACCCATTTTTTTTTACATAAACCTGCACCTTTCCAGTAAACACCAGTGAAACAGTAGACTGTAAAACAGTGCAACCCAGTTGTCTCTTCAATATTATGTCATAATCATGTCACATAGAGAATAATTTACAAAAATAATTGCAGCACCAATAAATCATAATCTCATTATGATTAAAAACAACCAAAAGGAGGACAAAATAAACATTGTTTCACCCAGAGGCATTGTGGTTTTTAGTGTACCAACTTATGTTCATGATATGGTTCCTTTTCTTTAAATCTTGATAATCTGTACATGTAAATGCTACAAAAGGCTTTTGCCCTTTTGTGTGACAGACAGAGACGGACCATTATTACTTATTATTGCAAACAGATAAAGATTAGTTTAGACATTATTTCATATTGACCCGCAAAGGAAATGATGGAAAAATCCAGCTTACAGGCTTCAAATGAAATGCAAAAATACATTGACTATTGTTCTGAAGTCAGTGAAGAGAGCACTTGATTCTGATACAGGCTATGTGTAGTCTAATTTTGAAGATTTTTAAGTCGTGTATGTTGCCACTTAGCTGAAATAGTAATGGAGCCCACAGGAATTTGGGGCTCATGAGGTGTTTCAGCTTAAGAAATGCTGCATGTGCACACGTTCACAATTGATAGATCCAACAGGACATAGAAGCATCATGGGCCGGGGTTAAATTTAAGATGGAGCTGTTCTGTGTCAACATAGAGACGATTCAGAGACATCCCCAGGTGTTGAGTAGAGGAGGAAGCACTTCAGCGCAGTGTTCTCTCTGCTCTTTCAACCTGAAGTCACAGTACCCGTTACTAGAGTTCGAAACAGTCTGCACATGATCCTGGTCTGTGTTTCAACAGATGTGTGGTCTTTTGATATATCCGTTCCACAAATGGAGCCATTGTATGTCACTGTTCATCTTTGAAATCCCCCACTTTTCATCAGACAAGAGAAATATAATCCTTGACTGAGCCTCTGGCCGGTGGCCAGCCAGTCATTTTAAATTTATATTGGGTTTTTAAGGATCAGTCATTTTGTATTGCCAATGATGAAACGACATTATGCAAAGGACGCACAGTCATTCCTCCAGGGGAAGAGAGGTGTGTCACAGTGGTGTATGTCATTGCTCAACAACATAGTCCTGGTTTATGTAGTCTCACAACATCTTCCTCTGGAACAGAGTCCTTCAGAGTCAGCTGGACAAACAGAAAAAAACAACTTTTCTTCTGCCTGTTTCTCTGAGCATTGATGACCAGTCTCTGCCTTTTTCATCCTTCCCCCTGTGTTTTCCCTCCTCTGCTCTCCCTCCTGTTGTCCACAGGTTTTTGGCATCCAGGTGGGGTCACATGACTATGCAGCGGGACTTTCGTAGCTTGCGTCGCCGCTGCTGGTACTCGCTGAGCTCCTGGAGGTAGCCTCTGGACGGCCAGCGTAGCCTCTCAACCTGCTCACGCTCTTCCTCTGAAACTCATAAATTCATAAATGTAATCAAATGCAAACACAACTATCAGCATGTTTCGCTCTTAAAGCCATTTAGCAAGATTTACTGTGCTTGGCACATGCTTAGTTACACACATTCAGTAGTAAATTCTTGGAGTGATGCCATGATTGCAGCCAACAAGGCTGAAATATCTGCTCATATTTTGTTTACACCGACGAGATGGACAGTGATGGATCATGTGCTGTCTATTTGTTCTAGCCTTTCTCTTCCCTGGTGGCCTTCAATACCCGTCCAATGACCTTAAATGATTTTTGTGTGAATGACTAATGATGACAATAAAATGTGCTTCTGCTACTAACCAGAGAAATGTTGCAGTTAGTTTTTGACTGCATTTGTGTTCTTCAAATGCATGTTACCCAAATAATTGATAAGCAATTGAAGTATTATATAACTATATAACTGCTCTTTCAGTAGTTGGCATACTGTAAAGAAGCACGGCAGCTGACAGTACATATACTGCTGTATTGTGTTATGTGACAGATATAAACTACAAAGGTTTTCATTAATGTCTTTAACTATGTTTGATTCAAAAACTCAGAAAAAAACATCATCAAATAGTGAAAACTCACTTTTTTCTTTTCAAAAAAGAAAAAAATGTGAGTGACACATTGTTCCATGTGAATTCATCCTGATTACAGCTCACTTTGTATTTTATTACCAAGTTACTCTGAGCTTGACCCACCTACACTGTGTGGAAAAACAACAGATTTCTCAAAAGCCTGAAGGCACTTTGACTTAATTATTTTTATAATCAAGTCTGAAACTGTCTTCACACTCTGAAACAGCAGTTTAAATTTTCACGCCAGTCTGCAACACCTCATACGAGGCTTGATTGAATTTGTCAGACATTTACTAAGTGTTGCAAAGTTCCTGACTGACCTGAGAGCTCCAGGAAGTCCGGTTTGTGGCTGAAGATCAGGTAGTTGTTGGCGATAAAGTGGAGGAGCCAGACATACAGCTGCTCTGCATTGTGGCACTGAGGATCAGTTCAAACAGACATTTTATCAGGGAAAATAACAGGGATTCTCTTGAGAATTCATGCTTTTTCATGGATTTCAAAGAATATCTGTTGCAAATACAGGCCTAGAGCTACTGCAAGTTAGAAGATTAAGCTTGGCACGGGAAAAAAAATTGCATAAGGCAATTTTTTGACAAAACAGCCAGATTTACTCTACACACAGCATTTGCACTCTGATGGCTAAAGGAAATGTCATAACTTAAAGGAGCAGTAATCAGTTTACACAGACAAGTCATCTGCAGGCCTGTTTTTGTTCTCAGTTGAGCCTTCTTGCTCTTTTGTACCCTCACACACTCAAAATTGCACTGACCTTTGCTCGGCGAAGCAGTCGAATCACGCTGATACCTGTAGACGACAGCTCTCTACTGGGCATGCTCTGAAGGTAAGCGCACACACACACTTCACAGAGATGCTGCAGACGTTTCACCTGGTACATCTCAGCACAGACCAGCACAGCCATGGCCTGCAGCACACTGGCTGGACATACAAACACACACAGCAAAGTCTGATACACTGCATACGCTCAAAGTATCACACATGCATCAATTACATTTGACAGCACATCTGTTTAAAAGTTGGACACATGAAGGCTCCAGAAAAAAAATCAAAGGCCTAAAGACGCTTCCTGAAGTAAAGAAAGTGTTCTATGACAAGTTATATACTCAAAATTGTTACACAGTTCCAAGTATTTTCACAACTTTTAGCTCAATGTTTGGTTACACGGTCTACAATTTAACAGTTTTGTGTCATTTGCATGGCTCTCAGTTCTATTCCCAGCAGTTTTGAGCAAAAAAACTAAAAAAAAACCCACTGTACTCCCTGCACCAAGCAGCAGACAAGGTTAGCAGCTAGCTGGTGAACAGTGAAAGATTTAGCAGCTATACCACCAGATATTTCCCTCAGGAGTTTGTATGTAGACCATAACAGAACTAAAAAAAAGTGAATATTGTACTTATTATTGTCAGGTGGCCAGAAAAAAACCCCTCAAATATTGTTTCTTGTCTGCACATATTTGCCAAAATAACTATTTTCCAATTGCAATTGTTATTTTTTAAGTGCTTTAAAGAAAAAGACAAAGAAAATCTATCTTTTATAATCAAGCCCTAAAATGCAATTCAGACTTAAATCTTGAGTCATTAATCAAAATTTATTACCCATTTATTTGATCACATTGTCCCATGTTTTAGTCAGGCTATACTCAGCATAGCCTTCTGTAGTATGTCAATTTTTAGCATTGAAATCTCTTTATAAAACCACCCAATTTCTATGATTACAGCACACATCCTCACAGAAACAAAATCTCAGCCTTGTGCTCCGAGTAAAGCTTAGTGTTCAAATCCCATGAAAAAGAATACTTACAATTTCCTATTGCTCTTTCCAAGCTGTCAAATAACATCCTTACAAACACACTTGCAACGACAAACATCAACCAATTAATGTCAGTCCTATTATGGGATGTCAAAATGCCAAATCAAATGACTCACTCCTGCCTTCCTGACAGTCGCACACTGCCCTCAACATCCTTCACTCTCAGCTAGAAACACTGGGTCTCTGTGTGTGTCTGTGACAGGCTGAGCTGCAGTCAGACACAGGCTTTGTTCTCTTCAGCTGCATATCAAGTGCACATTTAAATGAGCATTAATGTATTCCACTATCATGCATTATGCACATTATTTATAGAGTATTTATCTGAATGAAATTCCCCTCTGATTTCACACCCTGTGTTTTTGTCACCACTGCTGGTGGAGTTACCTTGCTTTGACCTTGAGTGCTGAGCTCTTACATAACAGTAGAGCGGCTGCAGCCTCTGGAGCTCTTTCATGGCTTTAATTTCCTGTTCCTATGACTCAACCTGACGCTGTATCTCTGAAAACAGCTTGCCTCGCCTCCTTGTACCTAAGCTGGATCTTAAGGGCCGCTTGTTGAAGTTTTTTTTCATGATTTTCTCATCAAAACATCTCATGGCACAAAATAAGCAGGATCGTCAGCTCTCAGCGGCTGGTTATTCAGAGCAGATTATTCTGAGCCTTTTTAATGTCTGTTCAGCAGCTTCATTATATAACAATATGGAAAAGAAGATGACAGTCAACCTTGTAATTAACTCTGTAATTCTGCAACTGTAACTTATAAGGCTTTATCTTTTTTAGAGTGACATATTGTTTTTCAGTGCAAATCTGTTATCATATGCAGATGGAGGTTTGAACAAAGAGGGACTACAGTCACTTCTGATGTCAGCAGAGATGTCATGAAAGTTTACACACATACTCACTACTAACTAAGCCACTTAAGGCACAACAGTATGAGCTTGCCATTCAACGCTGCAGTAAGTAATCTTTTACCACTAGGGGACAGAAAAATTCAAAAATGAAAGCTGCAGGAAGACTTAACGAGATTTCAGATTATCCAGTTGTTTTGGCTGGGCTGTTGGCAAACAGTTGGACACTTACACATCACGCAGGCACAGACATTAAATTACATTGGAGAGAAAAGATAAAACTAATATACACAGGCATTTTTGGTCCACATACTAATGAAATCCATGACTATGTTTACAAGTAAGTTACCTCTATTGTAAGCTGTTTTTTCCCTGATTCACCAACTGGTGAGTGTGAGTCAATCGGCTACGTACCTGAATTAGCATTATTTATTTTGTTGGTTGGCCAACCAAAACAGCAGGCTTTATTGGCCAAAAACATCGATTTTCAGTGGGATCAACAGTATTTGGTAAGTACTTGGTATATGACAAGTAGTCACTTAATTTGCCACTGAAATAAAAATGTTGTCAAATGTGACTCAAAGGTTGCAGAAACACTTCAGAAATATATAATGCCCTGTAGTTCTCAGTGCTAATTGCTTTGAAAATGCAGCGCAGAATATGATAGATAGTGACAGAGGAAAACAACAACAACAACAACGACACGTCTGGGGCAATGAGATTGCACCACCAAAGGCAGATGAAGCGGTGATGCCACGCGTTGATTTTGTCATCACTAAATCTAATTTAATTTTAAGCTCAGTGCTGTTCTCCGCACGCCTCCTGAGACCCACACTGGCAGCGTTTCACAGCCACACAGATGGTTGATGGCACTTGTCATCTGCGCTTTCGTTTTGCGAGCGAGGAAAACACCATTGTACTTCCCTCGAGTGTTTTCTGATTTGGTGATGGCGCCTTTTCATTCAGTACATTAAAATTACATCAAGGGCCCATTGTCTTTCTGTCATTTTGTTGCTCAGATTCATGGCATCTCAGTCAACCAAACAAATCAACCAACAGCTTTTTTACGTTTTTTTATCCGCTATTAAACTTGCTATTAATTAGCAAGCTCTTTTTTTATTTACAGCATAGCCTGAAGGGAAAGTTACACGCAGTGAATGAAAAACACACTGACTGAGAGTTTTGCTGCAATCAATCTCACCCCCATGCAAAATCTGCTACAGAGTTTAATTACTCCACAAGATAAAGAGGACAAGAGGGACATTTTCTCCCTATATTTAGGTTGCGTTTGCAGTTTTAGAGGCCATTAAGTCATTAATCTTAAGTAGTGGTCACAATGGTATACCTGAGTTCATGTGTGTGTTTGTTTGCAGTAAACTCACCAGGACAGCAGGAGTCAGTGTAGAGGTACTCCAAGAAAGACAGGAAGGTGTCTGATGAGACGCCATGGATGGGCACCACTCGACTCCGGGCCTCTGCATACTTCCCGCTAAACATGGCCGCCATGACGTCACAGCGTGCCACCAGCACTGCTCGGTGGGCCGGCAACACACTCCCTTTAAAGCACACAAACACATGCAAAATTTAACATCTGGATTTCAGTGCAGTGTCCATGAAAGTTCCTCAGCTGTGTGAAGTGAAATACCTAGGAGTAAAAATTGATCGTAATTAATGTATTAAAACTTGATAATAATTGTGTTAATCTCTAATAATTTTAAAACTGAAAAGATAAACCAAAAAACACTTCAAGTTCTGAAAAAATTTTAACAAGTCAAACACTTCTGATATCCCTAACATGTCCCTTTATCCTCTCCACAGAAGTACAGAGGGCAAATCAAATTCAATTTGACTTGTTTTGAGTGATGACGTGTTTTAATGGGCCATTTAAATTATCAGGGAACAATTATGACATGTAAAGCTGGGCACAAGTCTTGATAAATGGCTGTCATGAAGTGCCATTAACACCCAGTGACAGCCCTCACCACACTCTATTAGTGTAAAGAGAATGACAAAATATTCTTGTAGAAATATTCTCCGTGACCTCTATCAGCTGAACTCACGGCTCAGAGGGGCAAGAGGAGCTCACTGCACTTTTTTTATGAGATAAATATTGATTGAGGAGAGGCTTAGGGGCTTTATTTCTAGATTTCTCAGTTTGATCCTTTAATGGAGAATTGGCTAAAAGCAGCTCGTGGTGGAGCTTCTGGTGAGATGAAACATGACAGGAACGGAAGACAGCCGGTCCCTCAGACCATTTTATCTTATTTCGTCTCCAAATGGATGACCAGGCCCCGGCTCTGAGATCATAATTCAATCATGGCTAATAAAATGTGACCTTCCTCTGCTGTGTGACTCTGCATGCATTTGTTAATGTGTGTGTGTGTGTGTGTGTGTGTGTGTTAAGCGGATCAGTGTGGACCCACCTTGCACCATAAAGATGACATCAGAGTAAAGAGGAGAATTAAAGAGGTTGACAAGCGTCTGTGGACCGAGCTGAGCTGCTCGTGCACTTGGGGTGTCCCTCGGGCCCTGTGCACGCGCACACACACACACACACACATACACACACACACAAAAGAAGCAGAACGAGAGTTAACATGCCTTTGCTGGCTGTCAGGTACTAGTTACCAGCACAATTGCCATTCTGTGCATCCTTCTCACCTCCCCTGTAGAATACAAATGGCCTCTGTGCCAGTCTCTCTTAGTGCTACCCAAACATACTTAAGCTGCACTGCCAAGAACGACATGACAGAACTGGCTAACACTGAAAACACACTGAGAGCCAGACAGTCATCCAAATTGCCCATTTATAATCACATTTGGCAATTTTAGGCATTGAAAGGATGCATTATGAAACATGTGTATAAGGTATACTGCACTGCACAGCAGGTGATATCAACAGTGTGAGAGTGGCTGTCACTGGTTTTTGGAGTGTATGTGCACACATGGTTTTGTTAAATCTGCAAATAAGTGCCATCAAAGCATCCTATTACCATGACGTGACCTTTCTCAGTTAAATGAAGCACAAAGAACTCCATATTCTCGCACTGCTCTGCCGCAGAGGGAGCGTTCAGCAAACACAGAGCTTTCAGAAGAGGCAGCAACAGAATCAAGCCTCTTTGATTTTGTGAATCAATGGAAAGCTTATGGAGAGCAAATTTAGGCTGGTCTGGCAGAGTGAGGCGACCCCGAGGTGTTTGCAGAGGATGAGATCAAATCATGACGGGACATTAGGGCGTCTCATCGCGTCAAAGTGGCCCAGCCGTCTCTCAGTGTGTCAGCTCGACACAACTGTGCCTCAGGTAGAAGAACTAGTTCTAACCAGATGGGTTGGTCGACCATACATGATGCCAAAGGCTTGTCGGACACACAAATGTCACATCCCCTGTTATCTCTCTAAATGTTGAAGTCTGCTGCCTGTTACACAGAGCCACCTCATGTTTTTGAAATAGACACAAAGCATGACAGATGTGACGCTTTGAATTTTAAATATGATGTCAGATTTCACAGCCAATGTCCACTGTGAACTTTTTATAGATCTTGTGTTGTGTTTCAAGTTCTTTTGAGAGCATCTCTTGTTTGTTTTGTGCTAATTCCCTTGGCATCTGAGAGGTGATACAGGCGTTAATTATGTAAATATGCTAATTATAGCCAAATTATCACTGCCCTGTTTCTAAACAAGGTCTCGCTAATTAAGACACCGTTAGTCTGCAACTACAAAGGACCTGTTTGTACCTCCTTCAAAGAGGAGACTTGACACAGTGTAAATGTTTAACCTTTTTTGTTTCAGAGGGCTCTTACAGCAAACACACCGTAAGTTACCACATATTACATATTCTTTATGACATTTTTTGGGTATTAGAAAAAGAGAAAAAAGGTGTTTTATAACACAAAAGACTTTACCCTGTCTCTGCCGATGAGCGATCGTATGCGCTCTATAAGCTGAGCCACTGCTAGCGAGTTCTTCAGCTTCTCCTCCAGGGCCTCCTGGAGGTGATCCCACTCCCACGCTCCTGCAAAACATCCACAGACACAAAGATTTTGTAGAGCTTCAGTAGTACAGTTTACAGAAACTCTGTTTTAGCAGACAAGTGCTCTGACCACCCACGTTCACTCAGGACCTGTTTTTGACAAAAGTTGGTTTGTTCTTAAGTTTGTTTGCTTATATAATCCATGGTGGCTACGAGTGGGACAGCCAGGCCAGATTCTACAAATATCGGAAACAGTGACCCAAATGCTTTTGTGAAATGCATATGATAACATATCAAACCAGGTGATGGATAAAATGCCACACAATAAGAATCAAAAATATTAAATGTACTTCATGGAATGTAAAAAAAATTTTGACTTAAATTAGGAATATCTGCATTTTTAGTTTTTTCTTATTTGACTACATTAAAATTTAAGCAGTTTTGCTGGCTAAAGCTGAAAGACAGTGTCTAAACAAGAGACCATAATCATGTCAGCATGCTAATGAGCTCACAGTAACAATGCTTCGGTGCTGATGTGTAACATATAATGTTTATGATGTTCTCTGCCTCAGTTTAGCATGTTGGCATGCATAGCATAACATTTGCTGATTAGCACTACACACAAGTGCAGCTGAGGGTGATGGGATTGCCATTAGTTTATCAGTAATTTAGTCATAAGCAAAGGCCTTAAAAACTTTTGACCTGATGATGCCTAAGGGGGTTAATACTGTATTACTGTCTCATCATTGTTTGCCTCCGGCGATCAGTCAAGTGGCAGTTTACATCCATGTCTGGCCAGACCCAAATTATATTTGTAGTGATGTGATAAAAGCAATTAAATAAAAGGTATCAAGTGTATTTTTTGCAAATTGGAGGTAATAAATACATTGATGTGCATGATTCCAAAATTAATTTCCTGTGAGAAACATGCTGTTTTCACTTAGAGACTAATTTTACAGAGGAGTACAGAGGACTGATAGTAATGTTATCCTTTTAGATATTAGTGTGAAGTTTTGTCATAATTATTAGTGTATGAGCTCTTGAGCTTTGGCTAAAAACAGGTTTTAGCATAAAAAGTGAGTAATTACATGGATCAAGGGATTACAGTTTAACAGTAGTTTCAACATTTCACTAAAAACCCAACATGTGAACCTCATGGTGACACTAAAGGTAGAGTAAAAAGGATCAGCAAAGTCAGTTGGATTAATTCTCTGGGGACCATAAATGTCCATCGAGTATTTTGTTGCAATCTATTCAAGAGTTGTCAAAATATTTCAGTCCAGACAAAATGGACAATCTAACAGACAAACCAACACTGCCAATGATGGAGCTGTTAGTATTGCTTAAAATTAATGATGTGTAACAAATAAACAAGGAGAAGAATAAGGACAGTAAAACAAAACAAAAAAAATTAACTGCCATCAAAGAGGATGTAATATGAAGACTCAATATTAGCAACACTGAATAAAAGGATAAACTTGAGGAACTATTTAAAACACAATAAGACCTAGCAAAACTCTTCCTCCTGCTCTATCAATTGGAAAACATCTGTGCTGCATGTATTCACCTCAGCGGTATTCTCCTTTATAAAGCCTGCACAGCCCTGCAGCTTGATTGGGGTGGTGCACTCTGTCTCACGGGGACATAAACAGACTGTCGAGGAAAGAAGGGAGCTGGACTGGCCAGGATTTATCTCATCATTAGTTCATAATGATGGTATTTGGGCTGATAGAGGGATTACCTCAACACGCGGTGCCGGATAATGACAGTACGCGGCACAGACGCCTCATAGGCAGGGTGTGAGATTAGCTCAGGAGCTGTGCAGCTGACATACGAAGCAGCCAGACACCAAAAAAAGACTGGATACACTGCCAGATGTTTTCATGAGCTGGATGGAGAAGAATTTATTCAAATGAAATATTTAAGCAAAAAGCAAAAACTGCAAAATGCTTAATTTATCATCACATAAATAAGATTCAGTGCTGATTTGTTTTGTTTCACCCACCTACACACAAAAAAAATGCTGAGTTACTTTAAAGAACAAGTTGGACACATTAAAGGTCCACTTTGTAGGATATAGGGGGCATGTAACTTAAAAAGCATGTTTTCATAGAGCCTTCATACCTATAGAGGATGCAGTCCGCTTCCAGGGAGTTCACCATGTTGCCCTGCCATTTTTCTGAAGTAGCCCAGAATGGACAAATCAAACACTGATTCTTTCATATTTTTTGCATTTTCAGCTGCAATCAAAGACTCTGCTAAGAACCATAACACTAATTTCCCGGAGGTTTCCTTTAAATTTTCTATAACTGCTAGTTTCCTTACTCTAAAGCTTTACTTAACAACCTCTAACATCACCAATGTATTTTGTCCTCAATTCACTAGCAAATAAATTAAATTACAACAATTTTTCCCAGTTACACAAATAGTCTCAGAAACAACTGGACTGTATTCTAACATCTGACCTGAAATTAGGCCAGGATGACCGTCAGCACATAATGTGTCGTACACATGTAACACACATGTAATTCATGAACTAAATATGCACACACAGACACACACAGTGTAGCAAACAAATGACAAATTGAATAATTCAGCAGCACACTATACAAGGAGACAAAGTCTCACAGTGTTAACATCATACAAGCAAAGTCACGGCCTCTGTGGCTGTCCACACACACATTCAAGTGACAAAAAACCCAGAGCATGGAAAATCACCACGTGTGTGATGCTGTGTGTTTACAGAGACGCGATATTGTCATGGAAATTTGTTCTGCTACGCGAACAAAATGAGCTACAACTGACAAATGAGTGGAACTGAATTGCGGACAGAAAGACATCTGTCCTGTCTCTAGGAAAGCAAAAGTACAGCTTGTTGTGGATTTACTGCAAATGAACATCAAACTCTAGCTCCGAGTGTGTGTGTGTGCGCTCTGAGTGTATTTGTGGGCAAAGAATAACCCACACACCCGACTTCAAAATCCATAGAATACACTTAGGAGGGAATACATACACTCTTTGTGAGGTCAGCTGCTTCAAACATGCAATCAGACCCACCATGTTGGAGGTTAAGAATTTTCACACGAGGCTAAGCACTGTCTCCCTGCAGTGTTTTATGGAAACGTGACATTCATATTCTGCTCACCACATGCACACATATTCCCCGTTCCGCTCTCCTCTCCCAGCCTCACACACACACACACACACACACACACACATTAACTGTATGCTCTAGTGCTCAGCTCTTCCAACCAAACACTCTCTCACCATCCCATTATCATCTCACAGAAATGCGAGCAGATCCTCATACACTCCGCCCCCTCCTTTCACCCTCACCTTTGTTTTTCACTCACAAGTTTCCAGTCCTTACTTTCCCATGTTCCTTACTCAAACAAAAAAAGAAAAAGAAAAAGAAAAAGAAAAGAAAATCCGCACAAGTACTTGTGTATGTATGCTTCAACTGCTGGCTTTGTTATTCTTATTCATGCAGTCACTCACAGAGACTCAGTCTAACCCTGTAATCTTCTTTCCCTCTCCACTCAACCCTCACCAGCACACATACTCACTCAGCTCATGCGCTTGTGTGTCTGCCTCTAGTGTGTGTGCACATGTGTGTTCATTGAGACTATGTGTGGTGTGTACATGCAGTACATGTTAAGATGCAGCCATGAATCAGATGTTAGCACAGTTTTTTGCCACAGGGACTCCTGCACAACATGCAGACTTTGATGAAGCGCTGGCATGCACGTGCAGCGAGTGCAGCACTGCAGACTCTGAGCTGCACACTGAGAAGATTTTCATAACAGCACTGAAGTCACATAGAATATCACACGGCTGTTTAACCAGGATGCATCCACGACTGGATAACGTTAATGAATCTGCAAATGTGTCAATTGCATGTTTTTAGCCTGCATGTGCCTGTATCCTTGTTGGGTGAAATGAATATAGGATACTGTTAATTTTACATGACAGTTTTATTACACAGTTAATCATCTGTCATTGTAAATATGAGGCTACTGTAACACAGCCAAATTCTATCCATTTATCCCATTAGCCAGCAGAATGATGGAAGTTCAATACTGTAGAGACATCACTCGGTGTACCCACCCATGTGTCTGTTATGTTAAATAAAACTGGGCCTGGTGGGAAAAAGGAGACATGAGTGGCCTGACACATTCAAGTACCAAAGTGGGTTAAGAAAGCAGAATAAGATCAGAGTATCACACAATGAATAATCAGGTCCTGGATTGAAATACTTCAGTTGCTTACTATCAAGCACTTTCAATCTGACTGATTTCTGTTTCTCACCATAATGGAACATTGGACAAGACCCAGTAGCAGGCAAACTGCTTTCTGCTGCCAGGGGACGTTAATCATTGCATCTAAATTATGGGGAAAAGAGTAACTGCTTTAAGGGAATGGAGTTCCCTTGCTGTAAATGTCGGTCCAGCTCTTTTAGCTGTACTTAAACTCCACTCGTAATGAGCAGAATGTGTCTAATATGGCAGCAACAAACAGGAAGCATCAGAGCTCATCGTTTCTCAGAAATCCTGTAAAGGGGAGTGAACTAATGGAACCATCCTTGCTGAGTTCAGACTTCTCTTTGTTTCCGAGACAGTTTTGTATTCAGATCTGCACATTTTGTTTGGCATTTCCTGTGCAACTGATCCTGATGCCAGAGTGTCAGTTTAGACAAGTTGATCCTGTTGAACCCACAGGGCTTTCGTAGGTGCAGATAGGATGCTCCTCTGTGTTGTTTAGTTTAAAGTTACTGTAACTTTTAAAACTGAAACAATTTGAAATTCAGAATTCACTTCCAATAAACTTAACCCTATGTGCTGAAGGTTTTTACTTGTTGCATTTTTTTATGCAGAGTACTTGGATTATTTGCACCACAGGACTTTCAAATGACCACAATGACCCAAAAGCTGATAATATAATCAATCAATCAACGTAGAGATTTGAAACAGTGAAATAGTGGATTAAATGATTAAAAAAGTGTAAAATAAAACAAACAAGTAATTGTAAAGGTCATCTTTATCCATCTTAGTTGCATGGCCATGTAAAGGGATATTCTGGATGGTCCACAACTTCAGTCCAGGCTGAAATAGCTCAACACCAACCAATTGTTTTTCCTAAATTTTGTACACGTCTACCAGAGAATGAATCCTGAAGTCTTCTGTTGGCCCCCTTACTTTTTTTTCTTTTAGGCTTTCCATCTGATGTCATCATCTTTTCAAAATTTCAGTCTGTTCATTACTTGAGTTTATGATCAAATACATGTTTGTGTTTAGTGCTAATTAGCAAATGTTAGCTTGCTGATGTGCTTAACTAGAATTGCTAACATTGTACCTGCTAAACATCAGCATGTTAGCATTGCCACTGATCATGTTAGCATGCTGACATTAGTATTTAAACGCCTTAAAGAGCCTCTAGCAGGGTTGTAGACTTGAAATTTGATAAATCAAATATACCAAAACTTCAGGAGTTCCAGTTTGTTGAAAAATTAGGGTTTGGTGGTTCTTTTAATCTTCTCTGAAAGCAAATTTAATATCTTCTTGTTTTGGACTGTTGATCAGAAAAAACGATTTAATTTCTCAATGTAACCTTGGGCTTGGAAAAATTGTGTTTGAGGATCATGAAGCATTTTTTAGTATTTTATGACATTTACAGCCCAAACAATAATAATCAAGAAAATAATCAGCATATTAAATGCTCATATTCATGGAACTTTTCTTGGCACCAGCAGCTTGTGAAAGTTCTACGTAAAGTGCTGGCATCTCACAAGCTGTTCAGTGTTAAAAAGGTTAGGGAGGAAAAAAAGAAAGAAATTTCCAGAAAAGACACAAAACAGCAGATTGTGAGAGTGGGCTGAGTTTGACTGGTGTTTCTTACCTCTGTATATGAACATGAGAGTCTCCCACAGGCACATACACAGGAGGGGGTCCTTCACCACCAGACGAGAGAGGCGTCCTGTCAGGTGCCCCTCTGATCGAGGCATGTCGTCAATAATCCCCCCGTCCCAGGTGGAGAGCAGCGAATGTGGGCCTCCATCTCGCTCTCTGCAAACACACCGCGACTGTGGACGTTCCCTGTCCAACCAGAGGTGAAATCAGCATAAAATCCCTCTTAGTTACACCAACGAGGAGTTTGCAGACAGACTGAGGTCCTGCTGGTTAGCAGGCTCAGGTGGGGAAAAAGCATGTGAAGCTCCATCTGCTGAACAAGCTTACGTCTCTCCTACCTGGTCTTGGGTCCAAGGAGCAGCTGTCTGAAGTACGGGCTGACAGCACACAGCACAGCAGCGTGCGCCCACCCCAGCTCTTTCCCAGAGTCCCCGGCGTAGAAAGCCACATCGGCGAACTGCACGCCACGCTCCAACAACCACTGCATGTCCTGAGAGAAGCTGGACTCCTCTACCCGGATAGGGGGAAGGCGAGCTGAACAGGGGGGAAAGAGGGTGCAGGCAGGGAGGAAAGTTGACAGAGAGGATAATTAAATATGAGTTGTGTAAACGAACAATCACTGCTAAAATCAGCTTGTCCATATTTTCTAAAAAGAAAAAAGAAAATCAACCACGTTTGGTGTGGTGAAAGCACCCCAGTAGTGTTGTAATTTACACACGGATGGCACACTGATATTTCCCCAATCTACCATGTCTACTTCAACTAGTGATGTACCTTTTTTTGAAAATGAATTGAGACAACTCAGAGAGAAATAGGGTATGTGGAGAGAGTGATAGTGACAGCAATAGTGAAGTGAGATATTCAAGTCCAGAAAGAGAGAGAGCTGTGAGAGACCAAGGTCATGTCGTCAGGGCACAACATGACCTTGGTCTCTCTGAGCTCTCCCCTGTTGCTCAAGTTAGCAAGCTCGCTTCCAGATATGTTTGTCTTTATGCAAATCACAGACCTGCAAAGATGCAAACCAAGGTTGCTGCACTGGATTCTTGTCTACTGAAGAAATGGAGAAATTGTCAAGTCTGTCTTTTTAACAGATGATTTTTCAGGCTTTTTCCTCCTATTAAAATATTGATATTTTTGAAGTTATGGTTTACTAAATTTTGGTAATTAAAAATATATAACACAGCACGTCCAAAAGCTCATTTTAAATGAGGTTAATGTTTAAAGCATAGAAAAACCTAGTGAAGCAATAGTCAGGCATAACTGATTTGAAGTCAACTGAATAGAGAATACGAGACAGATACTGCTTGAAAAAACATACAGGATTGGGAAACCTGACATGAGAGCTTTGTGATGCATGTGCTCACAAAGTCAGATTAATAAAAGGCGATAAAGCAATGAGCAGGGAAGAAAAAGGAAAGTAAAGGAATTGGGAGGTGGGCGCTTCACAAATCATTGCTCTATTATGTTCCTAATAATGGTTAATACACACTGCACATCTGCGGACCTCATCTCCTTTTTTTATGGCTGCTCCGATTTGGCAGTAAAAGCTGTGCTGTTCCTGAATCAGTGCACGTCATATTTAATGCAAACTACATCATAAGTAGAGTTAAGTAGTGTTGGACAGGCACCAGTGGATCTGACAGCTCTTGCTGCCTTTTTGGCTGGACTTAAAGCTGTCAGTCACAGCACCAGATACACAGAAACACACGCACAGTAGCAAAGCTGTCCGATCAATATTTAACACTAGTTTAACAGCCTAGTTCGTGTTAAATATTATCAGTCAGCTGTGCATGGAAAAATACTGTACTGTAAGCAGTAGAGGGAGTGGCTAAAAGGCAGGAGACAGAAGTGTAGTTATGAACTCATACTACAACACTGGAATCCCGTTTTTTTTTTTTAAATAAATGATGCCTCTGGATCTATTTGTGGTGTTCAGATACAATGCACAGTTAGTTGCTGGCAGTTGCCTTCAGATTTAATCAGACTCTCTTTTAGCAAATCGGGCGAAAGAGGGCCAGAGTCTAAAAAAAAAAAAGATTTAAGAGAAAAAAAAAGAAATACAACCATCAGGCTCTCCAGCTTGGCTCGTTACTGCTGCTTACTGTGTCTGAATGTTTGCGCCTCATGATCAGCATGGTCACTTATCTCTTCTCATAATTAGCTCTTTTGTGTTTACAGAATGTGACTGGCTTGAAGGCATTTTAAGTCTGTAATATCTGCCACAAACTCTAGACATCAGTTCAGTGTGGCTTGTTGTGAAGCCTGATAAGAATTTAATCTGAAATTCTGAATTTCCAATAAGCAGATTAAAACTAATTTATATCTTAAACAATTAGTCAGTGATTAATCTTGGCATCTTTTTAATGATAAAATAATTGTTTGAGTAATTTTTCAGGCAAAAATGCCAGACATTCTCTAGTTTGAGCTTCTCAAAGAGCAGAGATTTGAGAAAATCTTGTCAGCTTTGAAATGTGATCAGACAGACGCAACAATGTGCAAACATCATTTTAGTTTCTGCAAAGTTGTGATTAAAAGAGGTAAATGTTGCAGCCATGAACCAAATCTTCTAAAACTGTGATATATTTATTCAAATTTATGCACAAAAATGGAAATCACAGAGCAAAATGAGCTGCAACAGAGATTTTACTGGCTGGACAAATGGGTTTACAGCGTTCAGGTGCTTTAATGCCTAAACTGATTACAGAAATTTAGTTAAATCTGTGGGTTAATGAGTAATCCTCTGCCATCCCACATCAACAACCACTGAGCAGCCTCACAACAAGGCACTGTTGCTGCGTCAGGTGCTGAAAAGAGCTCAGTCTAAAATTGATTCAAACGTCACTGAATAAAAGAAGTCTACCTAGCTCTTTGTCTTGCTTCTTATTTTCAGTGTGGAACAGCCAGTATTGATCTGGATAAAACCTTTGTGCTCAGCTCTTTTTATGGCTATGTAAGCCGTAAGAAGAAACGATCAGGTCTGTCCAACTGAAGGCTCTCTATACACCATAAAAAGAGCAATTTCAAGCACCAGTAATCCCTTAATACATGAAAATGAAATCACTAAATGAAAATTAATAACCTCCACTAATGAACGATAAAGACATTCCAAATAAGGGGAAAAAAGGCTAAACACTATCTATAGAAAGTGACCAGACACAACAAAATAAAAGAAACGTTAGTGTTTCCATATTATAGCATTCTTCTGACCTGGTTGTTCTAAGTGAGGGGGACGAAGCTCGTTCACTTTATTTCCTCTCCTCTTCTCTGGTCTCTCTTTGGCTTTGTGTTTCAGACACTGAATCATGAAGTACTCCAGCTGAACAAAACGAAAATACATACGTTAGATCACACAGCAAGCTACAAAATGTGATGTTACATCATGAATTCTCAGCTTTGGATACACTTACTGAAAAAAAACAACATAACTACCTGTCCATGTTTCCTCTACTAGGCACCATTTCTATAGTTTTTTTATCCAGGAAGAGACAGGATTTGAGCATCAAAATACATGTGCAATTTTATCGGGAAAGCTGAATGAAAACCTTGCTCATCCCATCCTGATCATGGTGACGTTTATTTGGTGCTGACAAATGTGTCCGATTAATAATCTGACGTGACACCTGATTCCAATACAGTCCCAATATTCCAATCTGTTCCAAAATTTTTCTTTCGACCATTTAGTTCCTCTGTGAAGTGACCACTTACCACGCTGCCGAAGTAGCGGCCCACAAAGACGTGGTTGAGAGAGGGCAACTCCAGGTAGGTGGCCCCCAGGTCCCGGGACAGCTGCAGACCTTCACTGTGAGGCACACAGCTGCTCCAGTCAGACGCACACAGTGGACACGTACACGGAGGGCCTTCATCTGAACACAGAGAGGAGGTTTAGGTCTAAGACAACTGGTATCATATTATGGTCAATAGGATGAAATTAGCGTGAAAAGTATTGAATTAAAAGAGTTAAATACTGCTGTAAAAGTGTCTGTCTTCGTTAACAATAAGCTGACAGAGCCGTGACATACCTTCAGTTAAAAGGGTTAACATGCTGTTCATGTTTGTTAAAATATAACAAGAAGTTAACAGCTATATTGCCGTCATATTGCATTTTTTCTTTAGCTGTTTTTTGACGTCAAGGGTTAATGAACATAGCAGACAAGGTTCAAAACATATTTTAAAGACAGAAGTCAGGGAAAAAAATAAGACATAGTGTTAAAAGCTCTGAAATTAATTGAATTTCTTCACTTGAAGAAACCTTTGTCAAATGTTGTCGTATTATTGCCATGAAGCAAAAAAAAAAACAGCATTATACTACAGTTTACAGAGTCATAAACACACCCATCACTCAGGTGGCTGTGATGTGTATGACAAAAAGTTGATCCCAAAATACCAGAGCTCAGCAGCAATGTCTGACACTCCCTAAGGGGACAAAGTACGCTAATGCAGACAAAAAAAAAAACGCAGCAAAAAGTATAAGAAATATCATGCAAGAACATCTTAAACAACACTGAATCTGTTACATCACAACAGTTCTGTTAAACACAATATATGTCACTCAGAACCTCTTTTGTGAATATGTTTCAGAGCTTGTTAAAAGTTCCTACAGGCCCAACAAAAAGTTCAAAGTAAAAAATGCTTCATGTGAAGAGCAAAAGAAAAAATATGGCATTAAAAAAATGGTATCTCACAAAACAGAACAAAAAACTAGATGCCACAGCCATGTGTGCTTATTTGGTGTTAACTTGCCCAAAGTCCTGATGTCTTTATGAGCATTACCAGTTAAACAGCTGATAAGGAGATTAAAAAGGGAGATGGGTGAATATATTTTATTGTTTTGTAAGGGATTGTTTTGTTTTCGTTTTGGTTTGGGATGTTGCCTCCTGCAATACCATAAGTTCTTTGGTTTTTTTCATTTAACACTGATGCATTCTGCACTTTCAGGCCACCCTTTTTTTACATTTTCTCTAAGTCCATAGTATAAAAATATCTTGCATCAAAAAAAAAAAAAAATCATCTAAACACATAAAATCTGCAAAGGCATGTGCACTAGAACCAGCTATTCTGTGGCGTGTGTGCATGAGGACTGAAGAGACAGAATCAGACAGAAAATTTGGAGAATAGCTTGGAGAAGAAAAAAGCCTGCACAAAGAGGAGAGAGCCAGAATGAGCTGGACATACAGCTAAGTGCTGAGGCATTTGATAAATCATGCTGCTGATAACCTACAGGCATGATGGAGCAAGACAGTGCATGTGCGTGCATGTGCGTGTGTGTGTGTGCACACGCGTGTATGAGCGTCTGACAAACGGTGACTTGGCATATCAGTGGTATGTTTGTGTGCGTGAGTGAGCGTGCGTGTCCTTGGATTAATCTGTCTCTGCTCCCGCATTAATGGCCATGTTGATGCACGTATGGCAGCCCTCTCTGCCACAGTCGTGCCTTGGGGTGGTCTAAAGTCGAGCAGCAGGAAGCGCTCAGAGCTCAGCCATCATTGTCTGCAGTCATGAGGGGATAGCATGAAAATACTCACAGCAGCCACAAACAAAAACACAAACAAAGGTACCCACTCCCTCTCCTCTCCTCTCTCTCTCTCTCTCACTCTCTCTCTCACTCTCTCTCTCTCTCTCCCTCTCTCTCACTCTCTCTCTCTCTGGCAAAGACTTGACTCGCACTCTGATCATTCTGCAGCGGAGCTCTGACAGTATCTCAAAGTATGTCGAGCAGACAAGCTAAAAATACAACCTGGTGCATTTGATGAGCTTGTTTACAGAATCTGGATTCAACAAGGGTCAGTGTATGTGTGTGCACAAACACACACAGACTCGCTGAGGTGTCAGAATACATGCATGCTAATTCCCAAAGTGTTAAGCCAGCTCCAGTGAGGCTACACCCAAGCACCCTAGTCCTACTTAAGGTCCAAATTGCAGTTGTGGTGAAATTTCAGTGTTTAAGTGTTATCTGTTTGCAAGGCTTATAATGGTTTAAAAAAACCTCAATTTAATGTCCTGATTCGGTGTGTTTACTGCAAGAAAGCGTGTGAGCTGAAAGCCTGAAGGCAGCCAAGAGGAGTTTTAATCATGAGCATCCTCCTTATTGCTGCGAGGACACACTGGAGGACACAAGGCTCAGACAGCAATCTCACTGCTCCAACAAGCAGATCCTGGTAATGTCCACAAATCAAACTCAGCAACTGAGGAAACAGCAAGTTAACTCCAAAATGTCAGGATGTCATGTATGACTAAGAGATCAGATATTCTGTGTTTTTTCCCTCTCAAACTTCATTGTTTGTGGAAAATAGTGACAAACTGCAAAAGGAACCATCAACTGTTGTTGTCACCAAAACTGCATTTATTCCGGCCAGATCAAAAACACAGAACGAAAGCTTCCTCACCGTTTAGCCGTGCTCCAACCGCGACCAAGATGACAGGAACACCCCAGTGCCTCAGGAGCGGGCGTAGTCTCGGGGCATAGCCGTTCCTAACTTGCTGGAAGGCCAGCTTGTCAGTGACTGAATATTTAATGACCAGGATGTCTGCCTGCTCGAGAACTTTCCGTACGCTGGCCCAATCACTGTCCAACAAGTCCTGGAAAGTCAACGGAAGGACGACAAATATAAATAGAAAAAAGACAAAGGAGGATAGACATGAAGAATGCAATAAACAGAATCATCCACATAGCCAACCTGTGCTGTTAATCTCACCTCAGGCGACCCCAACTCCTCTCTGAGTCTCCCTTAGTATAAATACCTCACTGTGGCTCCTGGGATTTTACCCCCAAGGAACCTGTTTGAGGCTATAGCTGCTCTCTCTTAACCAACTCAACTCGTTGAGCAGGAAAGCAAAACACTTCAAAAAGCTCTAAGCACACTGAATTTATAAAAAGGGACAAAGAGACAGAATTAGACTGACAGACTTTTACCAGCACCACCCCTGCCACTGACAGACAGCCCTATAATAGGAGGCATACAGTTCTGCAACAGAATCATAATAGTGCATTCATTTTAAATTCACATGCTATGAAGAACAAAAGTTCTTTCATCATTTTTCATGTGTGCAGTGCATGTTAAAATAGTGTCTTCCTAAGAATAGAGATGGGTTTTTTTTCCAAAGCCTGCAATCACGCTGAAAGGCAAGTGGCCTTGGAATTTGAAATGTTGTGCATCTTCTAAGAAACAGAAGCAGAGTAAAAGGTAAATGGCATATCAGTGAAGAGACACTTACTCTTTTACTAATGACGATATAATCTAGCATAGTTACATCACTTTTTTTATGTCATGATTTGCCATTTTGGCTTGTAAACCTTCCTCTCCAGTCTGCAAGAAGTGGTCAGAAAGAGGAGCCAAAGCAACACAATAAAAAACGACTCCTAAGGCTCCCTTTTAATCTACTACTCATGCAAGCCTGCTTTTCTCACTCTGTTCTGCACAAACACACCATCAATCTCTTACCCAGCTGGGACAATCCCGAACCACCACAGTGACATCCCCAAACACACGCGAGGTGTACTCCATGAAGGCCGGGTTGTGCAGGCTGCTCTCCAGGTCGCAGGGTCCCACCAGCGCCCCGTGACCCAGGTAGCTCCACAGCAGGCCTCCCTGCAGCTGCCCCTGGCCCATGATCTCGTCCCCCGGCCCGACTCTTCCAGGACACTCGCTGCCCAGGGCCACAATGTGGATGGACCTGTAAGCCAGAAAACTCTTGGTTGGATGGAAGTGGCTTGAATGAAGCAGCACACAAGCAGATGATGATGATGATGATCCAGAGGTAGCACTGAGGGAGAGGAGGCTTTGCTTTGGTCCTTATTATTCATGTCTATCACGGAGACAGTGCATCACCGTTATGTCACTGAAAATCACTGAGAAAAAGCTTGCTAATGCCCTAATTTTTTCAAAAGACATTTTTGTTCAATACATCTGACACTTTAAATAATTATTTCCGTGTTGTATTCATATTTATCAAGCTGTGATATTCAGATAAAAATGAAAAACATGTAACCATATCGGGTACACCTTCTCCTCACATCCCTTAATGAGTTGCAGCTCCAGAGCAACTTACATTGTGGTCACCGCGGTTTTTATTCCGCTGCTCTACTCTATGGAGCCCGTTTCCCCTCGCGGTGCGTTTCCACGCCAGTCTGCAGTCAGACTCGGCTTTTCCGCAATGAGCCGCGGCTCTGCTCCGTCGTTAATCCCTCTCATCGGTGGCTGGCCCCCCGGGAGCCCGGCTGCTGGGGAGTTTCGCTGTCACTGGCATTTCCCCGTCTTGTTTTTCATTCATAAACGCGGAGCCCGATACCGTCCCGAATCCGACCGCAGAGGCGCACCGGACAGCCCAGCCGGCGGAGCAGCACAGAGTGTGTAAACAGCAGCGCCCATGGGCAGCCAATGCGCTAAAAGACACACAAGTTGTCAGTCGGTAGGACACACAATTAGCTACCGGGAGGAGAGCAGCCGCGCGCCTCGGTGTCCACACCGTATGAATGACGTCGGCGGATAAAACAAAGTCTCACTGCTCACCGACAAGGAACAACTGGAGAGAGAGAGAGAGAGAGAGAGAGAGAGAGAGAGAGAGAGAGGGCTTAGCGAAAAGTGGTCGCGCCTGACTCAGCAACACGCACGCGGGCATACACACGCAGAGGCAGCGCGCCAACATGCACAAGCACCCTCAACAGGACCGTGGTGTCGACGTGCAGGAAATGACAGCGTTGTTGTTTTGTTCACTCAGACGTGTTTTTTTACGCCTTGTTGTCTTCTCAAAGCTGTTCGCTTTAGCTCTGAACAATCCGGGGACAACAGCTGTATCCTCCGGTGGATTCAATACAAAGCACGTGTGATGTGTGCCAATACCCTCTATTCTCTCGTCTCTCAAGTCAAGTCAAGCAGAACTTCATTTTCCCCCAGAGGAGCAATTGGTTGTGCAGCAGTTAAACAGTAACAACACAAAGTCACACATTAGCTCTGGATTAAAAAAAACACAAGGAAATTATCAGCATCATTTAATAAGAACATAGAGTACAAAGTACTTGAGGTTCTCAAGATCAAAGCAATATTTACTAAGCGTGAATGGTCAAGCTGATACAACCTTTATTATTTGGAGTTTAATAGTGCAATGGCTGACACAGTGAGGGAGTGTTGTGTATCTGTTGCCTGTTCAAAGCTGGAGCCTGAAGGCAAGGTCTGAAACTCTTTGTCCGGAGGATGGGTGCTGTCAGACAGGATGGATTCTGCTTTCTTAGACAACTATTTTCACATAAATCAAACAGACATTCCTCTTAATTATCTGCTCTACAGCAACAGCCCTTGATCACCTTCATTAGTACATTTTTCTCCTTAAAATTCAAAGAGGCATTCCAAGAGATAAGAGAAGTAATAAAAATTGACTCAGTCAGACTCACAAAGACTGACCCCCCCACCACATGAGCGGACACAAAAGGATTCGCCCAGAGGTAAGTTCATGGGGTACAATGTTGATGATAGTGATGATAATAAAGACAAGTGTTAGGAGACTATTTGCTGATATTGCAAGACAATATAAGATATTGCGCTTGGCTTCGAGGGTATTTCGCTGCAGAAGTCAGTAGTAGATAAAAGGTAAAAGGTAAAAATAAGATCTTGTGGTCCCTGTTGGACAAACTCTGAGGCTTCTGGAGCTTTTTCAGAGGAAGAAATAGCTCAGGCCTTAAAGGCTTAATGAGAACCTCTTGTGTCATTCACAACTGAAATGAATAATGCAAGATGTAACACTAACATCAAGTTTTCAGGCCTTGGATTTGAATGTCCTGCAACAGTAATTCCATGCTGCTTTCATGCTGTGCAATATTCTGACTCTGCACTTGCCATGCTAATCAGTTTCCCTGGATAGTCTGCCCTCTAATTTAACAAACATTGCTCCACTTGACCTATTGCAAATGACAACCTGCACATTATGGTCCCCGCCTTGTATAAATATTCTCAATTTCAAAAACAAAATCACATTAATAGTCAATGTGAGGTAACTTTGCACCAAGTGCTCAGCCACACTGTCGCATGTAAACCTTGGTCCGGTGCATTGTTTTCTTGATTGTATTCGAAGCGTCACATAGGCCAAGGCTTCAGAATGAGCTGTGAGTGTGCTGTAGGCCAGCTTCAGTGACCGACATCATTCATGCTCAGAGGAACATTATAGCCTGTAGCCTTTGTGTTCTCAATCCATGGTGTTTGCAGTTCTAGGGCCATGTCACAGTTAGCCTGCATGGGAGCAGAGGATTAATCTGAATGTGACAGGCTGTCTTGACTCTTTACATCAAATGGTTAACAAGTAATGTGACTATTATTTTATATAGTGTGTCAATGCTCAGTTTGTTTTAGTTTTGGCACAAAATTCAGATAAATAACTCTCACTTTGAAATTCTTTAAAAAAAAATTATTTAAAATTTTAGAGACGCTTGCACTTAACCTTAAATTTATAACAGAAAGCACATGTTTCCAAAAGGTGGTGTGGTGTTTGAAAGATATGGGTGTTTTCCAGGCAGGTCACGTCTAACAGAAGATACTTTCAAAATGCATTATGGGAACAGAAGGAAAAAGAGGAAGGATTAATCCTTTAAGTATAACAGTTCTGCAGCAAAATCATAACACAAGCACAATGTTCCGAAGTCAGGTTCAGAGATACTGGTGACATTATGAACACTGAAGGAACAGTTTGACTTTTTGGGAAATATTTTTGTTCACTTTCTTGACCAGAGTTGGTACCAAAGATTTAGTATTGGATGTTCAAAATAAAAATGTGAATGTCTACACAGAAAATGCCCCAGGGAGCCCACAAGGGGCAGGACTGTGTAGCAGTACCTTCCAGCCAATGGCTGTACCTGTCTAAAGCTGCTGTCAACACACCTTTAACAACCTCAGGGATGTGTTCGGTGTCCTCAGCAAGATTTTTTTTCACGGTTGCTGGAGGAAAAGAAACATGTCACAAAACAAATCCCAAATGCTGGAATCCATGCAGCCTGAGCTCTGATATTCATGCATCCTGATGTTATCTGAGGGAATAAACAAACATGGATATAACAAAATAAAAAGCAGCCGATTTTGGGGGGGGGTGATCTTTATGTTCTACATTAGCAATTTTCCACTTTACCACATTATGGATCTACATAAATCTTTTTAACTGATTGATTCATTCACTGTATCCATAATACATGAGGAATATTGATATGCAGAAAAGTACTCCAGTGTGGGCACACATTTAGCTACCTCATCCCTCTGCCCAGTTGGAGAAAAGAGAACCAGAAATTAAAAATTCATCCATGAAAAGAGGAGTTTATTCAGTGAACTACATGATGGTTTTGAGGTACTTATGTTCACATAACATGGCAGAATTTGACCTAGTTTCTGTGGTAACACACTTTATTATCATTAAAGCCACTAACAAGCCTCAAAGAATACATTTTAAAATTATAAAAACTCCCAAACCAAACTCATTAAAAAAACAAGACATTTTTAAGACCAGGCAAGCCCTATTGTTTACTCGAGGTAGAACAAAAACTGCGTTTCTGACATCCTCTTTAGACAGTCAACATGCAGTCCCTTCACAGAGATAAAAGGAGAGTACTGAGATGCCCGTTTTCATCCATCTGCATTTCCATCAAGATTCCTCCTTCTCCTTCTCCTTTTCAGCTGCCTCTGCTCTTTCCCTCTCTATCTTGCCCTTCTCTCCCTGGTAGTAGTCTGACTCAATATAGCATGTGTCCATGGAGAGCTTGACATAGACATCCCCATCAGACTCAGTGACCATGTGGATCCGCTGCTTCACACCCTTTGAGTACCATCTGGCCACAGGCGGCTTTTCCCTGGGGTCAGTGCCCTTGTATATGCCTTCCCCTTCGGCAAGCGAGATCTTGTACTTGTGCTTTGGACAAATTATGCACAGCTTGCCAGCAATTTCCTGTGAGTGTGTTGAAAGAAAGCAGGTAAACAACCTTGTGTTTGATAAGTGCAGGTCATTTAGGCCCACCAACATTAGCATAGCATTATATTAATGTTATGCGGGTTTGATATCTTAATTACAGCATTCCTCCATGCCTCAGCTTAGCAGTTGGTGTTAAGGATTTAGAGCAGATAAAATAACATGAATGTAATAAAAAAAAACAAAAAACAAAGCTATTGTCCAATAATTTAACTTCTCTCTGGGTCAGACAAAAAAACCAACCCTTAATCTCTTAAGTCAAATGTAAATCTCACCTCGATGTCTCCATTCTGCAGCATTCCTCCAGAATCTGTGGAGAGGGAGGAAGATCAATGTATTGCACAATAAGCAAACAGTTTACAGCAGGCTAACCTTTTACTGACTGGACACACTTCAGAGGTAATATGTGCTAAAATGTCCAATGGACAACAAAGTGAGGCAGCTCAGTGTTAAATGTTCCATGACAGGATTTTTATCAGAAGCAACTTGTTTTTGAATTGGCTCAGTGAAAGTTAGTGTACGCCAACAACACCTTTGGTCTGGAGGAGAATACAAATTGGTGAATAAAAGTCACACATAAGCTTTTCCGAGTTCAGCACAAGATGAAATGCACTCACGATAGCAGTAAGAGTCCATGGCGTAGAAGACCCCCTGGTGGTGGATGATCAGCACATCCCGACCTTCTAGTGTTCTGAAGGAGCGCTTTGCTTCAATCAGTTCATCCTTCTTTCCCACAAAATGAAGCCCCCCTTCAGGCTGCTCCTTTTCCTCCATGGCTCTGTGAAAGGCTGTTCAACAGACAAAAAGAAAACATCACAATTGATGATCTATTAAAATATATGTATTTACATTTTTAACCAAATCACAAAATTGGTTGTATCTCTCCTGCAATCAATGCTGTCTGTACAGTAGAGTGACTGTTCTGGTTTTTGAAGTGAGAAAGCAAACTTAAATTTTGACTTCACATGAACAGTCTGACTTTTGGATTTGTCAGTGGGATTATTGAGTTGGCACCTCCTATCACAGTTGTCAGCTTAAATTAAGTCCACAACACCTCCAGAACATTCAGCGTGAAGAATCCAAGCCAGGACATCTCTTTTCACTTATCAGCTCTACTCCAAACATACTCAGACCTGCAATGTTAATCCCTAATATCTGTCTCAATATCACTTGTTTAACCATTAAGTGAACACATGAACTCTGATAAGCCCCCAAAACAAACAGCAACTGTTCGATCCCTTAGTAGATCAGAAACAGAAATTCATACAATTAAAGATTAACGATTTTTTAAAAAAAATTTTGCTTGTCACATTCTGCCTTAAGCCAAAATAGCAGACCAGTCAACCACCATGATTACAGTAACTATGACTTACAGGCAGTGTCACAAAAACAGCAGCAAAAACAATATAAATTTGGCTGTCATCACTGTGCAAAAGCATTGGTCATCGAGAGGTTTCAGTCCTCCATGTGCACTCTCGGTGACAGTCAGTAAACCAAAAATATCTGGATGCAGGGAAACCTGACCTCAAGTGTGATTCATGTATAGCGGAGTGGAATAATGAGCACTTCAGTGCAGGCTGAGTAAGCACAGTAGTAGTAGGAGCGAAAGTCACATGTCCTGAGGCCTCTGGCTAAATAACAGCTCCATGATATGAAGGAAGGAGCTACTACAGAAAAGCAATTGTCTATGTCAAGAAAACAATTCATTTTCTTTAAGTGTGCCCTATCAACTATATCATATAAGTATTTTATACAATTCATACATTATGTTTAAACATAATGCCTGTACATATGCTTTTCTGTTTTTCTCTCTGTCTGACTTTCTTCTCCTCTACTATTGTATTATAGTTAAAAATAACAAAACATGATTTTTATGTTAGTTTTTGTCTTTACCTTGAAACTCAGCAGCGGTGTCCCCTCCGTTGAGCTGAACAACTTTACTGCTGACAGCTCAGCTTGCGTGGGAAGGAGGCTCTGTTTCTATTATCTTCAGACACAAGCTGTCTTCAGTTGGTCCTATCTACACTGGGTACATTTCTTATCTGTCTCCCACGGGCACAGCAGCTGTTTGATTGCGAAGGAACATACATGTTTATCATAAAACCATTTGTTTGATCTGTCATCGCAGGAGATTTCAAACAGAGTGAATCTATGAATTTAAATCAGTTTTTGTGTGTGCATAATATTTATATAATTTTATTTTATTATTATATTAAATTATTATTATCGCCTCTAAATTATAATCATTTGAATTAAATTATAATTAATATAATTAGAATTTCTGCCAGCATTATCATATGCACCTGCAACATTAGTAGAGTCTTTTTTTAAAAAAAAAAATACATTAATTAGAAATTAATAAATGTCACTTTTTAGACATATTTGCAGTTCAGCCCACGAGTGACATTTTACATACAAAACATATAATCGATTTTAAACAATAGATCATAATAGATTAACGCACCACATGGTATATAAAGTCGTTGCAATTACAGCAAGTTTCCAATGAACTATGATAACAAAAGTCCGTTAATAGCAGAACACTATACAAAGCGGAACTGTTTGTGTTCGTCTCTAAAGCGTACCGGACTCATTTCTCAGTGCACCGCTGAGCTCCACTGTGCTCTCAGCCGATGAGAAACTGGCGACGCCTAAACAAAGCCTGTCACAGTGAACAGACCGTAAGTTTCTGACATTTTTTAAGTTTATCCATATTACCCATCACAGTTTGCATTATCAGTGACCACAAAAAACAAAAAACAAAACTAAAAAAACAACAACAAAAAAAACACTGAGTCCAGTCACTGATGTTTGACATCTAATCTGTGCGAACAGAGAACAAAGTGACTGACGTTAGCTAATACGTTATTAATAGGTTTCTTTACTGTGGTTGGTAATATTGTCCCACATAATCTTTCACAGAATCAGCACAGGTAGAAGTGTGCTAGCTAATACCTGTGGCAAAGTCTATGCAGTGAAGTGAGTTTGAAGACATGATCACACAGGTTAAGGGTCAGTTTTGTTTGTTAAAACGAACGTCATTGTGTCAAACAAAGCCAATCTTTGCTTGCTAGGCTCAGTTAAACTCTGGTCAAAAGCAACACAGCTGGACTTTGTGTTATTTGCATGCTCACTTGCAAAGAATAAAAGTTGGACAGTATGTTTAATAAAAAGTTCCCTCTTAAAAATCCTACACAGTTACATAAATCTGAAAATTTTAGCAATAGCCTTCTTAACAATCTGTATGTTAGTCATCAGATCTAATAAAACATATTTAGGTATATACACATGCACTCTTACTGAACATTTGTAAAGCTTCATATTTGCTGTGCCTGTGTATGGACTTAACCTGTCAAATGCACTACCACTTTAATTTGGAAAAAACATCTTGTGAAACACTTTGGTGCATCAACACATAATGTAGAAACAAAGCTGGTAAAAAGTAGTAAAGTTTAATTATGAATGGTGCTGTGTGTAATCCCTTAGCTCCAAGCACAGCACAAATCCTCACTAAATATAAAGACTTTGCTCAAGTGTGGCTAAAAAATGGGGTCAAATCTGCTCCAAATAATCCTATCTGAAGTGATAGATCACAATGTAAAGTAAAGTGTTAATATACATTTGTAAGTGTTTTGAACAGGTATAGTTATTATATAGTCCAGCAGGAAGGATTCCTGATTTTCATGCAGATTGCCCCGGTTCAGCTTTTAGTATTGAAACTCTTTCATAACTTCGGGCCAGCATTCATTACACTGCCACACACTCTTGTACTTCCAAGAGAACACAGTGCTTATTTGACATTTAATCAGGAGTTGTACATTAATTGGTTCTAAAATTTTACATTTTGCAACTTAAAAAAAGGTTTTTGTATACTTAATGAGTACCTGATGACTAAACATTATTTTGTAATTCATAATGAGAAAACACTTTCCTCACTAAAGGTTAGACTTTGCACTCTCATATAGAGTGGTGGTTCTTTATTTCTGCTGTTAAAATAATTCTGATCCGCTTCAATGCACAGGTGTTTCTATGTCACACACTGCAGCTTTGTGTTTTCTGTGATGAACCCTAAAACATGATGTGAAGCAAAATGTGTTTGTGTGTGACGTTGCTGAGCAGGGAGATGGCGCTGCGGGCTTGTGGCTTCATAGTGTTTCGTCGTCTAGCCTGTTGTACCCCTCCACCGGACAACATTGAGTACCTCCTCTTACAGACCTCTTATGGGGAGCACCACTGGACCCCACCCAAAGGTGTTTGCTGACTGGAAATCAGTGCTTGTACCATGTAGTTTATGATAGATGATAATGTGCAGAATTCTACTAGTGTAGCTTTAAATGTTCTTTGTACCACTTACATCTAACCTGTTCACCATCAGGTCATGTGGACCCAGGTGAGGACGACCTCACCACAGCTCTGAGAGAGACCAAAGAGGAGGCGGGGCTGGGTGCAGAGCAACTACGGGTGGTGGAGGGCTTTGTGCAGGAGCTTTGCTACGAGGTGCGAGGCAAACCCAAACAGGTGCTGTACTGGCTGGCCGAGCTGAGAGACCCGGGGACAGCGGTGACTTTGTCTGAGGAGCACCAGGACTACCGCTGGGCCCGGCTGGAGGAAGCCTGCTCTCTGGCTCAGTACAAAGACCTGCAGGACACACTGAGAGCAGCACACAGACACCTGGAGGCTCGGCAGGAAAAACAGTGATGGACCAGAATTTAGACTGTGCAGACGGGATGATTTAAATAAGGGAAGAAACTGACAGCTGGGATGTGGCATCATCATACTTTTCTTGGGAAGAGCACCTTATGTTACAGTATGTCTGCAATTTGTGTGGTTAATGATTCCGTCCTGTCAGGTTTGAATACTTTGTCTCAACTGTACTGTATGATGAAAGGCTGAAAAGATTCCCTTTTGTCAAAACAAAGGTTAGTTAGAAATAAATGAATCAGACTGTCTTTGAATCTTTGAATCTAATCTCTTAAGTCATAAGCTTTAACTGTAAATAAAGCAAACATGAAATTAGCAAAGGAGAAAGTTTAAAAAAGAGATGGGAACCCTCTATAAACTTCAAATGGAGGTGTTTTATGCTCTAATACTGGGTCTAGTTGGAATGGAATGTTTTTAAAATAAATTGAACAAATATAGCAGACTTGTGTCACTGTGTATTTATTTCTAAAATCTTATCTTAGAGGAAATAATATATTCAGGGGAGATCACACTGATATGAAAGCTGTATGCTGTATAAAGGTAGCAGATGTTGCCACAGGGGGGAGACAAAAACAAGAAATCTTGACAACGCAAGCATACATGAGTACAGAGGACTAGAAAATACTGCAGGACAGACCAAAGACAGTATTCAAGCTTTTTTACATTCAGTCCTCAGTATCCTAATAAAACTGATATACCTATCACTTTTTACAAATGAGTTCCAAGCCAGAAATAAAGCTGACTTTATTATGTATTTATTACAATGGTCATAAAATTAAGGAGGGACTATAATAGTTCCATTACTCAAACAGGTTAATGGTCACTTTCAGGGAAAATATCTAACCTCTATCATAGATAGCCCCTAATATACTAATGAAATCATTGAGAAGGCAGAACTGCCATGATGTAAATTAGACTGTGGACGGGTCTTATTTACCTTTGGTGGTGTCTTCTTGATTGATAAAATGCTGTTGTAGCTTTGTTTCAGTGAAAAAAAGTTTTTTATGTCGTTAAAAGCAGCCAGCATCCTTATTTATAAATCAGGTGATTTAGCAGTGGTTTTATGTGCAGTCATGGTGGACACTTCATTTACTAGGCAAATTCATAACATTCCATTTTTTTTCAAACAAATCAACTTCTCATACTGGTGTTGAACAGTGCTGAGAAATCAAGTCAGACTTTATCCAGTATAAACTAATGAGCTGGAGGTAGCACACACATTTTATCCAAATAGCTGGACCACCTTCAAGCAAATGGTGAAATTTAAGTGGGACGAAAGAGACTCTGGTCACTGGTTCTGTCACATTGCACTATAAACAGGAACATGTTCCGCTTTCAACGTCATGCTGCAGGATTACATTAATAGCCTCTGCTGAAGGGATGAAACAAGGGTAATTAAAGAAACAAATGTGTTCTTTCAACTCATAAAGCAGAGAAGAACTTCAATTAACTGCAATTTGTCTTCTGGGTATTTTAAGGACACAGGAAACACAGACATGGCAGTGATCGTGGAAGATGTCAGCAGAGGTAACTGAGAGTGCCCAGAGTAACCTAATGTCTCTGGTGACATACACAGTCTACTATCAAGTAACACTGTACGTTGAGCAAAAGCTGAAATACTGCTTTAAGACCGTGCAGGCCATCATTGAACCAGTAATTAATTTCATGCCCGGTGGAGCATAAAAGTTCCTCTTCCAATGAGAAAAACAACTATCTGTTCTGAATAGAAATAAGTGTTTTCAACATTTACTGTGCAGCTTCATATTTTTTGTGTCATATTATTTCACATGAAGTACCTAGAAAATCATTAAATGTGATGCAATAATGAATTTTATTAGGGGTGCACTCATGGGCCATAATCTTGCACAAGTTTAGCCATCAGGGACTTTACAGGGTCAGTTCTTTAAAGTTATGAAAAAATGCTTTCTCTTACCATTTGTTGTGTTATGTGATGCTATTTTATTCCTGATGAGTCCGAGGTTTCCATTTTTAAGACTCTGCTCCCTCCTAAATACAATGGAGTTGAATAGAAATTTGTTTTAAGGCACTCAAAGCACTGAATAAATGTATTAAATCATGCAAAAGCAGCATGACTTCCCCAAAACAATGTAACACTGTCAACAGGTTTAAGAGGGACTTTTTTTTCTGTAGAAAGTAGTTCCAATAAAAGCTGTTCCCAGTAGGTCAAGGGATTATTCACAGCAACAGAACATTATTTTTGGAAATACTTGTGTCTATTACTCTTTTTAATGCCTCTTTTGTGTTGTAGGACAAATTTCCATTGAAATAAACTTTATTGAAGTGTTGGCAGAAATCTCAGAGACAAATATCTCAACATTTGTATGTAGGACTGTAAGGCACTAGGAGGTTTTCATGTGGTTTGAGTGAGCCAAACCTTTAAGTCAATAAATCTAATGATACACATTGTTTCCAGAAAAAGGCGGGACACTGTGTGAAGGATAAAAGTAGTGAGAATCTTTTTGTCCAAACAAAAGCAGCACAAAAAGAGAATATTTAATGTTTTTCCTCATTAATCTCATTGTTTTTTTGTAAATATTTGCTAACTATGAATCTGATATCAGCAACCGGTTTCCAAAGAAGTTGGGACAGGAGCAACGAAAGACTGGGAAAGTTGTGGAATGCTAAAAAACAGATCTTTGGAACATTCCAGAGGTACAAGCTGTATATCATTAAAAACGTGCTCACCCTTAAGCCAATCATTTTTGATCGGCATTCCACAGATAAACAGCTTCATTGATAACAGGTGATAACATCATAGTTGTGTTAGATAGGGGCAGCCTCAAAATACTCAGTCATCTATAAGCAAGGTCAGGGGAGCTTCACCTCTTGTCGAAACACTTGATTGTATAAAGGATATCAGTACACGTGTTCAGGAACAACTGTTTTCTGTAAACACACTTCATTTTCAAATGCCTCTAATCTGTTTTTGTTTACATTTTACACAAAACTCCACCTTTTGGAATCAGGATTTTGATGTTGTAGCGAGCAGTGGTCCATGGTAAAATAAGGGTGAAAACCTTTCAGTGGGCTTTTAATGACATACTGTTTTATTTTTAATGATTTTTCAACTTAACCACAACAGCTGTATGCCTGTTTGCATATCACCCCCTAATGTTACTCCTGTGTTTGTTGTTTTCCATGACATGTGGGCTTAGCAACAGATATCAAAGCTGTACTGCAAACAAATCCAACAATGTAATTTCTTCTCTCTCTTTTTTTTTTTACAATAGAAACTTTATGAGTGACATTTGCATCCTCACAAACACAAAATGACTAAGGAAGAAAATGACAGAAATCAAAGAAGAGCCCAACAAGGACAGCATTTACATCGATAGGTGTGGACACGCTGTGTTGGCATTGTGGACACACGCAGGTCAGTCCATTTCATGTGTGACCACACTTCAAAAAATACACACTTGTGCACACACATGCTCACACACAGAGATTAAATGAACTAGATGATTTCATTCAGTCTTTTGTATGTATGTCTTTGCGTGTATGGAATAACATGTCAACGTCTCAGACCTTTTTTAAGCGAGTCGTTTCTTAGGTTCAGTTTGGGAGTTTTCATCATACTTCAGAGATTATAATTCTTGGTTGCTCTCTTCATTCAAAAGGCCTCCTAAGCTTTTCTCCACCTGCCCTCATTATAAAAACAAGGCATACATTTTTGATAAAAAAGAGGAGGGGTTTTAAGATAGAAGAGCACTAAACTGATCATTGAATTGCTATCATAGAGGCTAAACTACACCTAGACTTTTTACTAACAAAAACAATAATGCTGATTCTTATTTCCAGGTTTGTGATCAGAGGCAAAAACTTGGCTTCATAGCAGCTGTCTGACATTTTTAGGGAAATGCACTTATTTGCTTTCTTGCTAAGAAATAAATGAGAAGGCTCACGCTGCTCTCTTATGTGTGCCTGTCAAATGTGAAGCCAAAGCAGGTAGCCAGTTAGCCTATCTTACTATGAAGACTGGAGACAAGAGAAACAACTAGTTTTTCTCTGTCCAAATGTAGACTTTAGGAAGTCACTGCTCCTCACTAAGGAAGAGTCCAGCAGATAATGATGGTCTGTAAAATAACAACCTGTCATTTTTACATTTCATTGTTTTTACAGATTAAACAAACAAAAAATACAGTTTGACATGACAATTTATGAGCAATAGAGGTGCTGGTGGGTCGATTGTGTGACTTTTGGATAACGCCAGACTGACTGTCCCCCCCTGTTCCTATCTCCAGTCCTGGCTGCGTGCTGTATCTTCATATTAAAATGGAATAGTTAAAATTTTCAGGATCAAACTTGTTTGATCTCTGGATGATTTAGATAAGAAGGCTGATATAACTTTCATGCCTGTCTGTTAAACATGAAGCTACAGCCAGCAACCTGGTAGCTTAGCATGGCACAAAGGCTGGAAACAGGGGGTAAGTAACTAGCCTGGCAAAGATATGCTGACTGGCTTCTGGCTGTGGTTTCATATTTGGTGACCAGACACCAGAGTGGTTTAGAACATCTTGTCTATGTCTCCATCACAAAGCGATTCACCAGACCAGGGAAGTTTGCAGCCCAAGGTAAAAGGAGATGCATTACACAGCTCTTGTTACATGAACCTGCAGCTCAACTATGAGGGATTATGTTAAAATTGAAATGAATTTGGCTCCTTTTGTGGTATTTCTTTTTTTAGTACATGAAAATTGCAAGTCAGCACTTTCGGGAAAAAATTTACAATATCACGGACTGACGCCCTTATAAAGGCAGCTGCTACCTTCTTAAGGGTTCACCCAAGAAGGGCCACAAGGACCTGTGGGCGACACTTGTGGAAGGTGTTCCTTCTTACCGCATGGTGGAGAAGTGGGTTTGCTAAATTCAAAGGATTTCAGAGAGAGATTAATGCAAGAAGGCTCTGCATGTAAAATTTTTCAGACAGTGCTGACTTAATTTTTAATTACCAGAGACAAAAAAAATCAAAAATCAAAAAAGTTACTCCAGCTTTACAGAGCAACTCAAAAGAGCTGAACTGCACATGCATGTTACAAGAGCTGTATAACTCATCTCCTTCTACATTAAGCTATGACCTTATCATTCACCCTAGTATTTTCTAATATGTCACACAAGTCTGGTACACATCAGATTGGTACATTTCATTACTGTGACCTTACTTCTTCGCTATATGGTAAGGGATGGGAAAAAAATGGGGAAAACATCAAGAAAAATTGAAAAATCTCTGGCATCTATCCACTTCCTGTTGTGCCTTGATATCAAATCCATTATGGATCCAGTTCAGGAGTGGACTTTCCCATCCTTGACAGAATCAAGTCTCAGTGAGCTTCCAAAGCACAGGGCCAGGAGGAAATGTTTCACTCCTTTGGTTTCACATTAAAAATCCAAAAGGTATCTCTTAAAGAGTTCATTCAAACAGCGTTAAATCCACAACATGCATCTGTTTCTCCACAGTATGTTAAACAAACAGTTGTGGGGCTGTACTTGGTTTCCTTGGCTTAAAATCCATCCATTTGAACCAAATGTTTGCGCAGTGCTCCGTTGTGTTTAAAAGGGCAATAGAATCATATCCACAACCACAAAACACAGCTCAAAATGTGTGGCTTACTTGTTGCTGTACAAGTAATTGTCACGTGATGCTGTTCAGTAGGTTCGAAAGTTTAATACTCAGATGATGTTTTAATTATCAGGTGGTCAAATCCAATTCAGGCCTCCCTAAACAGCACTACAACACAGTGCAAACACACTGAACGCTTTCTCCATCAGACAAAGTCCAAAAGGTCATTTGGGCAAACTCACTCTTGTGACAGAAGTCTGCATCAGTTCCACAGAGACAGGAACAAAAAAACCCCTGACATTGTAGTCAGTAGATGCAGAGTAAATGTAAATTCTCTCTCATACACACACACACACACACACACACACACAAACACACACACACACACACAATTAACAGGCAATCAGTGTCATATTCATTCAAATGCAAATGTTTAGCTAAGCTGCATGTTGATTTTGTCCCTGTTGTTAAACAGACTCTGGATGTGGTGTAGCACAAATAACAATGTCCAATTTTTCACTAAGTTGCATCGAAGCTGAAGTTGGAGTCACGGCGCAAAAAAACGTAACATTTTCACATCTATTGCAACATAATGTGTGCACTGACTCGAGGAGAAGGTCCCTACAGGTGTATTTTGCCTTTTTTTTTTTTTAAATGACTATAGCCTACCATTAAGAAAACAGCTTTAAGGACCCTAATCAGGACCAACAGCAACACTCAGTCACGTGTAAACACGCGGGCGGTGGGATCGGAGACTTTCAGTTCACTCTCTGCCCTCTGAAGTCACCCAGTGATGCAGAAAGTAAGAAAAAGGAGGTGGAGGTGAGAAGCAGTTTGTGTTAAGTTTCACTTTGACTGTTTTTTTTCTCTCTCAGTGAAAGTCTATTGAGGCCCTGAGGTTTAAGAGACAGAGAGAGGTGTAGGAGGCGACGTGAGAAAAGGTCTCAACCTTGTTCACCCACCCAACCAAACGATGTTGCTATGCAGGATCATGAGAGAGCAGTATTGATGGACACTTAAGGTTGGTCCAAGAGGGTGGAGTCTCGGCAGAGCCTGTGTTTGCAAGTTTAAGTTGATTGCATCGAAGTCGAAACAGACAGGCGCGAGAGGGACAGAGATATTCTGGGACACACTGATGGACGGTGACAGGACAAGCCGGCCAGCTCATCGACTGGTTAATGAGCCAAACAAGCAAAGTGTCCATTAGCCAGACTGCCTGAGCCATCCAAAGGATATACAAAAAGACGAGTCAGGTAGGACAGAATGTCAACCAACTGCACAAAAGAAAAACATAAAAAAAAAAACAGCAACAAGGAAAGACACCCTGGGTGGAGCCAATCTTTTAACACAGAATCACACAGTCTGACATGAACTCACCAGATGAAGAGCCGGCCAGCCACAGTGGGGTTCAAGAGACCACCACGAGGACAGTTTGTTTTCATCATTTATCAAAAACTAAGACATTTTTTCAAATAAAGACTCTAGAATTTATATGTTACTTGTTATCTTTAGGAAATGCCAGTGAATAATTGAAATAGTAGTATTTGTAATAGAATTTTCTTCTAGTATGTTTGTCTAACCATGTATGCAGTGTAATTCAAATATTAACACATATAACCTCCTAAACAGTGTAGATTATTATGGTGTTTTAATTACTATGTAACTGTAACAGTTCCTGGACTCAAATTAAATGTGGTAACAAGGGAGCAGACAGACCTCGAATCGGCACCATATAGCATTACTCCTATCAAGTGACCTAACAGCCACTGCATCCAAGATACGAAGCCAAAGCAACAAAGAGAAGCCTACTCCTGCTGACAACACCACTGTTAGACCAACAAACTGTTGCAGCTACCAAACTGCTTCTTTAAGACTAAAATTTAAGCATGTTTCAGCAGTGAAAACTGAAAATTTTCACTGCTGAAAAGTTGAGAACTCTGGTTTACCAAAAACTTCATAGCTGCAACCAGAAAACTAAAAGTTTAGTATTTGAGAAGCTGATTGCATGAGAGTCTTTTACAACTAAGTATATAAATTAAGGTTAAACAGTGATTGAAATATTCAAGTGCAGGGAGTTTTTGCCTTGTCTGAAATCATTAACTTGCACTATTAATCAAACACTGACCCACAAAGTAATACCACTCTAAAGGGAACGTTAAAAAAATGAAGTTTAACATTAAAAACACTCTGGAAGTGCTCTTCAATAGTGCTGGAACAATTTGAGTTCTCAAAATCTGCAAAACATCTGATGCTGGAGAGAGTGCAAGCTGGAATTAAGGCAAACGGTGGAAACACTAAATTCTGACTTTCAGTGAAAAGAGTATCAACAAACCTTTGATTTAAAAAAAAAACCTCTGTAATAGCATCTGAGAACTATAATTTGACCAATCATTTGCATTAGTTTAATAAATGATGAAAAGTTTTTGGCAGTAGTACTTTGACCCCACTGTATGAGCAAACACACACACTGAAACACTGAAAATTGTAACTTAACACATAAAAAAGGGAGGGTGGTGGTGGGGGAGGGGCAGGGATGCAGGAGGGAGCCGATAGGGAGGAGTTTTGATCCAGATCATCACGAGTCTTCGTTGCCCGAGTCGTCCTGGTTGTCGTAACGTCTGGTGGACGTCCCACCGTCCTCTGCGGTGCTGATCCCTCCGGCTTCGCCTACGGACTCCATCTCGCTCTCGTCCTCCTCCTCGTCCTCCTCCTCCATGTCGTCGTCATAGAGATCATCGTAGAGGAGGTCTGAACTGCTGTCCTGGGAGGGAACCCTGGTCTGGACGCAGTACTCTGCCAACGTGGTGGGCACTTTGACGCCATCACGCTCGGCCTCTGCTGCTGTTGACAGCACCTGCTTCCTGCGGGCCGAGACAGAAAGAAAACCAGAGTCAGTGTGAGACAGAGACGCTCTGTAAGCACAATGTAATCTGGTCTGTAAGTGAATGAAATACTCCACATCAGATAATACCTGATAATCTCTGCATACTCCTTGTCTTTGCCTTTGCTGTCCCTCCATTTGCGAAACATGACAGAAGCATCCACATTGGCCGGGGAGAAGGTGTTGGGCTCATTGAGCAGAGAGATCACACTAAGCAGGATGGTCCTGATGATGAAGGAACAGCACATGAACGGAGAAAAAATGAGGACATTCTACTATCAGATCCTGCCCTATGAAAGAAAAGCTCTGCACAGGCATTTTGAAACTGTGGTAAGCTTCATCACAGCTCAGGCGGAGGCATTAGTTCACCTCTTTCCCCTTGTGGCTCAATTACATGCTGCACCCAATCCGTTCAGGTTTTGAAATACAGACTCAGCATTTTGCCTCTTTTTACTCGGCAAAACGAGTCCTGCTTGCATGTTAGATTTTTAAAAATTCAGAGAGCTACCTCACAGTCCTGCCTTGTACTTAAGATGCCACATAGAACAAATGAATGCTGGAGCTAAACTGCTCATTGACAGTGCTCTAAATCTAGTGTTGAAAATTACATTTGATTTATGCTGTATCCATACCACATGATGTTTCAAGGTCTTTGTTTTCCTCAGTGATTCTTTTGAAGACAAACATGCAGGTCCCTCTTCCCTAAACTTCCCCTTTTTTCTTTTTCAATTCCTTTTTTTTAAGCCTCTTTATGTAGAAAAGAGTATTTTTTTAAACTGTATTTCTATTCTTTACTAAGTATATTTCTAAGCCAGAAATCTACTGCGTTTGCCAGACACCTTTATTACAACTAGTCTAATCTAAAAGAGAGGATTTTATGTGTGTCTGTGTGCGTGTGTGTGTCAAGAGACACCTCACTCACCACTGCCTGAAAGAAAAAGATGGTCTTTTGACCTTCATGCCATGAAGATGGCGCAGAACTCAGAACAGAAGGCAGCCTCTAGTTTCAATATCTGTCCACACTTTTTAGAGCAAAATCTAAACTTATCAATACTGTTCTCTGGAGGTTTTTAAATCAAAAGAAAATTATATTAAAATGGGAACTAACTTTTTAGTTAGTGAGTGATTTATTAATTTTTACATGAGTAGATTTTTCAAATGGTAATTTTCAAATTTACTTAGATAATTTTATATAGGAGTAACTTTACTTTTACTTGGGTAGTTTCAGTACTCTACCCTCCATTTTTGCATGCATCTAAGCTTAC
>JAPZDV010000012.1:20347359-20361453 GCA_029814665.1 Acanthurus lineatus | reverse complement strand
CCCCCCCCCCCCCGCCCCCCCCCCCCCCCCCCCCCCCCCCCCCCCCCCCCCCCCCCCCCCCCCCCCCCCCCCCCCCCATGTGTGAGTAGCTATACTATAACTTGTCTACCTCTGAAGCAGTGATACTAAAACTTAAAAAGGACGCAGCTATTGAAGCTGAAAGCTCAAACAAGCTTGGGAGGTTGATGTTCGTTTGTGGTGAGTAGCTTTGCATTTTACTCATCTGTGTGTGTGTGTGTGTGTGTGTGTGTGTCTGCGTGCGTGCGTGTGCGTGTGTGTGCGTGCATGCATGCAGGGATCCGTTCAGTAAGTTTCTATGAGCACATTGTGACAGTGGGCACCGGCCAAGGCTCTCTTCTCTTCTACGACATCCGGGCCCAGAGATTCCTGGAGAACCCGTTGAATGCTGCTGGGGGTTACCGGAAGTGCCCAGGAGATGGCATCCTCAAGTTAACTACAGGGAAAGGCTGGCTGGTACGAAATTTTTCTTATCTGTTTGTCTTAAATATTTTTCTTGTTTTTGAAAGATGAAACTAGAGTTGGCCTGACACAACTGTTAAAGCGTTTTAATTAAAGATTAGGTATGGTGAATATTATACACAACTTTACCTTAGTACTCATCCATTACCCTCCTGTGTTTTTCTCTGACTCTTCTGTTTTGCTCTCAGAATCACGATGAGACATGGAGGAGTTACTTCTCTGACATTCATTCCTTCCCCAACGCGGTGTACACCCATTGCTACGACGACTCCGGCACCAAGCTGTTTGTGGCAGGTGGACCACTCTGTTCTGGCCTGCACGGCAACTACGCAGGACTGTGGAGCTAGCCTCTCCATTTCCTCACATCTCCCTATCACTACAACCTCATCCAGATTTTTACTTTACCAGTCCCTCCATCCCTCTTCCTCCTTTGAGTCAGTTGACCTCACTGTCTTTGGTATCCGTCTTGCACATTGAACTGTCACCCTGTTTATCTCACACGTGGACTCAGGAGCATGATCTTGCCCCCACTGTATCACGGCTTTCAGTATTGTTGTTGTATATGTTTGTGTCTTACATTACACCATCTCTTCTCCTCCAATTATTCCTTTGCTCCCTCCACCTAAACTACTCAGTTTTTTTATATATATAAAAATGTACAAACTATTAACTAGTAATTTTCTCAAGAGCTGCAAAGTCTGCCACTAAGAAACTCAAAAGAGTTTTGAGCAACATTAAGAATAAAGTAATATATGTTCTCATCATCATTTAACATTTACATCCATCCTGCAGGGATTAGGCTATGGTCTTTTTGCTGGCTTGTTTTGTATGTTAGGATAGTGTTTACAGCTGCTTCCTCTGTGATAAATGACAGTGTCTGTGAAATACCTGTGGAATTTTCTCTTCAAAGTTCCTTTTTCATTCTCTCACTTAAATGGACGGCAATCAAAAGAAAGAAAGAAAGAGAGAGAGAGAGAAAGAAGGACTGAAGAGACAATGCATTTTGAAAGACTGAACCAGAGTGCAGTTTGACATTTGGTAGAGAATATTTACTGGTTGGAACTGCCCGTCCTGTCTCTCAACAATCACAAAGAACTTCTCTCTTCTCCTGTCGGAAGTAAAACAAAGAAGCCAATCAAAATGGGACTTTGTGTTCATAGTTTTCTCGCTGAGATGATGTAAAGAAGAAACTTAAAAACTGATAAATGCAGTGTTGTTGTTCTGCTATTAATCTCAAATGCCTATTTTATTTTATTTTTTGATTGTGTGATCTGACAGGCATACCCCTGCTGATATTCTAATTAGCTTTATTTGTATTTATTTTCCCCTGCTTCTGTCACCTCTATTGGGTTGGTCAGGGGTGTTTCTACCTGCTTTGTTTGAAGGATATATTGTTGTTTTTCCCCTTTGCTTATGTTCTTGATCTCTTTAACCAGAATGCTTTCAGCAGATTTGTACATTTCCGCTGTTCCAATCTTGATCTGTAACCATTCTGGTATTACTAGAGAATTTTAGTAGCGAGTTAAGTATAATCAGTTATGATGATTGATGGATAGAGAAGCCTTGAATTACTGGATTGAATCCCCTCACCCCAACACAACCCAATTCTGGGACTCCTCTGGAGGATCTGGGGAGAAAATCTGTAGTAGCTCACTTTGATCTTCTCAGTCATCCAGCTAGAGGGATGCAAGGAGAACTAATGGTACTTTTTGGACTCTACCCAGACATTCAATGCTGCAGGCACATACATTTTCTTCTCACAGTTGTACAACTTTGTTTTTTCTCTCTTTTTGTACCAAGGAGTGGGTGATTCTGCTCTTTTCTTTGATTGGTAGAGGCAGGGTAGGCTTGAGTTACATTTTTGCCTTCCTCAAGTCTTTCTGTGAAAGACTGCCACAGGCGATCATAGTTTTCCTTTTCTACAGTTTTCATGATAATGACAGATCAAAAAGAAACCCCAATTAGGACCATAAATTGAACAACCAACACTTTTAAAGTGTATTTTATATATAAATGTGTATATGTTTGTTTAAAATACATAAGGACAATTGCATACATTTTTATGTATATGTCTGAGGAAGTGTGTGGATTGATCTGTCTACTTGGTGATGCCCTGTTTTTTTTATACATGCCTCATGAATGTTTTTACAAATGACTGAATCTGAGGATATTGTAAGATATAAACATCCGAAAAAACAAGCTATTAAATCTTTAAAAAGAGTAAATAATAAAAATAAAATGTATATTAATGTAACTATTTTTTTCATGCTTGACATCATTTATTCAATTCACATATTTTCCTCTTGAATTAAAATGGGTCACAGCGAACAAACATATGGTTGCTTTCAGGACAGAGGACTCACTCATTGGTAGATCAGTCTGCATTGTGATCATATACTGTAGAAAAGATGGAGCGGTTTGCAATTATAATAAGCAAATAAGAGAGTAATCTTTAGATGTCGAATTACAGCTTCAATTGTAGTTTTAACGACGTGAGTTTGCTAGAGAGCGTTGAAGTTGTGACCCGGAGAGGAGAGGACAGCAGAGCATCTACCGCGGCAGCGCACGTCACGTGATCACCTTGTCTGCTGCTGGCCGAGTGAAGCGTGTTAGCAGGTAACAAAAACACTAATTTTATCATGTTTCTAAGTTCAGTCTCGCAGTTTCTGTGCATTTTCCTGAAATAATTCGTCGCTGACTTTTTTGTTTCGCTCACACGGGGAGCGAAGGATGTCTTTCGCATTTTTTTCTGTGGTCTCGGTCCCCGGCGAGCAATGTCGGGATGGGATTGTGCTTTGCTGCGAGGCCCTTTTCTTTATATTAAACAGCTATTTACAGCTATGTTTTGTCAGATTGCTAGCCTGTTGTATTCATGTCGAGGACAAGCCTGATATAACTGCCACCGTCGTTAGATAACTGTGCGTCGCTATAAATACGCATGAGACTAAACAAGTCAGTAAGACGTTCGTCGGCTATCAACTTGGACCAGATTTACATAGCATTGTTAGCTAGCCTCATCCCCACCGCATCGTTTGTTCACTGTCGACGGTGTAGTGTCAGCATTAGCATGTTGATAGCTAACTTGAGTTTATGCTAGCGAGGACAAAGGGACCCCAGTACCAACAGCACCAAGTCGGTTAGTGTTCAGTCGATAAAACAATGCATCGAGAATCAGTTTCTTTTTTGTAAGGTAACGTTGGACATGTAACGTCAACCGTTAACGTTACCAAATAACGTTAGTGCCTTATGCAGGCTCAAGAAATAAGTAACGTTAACCTAACAGCAACGGGCTAACGTTAGCATCGGTTCAAAACAATGTTCCGCTTGCTTTTAAAATCGAATAAATCGTGGCTGTCAGGTAGAGGTAACCATGTCGATGCTAAAAAATGCAAGAATATATAATTTGCCAGTTCTGTATGCACAAACATGTGAAGAACAAGTGAGATGTTCAGTTACTGAATTATTGTTTTGTTGTTGTTGTATGTGACCAAGACCGTCGGTACTTATACTTTCGATTATAATGTTGATATTTCATTCACTGAATACAGTTTGCAGCCACTGCCATAGGATCGTCATTTTTCTAAACAGATCTTAACATTTTTCTTTGAAATTGGATTTAAAGCCAGTTCGTCCTTTTGCATTAGCTTTGTTCACGCCAGCAGCCAATGGCAGCAGTGTATTTGCCAACGTCACTCAGGCACCGTAAGCAGGATTGCTATTGTTCTCTGATATAAAACAAATGGCTCAGTGGGGATATTCGTAGTTATTCTTCCAATAATAGAATGCGAAATTGACTTTCCAGTTTAGATAGCATTTCGAGGTGTTGTCATTAACACGCATTAGGTAGGATAGTGAAAAAATTCCAGTGTTTGCAGGAAGAGCAAGTAGAACCCAGTAGAACCCTGAACGTGAATGGGTTTTAAGTGTTTGTTATCTTCTGCTTAAAATGAATAGTGCTTTCTTATTTGATATAACTTCTTATTTGCAGAAATTTTCGATTTCATCTTAAATATAAAAACTTGGTTGAGAAAAATTGAGAAGTGCTGCAGTGGATTGTTTACTTCATCTGTCTATAGCAAGAAAGATACATACTGGTGTAAGTATATATAGATAGTTGCTGTAATCCGTGTAGCAGTTGGAGAGGATATGGGGTCAGGGTGTGCAGTGTTTGTCCTTCTTCACTCTCTCTCTGTGGCACTGTTTGTAAGAGGACACTGGGTCGCTCTCGCTCCTTGACCTAGATTTTCAGCAAAGCTGTTGTGTCACTCGGCCAACTGTGAGTCTTACAGCCTAACCCATAAGGGCAGTGCTCATGATTGTGCAATAAGGCTTAGAGATATAAGCAACACATATTTTTGGTATTTAGCTCTTGAGTCCTTCTATGCACACACACAAAGGTTTGGAGACTAAATTGTCACATCAGTGTAAATTAATCAAATATGTGTATTTTTAAAGTAATCTATTTCAGCTTATGAGCTGTTGGTTGATGTCACTCATCACAGCCTGTGTTTTGTTTCCTTTGCAGATTTTTCTATTTTGTACATACAGAGTTTTGTATATACTGTATATGATGAGCTCGCTGGGCGGCGAAAAGGCCCGGGGCCCTCGGGAAAAAGCGCTGCCTGCTGCCACTCACACATCACAACCACAGAAACAGATACAGGTGAGCAACCGCAACCACCTTGACATGAAAAAACTTAACAAAAGCCTACTTCTCTCAGGCACAGATATTTTGAGACAAAATACCAGTGTACACACTATTTACTGTGCCAACAAAACCACAGTGTACCCATTGTGCAAAAATCCTCTTAGTCAATATTGTAATTTAATATTGTTTTTAATCACAACCATAGTACATTTACTCTAATACTGACAAGCAGAGGCATTTGCTTTGTGACATACTGGTTTGTGACAATGAAAACAAAGCGAATAATTTCTTTCATAATTTAAAACTTATACAGTCTAATGAAATCTAGTACAACAGCTCTGCCACATTAACCTTTGTGAAGTTGTGTAAAACTTTTAGACTTTCTTGGAGGGGTAATTAGCCTATATTTTTGTAAATGATGTGAGCAAAATGTAAAAAATATCATTATAATACAGTCCATTCAAGGCCTCTGAAAGCCATATCCTCAGTGAAAAATACTTAAATGATAACTCTATGACTGTTTCAGTCAAAACTGAAGAACATTATTTGCAAAGACAAAATATATTGCTAAGGCACTTTTTAAGTTGTACTAATAAATTGGATACACTTTGTTCTGCCTTTTTACTATATTAACTAAAATCTCACTCATTGGTTCCCGTGTTGCAGGCTACGGCTGAGCAGATCCGGCTTGCCCAAATGATCTATGACAAGAATGATGCTGACTTTGAGGACAAAGTTAACCAGGTGAGGAATACTTAGAGCATTTTGCATGACAAAACAAAGATCTTTTTGTGGCTGTGAGGCTTAGCTGGAGCAACCTGTCACATTCTTCTTTGACTGCACTCTTCATGGCACCCTTTTTGATGCTGTGACTTGTACTGTCATGTGGTGCAAAACCAGTGCATTGTGTAATGTTAACGCCTTGTGTTGACTACTGGACATTTCTAACATGTTATGTGTTCTCTGCTTTCTGTAGCTGATGGAGGTGACCGGGAAGAACCAGGATGAGTGCATGGTAGCACTCCATGACTGCAATGAGGATGTAAGCCGAGCTATCAATTTTCTTCTGGAGAGCACCTCGGACATGGTAAATGACTTTGTGTTTCATTTAACTCATCCTAAACTCCAACAACCAGCCTTTCTTTTTTTTTTAATAATTGGGCTTAATGCTTGCTATTTCAGATCCCGTGCATACGTTTTTTCAGACAGAATATGCCTAGGCCTGACAAAAAAACATTTTATGTCTGACGTGTGATTCTTTTTAAATTTTATTTATTTATTTATTAATTCCTAACTTTACAACCCTAAATTTACATGCACAGAATAAAAGCAACAGCATGGGCAGTGGATAAAAGTGAGAATAATTATTCATGCTCTGAAATTGAAATTGCTCATGTGCTAACATAAATCTTATAAACCTTTTTCCCAGCAGAAATTTTAACTTTCACAGTAAGAAAAGCACATGTGTAATAAATAAGAATGCAGGGTTTTCCAAATGTCCATTTGTAAGTTCATTTGACACTGTTTGCAAGTGATGTAAACATTGCCCACCACATATTGATTTTCTGTTTTGGAGGCAGTGGGTTTTGGAGGTCTCGCTCTCCCTCAAAAACAAGACTTTTTTTAAACAAACAGTGATGGATATTATGCTGTTTTATTAATCTTAAAACCTGCACACATAAAAACCACGAGCATGAATGTGATTTGAGTGCACAGAACAAAATCTGCAAGTGGAGAAGCGTTCTCATGGGGATCATTTCTACTCAATGTTCTCATTCTATTGGAAACACTAAAATGCAGCTGACAAAAACAGACACTGTACATTAATCACAGCTTTATGATGAGAGGGATTGAAGAATTAGTTTGCTGCTGTTTTGGTCTTAATTTCTGTCTTGCTTTCATGACCCCTGTAGATGAGCTGCATGAACAGGCGATTATAGCCACGCACTTGAAAATGTTCTACATACCAATACTTAATCCACACAGGTGTTTTCACTCACTGTGCTGGATTAGACTTCTTATCAGGACCGTGTAGAAGTGCACATACTGTTTTGAATGGCATCCCTATTACTTCTCCTTGTACAGTTGGGCCTGTTAGGATAGGACAGCTTTTATACATTTATAATTGTCGTCAGTAAGGTGAATCTGGCGACTTCAAAAATTCCTAGTATCCTGTGTGTGTGGGTGCTGAGGGCTTTTAATCAATGTACCTCAAGTCTCTGCTCAAAAGGAACTCAAGTAGCGTGTACTGCAGTGTTTTAGCTGCGCCATTTGCTCAAAACAGTCACAGTAATTTCATTTTTAAAGCTCACGTAAAGCGAAATGCAAGCCATTGCACAGACTGTGAGGACAGCTGTATTGATTAAAATAGAATCAGATCTGTCAGATGAGTGTGAGGTCAATGATTGAAAAACGCAGCTGAAACTCACCCTGTGTGGACAGCCACAGGCTGCAGGTCCATCTTGAGCACAATGACCAAAAATGTCCAGCAAGTGACTGATTATTTTTGAAAATGACTGAAGTTAAAATCATTTTCTATTTGACTCTCTTTGCGAGTTAGGAAAAAATAACACCTTGTGGGGCACCACTACCAGTATCAACTTATGTAACATGCTTGGAAGATGAACAAATGTTGTGAAAAACACATATTTATTGTGTATATGCTGTTGTAAATAAAGTTTTGGTAAAAAAATGTTGACACTTAGTAAAACTCTATAAAATCAGTCTTGTAAGTGTCTTTTTTCAGAGTGACAATTCAGCAGTTTCTTAACATCAGGGCATTAAGGAGCAGCTTTGTGCAGCGAGCAAAGTCAAAGAGACCAAATGTCCGGCAAACGTTCAATTGTTCTGGACGTGTGTTGTGAGTCCAAGTGTTCCAGCATTTCTGAAGAATACCAGCCTGCACAGATGGCAAGGAGAGGCTGTAGGGCAGGGCAGCCAGCCAGACAGTTACCCATGGTGCTGTTTTGGTTTCATGGAAATCCAAAAATAGCAAATAGCTAATTTTCCCTTGTACATGGAAGTCTTTACTGTTGTGGTGTAAACTGAAACGTCAGATTACATCTGTGTCTCATGTACTCTGCAAGATCTTAACTGTCATAAAGAAAATAAATAAGAGCAGGTGTGACCAAGTAAAAATACACATGCATATTGAAGTGACTGATAAGTTAGAATCAGCAAGAGTAAAAATAAACAATTATAAAATCACAATAGCATTATGATAATGTTTTTGCCTTTAATTTCAAAACAAGTTATTTATTATTGCATATCTGTTATATTCAAGCTCCCCTCTGTTTTGTTTTCTTACATAACACAGCTGCATAGTGCACACTGCAGTACATAAGTTGGTGAAAAGACAGCTGACATTACAGCTCCTCTGTAACTGTTCCCTGTAGTGTTTGCTATAGTATCTCTTTAATCCTCTTGAACAAAATACACAAGTTCAGATGTGCATTTCAACCAACCACAGAGCATCAGAGGCTGCTTTGACATGATATAACTGTGAAATGTCACAGAAATGAAAGCGAAGAGAGATTTTTTAAAATTAAAGCTGCACTTCATGCTGTGCTTACTGAAGCACATTGCCAGTGAAGATATCTTGCACCCTTTGCGTTTTGAAGTTGTTACAGATGGAATAAATTAAAACATGTATCTTTTTCTCTGTCCTGTTATTCTTGTTCTGTGTTTAGACCTCATGGGAGACGGTGGGAAAGAAGAAGCCCCTGGTGAAGGACGGTCCATCTGAAAGCAAGGAGAACAAGGAGAACAGGGAGAAAAAAGGAGAGAGGGAAGCTAGCAAAGGCCGTGTGGTGGCCAACCGCAAGGGAAAGGGGGCCAGTCGCAGCCGACAGGGTACAGAGATTAACCCTCCACATTAGTTTAAATCTAGTTCAGAGTCCCCCTGTCTCTTCAGCAGCATCTCAGGATTGTGTTTTAATGTCATCATACTGTTACAAATATGATGTCTTTTCTCATTTTACCCTTCATGTGTGTTTGTACAAATGCAGCACGTCCAGAAGAGAATGGGGTGGAGGTGACATCACTGGACAAAGGTTCAGATCGAGGGCGGAGGCTCAGAGGTGGCCGAGGTAAGCAGATGCACATTAAAACAGACAATGCATGCCATGTAACTTTCATCTCATAAATGTTAAAAAAACTAGGAGGCTTCTCTGCAGCCCAAATCAGATCAGAAATAAATTCTGTAATCTCACTTTCTGCAAAGCTGGTCCCTCAGTTATACACACCTCTTGTTTAAGAAATCACAATGTCCTTCTTGATGCAAATCTCTCCTTTGAATATTAACTGCATTTTTCCACTCATGAAACATTTTCAAGATTGATTCCATTATTTCCAATTCTGTTTGTGAAACACTTGTTAATGTATTTGTTTCACCTAGTCTTGCCCACTGTAATACACTTTTCTCTGGTTTACCTTAATCAGCTGCCAGCAGGCTACCGCTGTAACAAAATACTGCAGCTAGAATAGTAATAAACAGCAGAAAATCTGATCATTTCACTGCTGTTCAATATAATTTAATTAAGTCCTGTAGATGCATGATATGTTTTGAGATGAGATCATGGTGGTCAAAATAATCAAATCATCAGTGGGTTGCAAGATTTTTCTTATGGAGCCTGTTATCTTAAGAATTGTCTTCCTGTCCAAATTTGAAAGGCTAGGCCAGTCCTCCTCTTTAAAGTGTATGTGTGTAAATGTATTTTTATTGTGTTATGTTTTATATGTGTTGTCTCAATTCTCTACATCTTTGTTTATTTTTCTAATTCTGCTCATCAGTGTTTTATTGTATGTTTTGTTTATATATGTGACAAAATCTCTGTCTTTAAAATGTGTGTACAACTCACCTCTGAATGTTTATGTGTTGCTGATGTCACTCATTGCTTGTTTTTAATATATTTACAACTTTTTGAGACATTTTTTTTGTATATTATGATCAAAAAATGGGTACCCAGCACTTGAGTGGAAGTTGTTTATCTTTGTGTAAACGTTTTCAGGGTCTGGAGGTCGAGGCAGAGGCAGAGCACCAGCAGGGAGCCGGTTCTCAGCTCAGGGCATGGGGTACGATGACACAAACACACACACACACACATTCTGTAGGCGTTTGCATGCTTTTAGGTGTAAATTTATTTGTACTAAAGTTCTTTGCTTTGTTTTGTTTTGTTTTGTTTTGTTTTGTTTCTAAGGCCAGAAAAAGATTTATTTTTTTATTTTGTTGACTGAGATTTGGTTTCTGTATAAGTTCAAGTGATGCATTTTCTGTGCGACAGACTCTGTAGTGTATTTGTTCCAGAAAGACCGAATCTTAAGTCAACAGTCCCATCTAGATGTGAAAACAGAATACGATAATAAACTTATCTTGCTGAAGCTTCAACACAACACTGTAAACCCAAAGGCCAGAAATCATAGTCATCTTTTGTTTATAGATTTGCTAAATTGAAGAATCAGCATACAAAATAAACAGTGATACTTAAGACACTGTTTAAAAGGAAAATAATGAATTGAATCTAATTTTACCCTTTGTTAACCACTCCCTGCTCCTTTTTAGTTTATTTTCCTTCTAACTAAATATACGCCTTCTTAACTTTTTCCTCAGGACCTTCAATCCTGCGGATTATACCTCAGAGGCTGGAACTGGGACCACACAAACTGAGGTGTGGGACACGGTGGCCAACAACAGTACAGATGGGACAGGTGAGCTCTCTCCCAGAGGATTTGTCTTTCTTGCCCTGTGGAAACAGTTGTGTACAGACAGGACTGCATAGCTGCATATTTAATGCAGATACTCATAAGCTACCAGTGGTGGAAATCAGAGTGATTTAATGCTATCATGATGTGTTGCCTACAATGAAGATGGTGTCATGATACAGCTATTTTCCAAGACTTGATATGTTGTGAGACAGTCATCTACATTAGAGCACAAATAGTATGTAAATGAGGAAGAACCAATATCCCTAAAGAGGAAAAAACATTATATATTTATTAACTGCACTGTGGTGTCAGTTTCACAAAATTTGGCAACTGAGATGAAACAATTTACACAAAAGTGTCCTAGCTTAGTGCCTCTTTAACAACCTCTTAACCTCTTTGTGTGCCAACATTCTAATATAAAGCTGCCAAAACACCAGGAAGTAGAAAAAATAGGCCTCATGCAATGAAGTTGTGACCCTTAACTCAAATTGGCAGGGGAATCAAATTTAGAACACCTGCAATATCAATATTTGGTCCCAGATTATCATTTATGTACTGCAAGAGGAAGCAATGCAATGCGTTTATGTATGAGTATGTTGTCTCACACTTACAAGCTACAGGCATCCTACGATTCAAACTTTGGAACTTTATTTGTCCTCTAGTTGCCTGGAGGACTGCCTTGGAAGACTGGGCACCTGAGGACTGGAGTGAAGATGTCAGTGTGAGTTGAAACAAAAGCGTAACACATTCGAAGATCAGTCACAGTAGGATGTTCTGGTATATTTTTTAACACCTTTGTCTCCCATGCTTATATTTGTTCTCCTGCAGCTCTCAGAACCCAAAGTGTTCACCTCCTCATGTGCACCAGCTGCTGAGAATCACATCACACCTGGGCAAAGGTCAGTAACTGGCTCAATCATAATTTAATGTATTGGCCCTAATCATTTAACACAGTGGACATTAATTACATAACAAATACCAACAGCTTTGTTAAACAAAGTGCTCTGTAGTTCAAGTTCCCTCTAGTAAGGATTTTGTCTGCAACAAAAAAGTAGCCTAACTTTTGGGTGGTATAGGTACATGATGCAAATTTACAGTGTATTGACATGGGAAAGTCAGTCTCATACAAATAACTTGCACCCATGTCATTGTTATCTTTTGTCATGGTGTTCTTTAAGCATTTTCTAACCAACTCTACTCTCTGTTTGTCTGTTAGTCTGGACCTCGCCTCTCTGCTGCAGAAGCCTGTGGGTGGAGGGAGAGAACCATCTTCCTCCTCTTCCTCCCAGAGCCTGGTCTTTACAAACTCCCACCACCACCAGCCACCGCTGCAGCAGCAGCAGCCGCCTCCCAGCCGCAGTACCACTAGTAGCACAAGCTACGCACATGCTGCTCTGGTAAAAAAAAACAAACAAACAAACAAAAAAAGCTGTTTCTTTAGAAACCTACCCTTCATACACATTATTTCATGCATCATATGTATACAGAGACTCATGATTACACTCCCTCTCCACCTGTCTTTGCCAGTCGTCAGTTCTGGGAGCTGGTTTTGGTGACCTGGGCCAGGCCAAAAGGACTCAGCCCAGCGCTGGAGCTCAGATACTGGAACAGCTGAAGGGTCCTGGCTTGGGTCCACTTCCCTCATCCCAGGCCGCACCCCCTGTCAGCACCCAAGGAAGCAACGCCTCCATTGGACGACTGCCTGGCCTGGGAGCACCTGTACCTCCGCCCTCCTCATCTAGCTGGGACATAAAGGCTTCAGAATCCAACAGCACCTCGCTGTCGTCACAGTTCAGACGTAAGTGTTCAGGAGGGTCAACCATAGTGCAGCCACACAGGTCTGTTTGTCTTGTCAAATGTTATAAGGCGTGTATGTAAAGCTATTTATAACCCTCATTCTGTGCTTTGCTGTTTATGCAGGTGAGTTTGGCCTGCAGCCAGAGCCATCTCTTGTGCTCAGCCAGCTGGTTCAGAGACACACCAGCCCCTCCTTGCCTCTAGCACGGCAACCCAGCCCTCCATCGCAACCGCAAGCACCCCCTGCTTCAGCCTCGCCTGCTCCCCAGCACACCAGCACATTAGCACAGGCAGGCTCAGTGATGGCTGCTGCTGGTGCTAAACCTCCTGCCCCCAGTGCAGGGCTGGACCCTCAGGGTGGCAGTACACCACAGCAGCAACGGGTGCAGCTCAAAGGCCAGAAACGAAGGATACCTCCCACATCCAAGGTAGGGGACTAAAGATGATGATTACAATCAGATGCATATGTTGCTGCAAGCTTAAAGGTGATGAAAAGCCATTTGTGTCGACAAGGCAACAGTTTATAGAACATTTTTGGTAAACTACAAAATACAGAAGAGTTGTTTGAACTGAATATCATGGTCCTTAAACCTGACTGTGTTTCCTTCCTCCTGACAGATCCCCTCCACGGCGGTAGAGATGCCAGGCTCAGCTGACGTCCCTGGACTGAACCTCCAATTTGGAGCACTGGACTTCGGCTCGGAGTCGGCATTGCCAGAGTTTGGAGTTGTGGACAGTTGTGTGAGTGCAGCTAGCAGGGAGCCCACACCGGCCTCTGCCCCAGCACCCTCTGCACCAGGACCCGGGGCACAGAGCCAAACAAGCCTGTACTCCAAACCGCTCAGGTACTGTGATTGATGACTGACTTGTCCCATCTCTGCAGTATACATGTGTCTTAAGGCTTAGATTATAATATTTTTAATACACCAAACAGCATTATTTATCTCTTAATGTACCAAATGTTTCTCTTTAATCCTTCTGTTGGGCTAATTTGATCTAATCTGTCATTTTGCAGTGAGTCGCTGGGCAGTTCTCTCTCCGTTGCCCTGCCTCTGTCCCTCTCTTCATCAGAGCCAGTATATCACTCCTCCTCGGTGGCGTTGCCAACCCTCACTCCCTCCTCACTAGGGACCGTCAGCTCCACCAATCCTCCCTCCTCTTCTTCGACAGCCTCCACCAGCTCCTCCTCTGTACCCTCCTCCTCTCATTTCTCCACTGTGGGGGGAAGTTATGATGGGGCCATGCCCCCTCATACACGACTGGCCTTTTCCCAGAGCAAAGAGGCCTCAGGGCCGGTCATGGTGAGTACAGATAGCCAACAGAAATGCTCATCCTGCCCTTTTAAGTGCTTTTGACCTTTTGTAGCTGGCTGGGAGGATTAATGATCCACATTCAAATACTCCTCAAGTGGAAAATATTGTTGTTCAAATAATGCAGCCTGCCTCAAAGAAGAAAACTGCATCCCA
>JAPZDV010000012.1:20326182-20342350 GCA_029814665.1 Acanthurus lineatus | reverse complement strand
AGTGCTTTTTTTATTTTAGAGGTAATATTTTTTTGTAACTTTGTTCTACCGCATCTGTTAATTCTTTTATTGTGGGTGACTTTCTTTGATATACTGACTTTACTTTTTTGCCCCCCCCCCCCCTCCCATCCGTCTCTCATTCCTCAACTCTTTAACTAGTTGGCTGCTTTCATCAGCCAGGCCTTGGATTTGATGTCATTTTAACATTGGTTTAATCCTTGTTGTCCAAATTAAAAGTTATGAACAGTTTGCATGGGTCTGGCATCAGTATTTACTAACCACATTGTTTTTGGACTCAGACCCACAATTTCAATGCACAAGCAGCATTCTTCTTATCTTTTAAAAGCAAACGTTTTAATTTTTTACGTATTTTTCTGGTCATACAATGCAAGACTGTCTGAGGTCAATAAACGCTAAACTATTTATGCATTTGATAATCTAAATAACCAAAGAACATCACAATGCAAGACTTGTTCAGGGTGAAGGCAGAAATGAATCGAGTGCTTTTTGTGGGTTTTTGGTACAAGTCAAAATACAGAAAGTACTGACTCTGAAGGTTAGTCAACAAGATGTGCAGGTTCAGGCACCAGAAACGGGTAACAAAGTGGAAATGAAGTGAGGGACCATTCTTAGTTTTGATTTAGTTCACTGGCTATTTAGTCCATTCCTTGGATATTGATTGTAGAGAAAAAAAGTATAAAAAACTAGACTTCAATCCAGTAATACTGCAGGTTACGATAGCAGTGTTAGTGCCTCTAACAGATTGTCTGTGTTATGATTTATGGTGGGGAAAGTGTCCAAACACTTCCAGTTTTAGCAAAATTCAATCTTGCAGGCATGTAGATGCTTTTCATATCATATACTGTGCATAGCTTCAGCACCTCTGATGAGCTTAAATCAACTGAGCAGTGAGTTTTACGCAGTGACTGAAGGTGAGCCAGCAGTTCATTTGAGGCTTCAAATGAATGCTAAAATGGGTCTAAAAGGGCTTTTGTTGTGTGCCCCAAGGTTTTCCGGTCCATGGAATGTGGTATATGATGATTTCTGCAGCCAGAAACATAAATTTTGAGTCAGTCTGAAGGCAGTTGTGGGGTCATTAGGTTGAATCAAAATACTTGTCATTTAACTCCTGTGGGATGTTAGTAGTGTTAACATTCCCATCATTTACAGCCATTAACTCTGAAAGATCTGTTTTTAGTTATCCTACTGTCAGACACCTTCAGAGGTGTAGCCATTAACAACATGCAAATATCATAGCTTCATTAGTGTACAGCCATGGTCATTAACATTAATTAAACCTGTTCAGACAGACATTTAAGAGACATCATTGACTTCAAGTATGCCACCTTACTACTCAAGCCCAATTAAATCATGGAAGTGATTTTATTAGGAACCTTTAAGGAAATAAAATACTACAGTCGTCTTAAAGATGGATTTCACAAATCCTATGCTCTTTGTAACATACTGACATGATATCACCATGTCAGTGGAAGTCTGCCTGCCAGTTATCCTGAACCATCCCTCTGCTGCAAACACTTGCTTGGATGACCTGTTGAGGTCAGACAGCTTATTTAAAAAGCTTTCAAAGGATGACATATGAGGTACAAACAGGCTCAGCAAACAGCTTTAAGTATTAATGATACTCTAGTTCAATTATGAAAAAAGGGATATGAAATTACTCTTAGAATTTGGAGAGCCACTAACACACCGTTAAGGTCACAGAAGTGCACAGTCTCAGCGAGTATGAAAGGAAGTGACCCTGAACCTTAAAGACATGACAGATGAAGTTTTTACATGACAAAGGTTTTAATTGACAAATTATTTACAGAATGACAAGTAAATTTCTTTGACTTCAAGGCACAGTTATAAACATTTTTTTGCAATATAACCTGCTTTGAGGTTGCAAAAAAACAAACAAAATAAAGACAGAAAAACAAAGCTGCTTACATGGACTAGCCTCAGATTGAGTAAAATGGATAAAAATAAACTGTACACAAAAATAGAGATTCAGTCTTTGTCCACATTCTCTACTCTGCAGCCTCCTTTTTCTTCTTTTTCTTCTTCTTTTCAGACACAGGTGCTTCTGGGGCCTCTTCTGCAGGCTCCGCTTCCTCCGTCTCAGCCTTTCGCTTCTTTTTCTTTTTGCCGGGAGTTTCCTCTGCTCCGTTATCTGTGGCAGCAACCTCTTCTGCCTGGACCTCCTCAGCCTTTCGCTTCTTTTTCTTCTTGCCGGGAGTTTCCTCTGCTCCGTTCTCTGCAACAGGGGTCTCCTCCTGTGCCTGCACCTCCATCTCCTCAGCTGCTTGTTTCTTCTTTTTCTTCTTCACTACGGTAGTGTCTTCTTCTCCATTCTCCATCTGCAAGGAAGTATAAAAATAAGATCATGATGATAATATTTTGTTTTTTAGCTATCCTTGAATGTGTAGCAAACCCATATGTAGCTGCAATGTCCGACTCACTTCAGTGATCAGGCCCATTGTTTGGGACCAGCCAATGGTTCGGAGTCAGGCTGATCTAGCATGTCGTACACTGAGACAGGACCATACATGTGGGTCAAATCTCAAATCAAAACATGCACAGCCAAGTGCTCAAAGCTCAGGCTTACCTCAGCTTCACCGTTCGTTTCACCGTTTGCTTCGAGTTCTTTCAGCTTCTTTTCACGCTTCTTGCGCTTCTTTTCCTTCTTCTCTAGTTTCCGCTTGATCTCGGCTGCAACATCAGTAGCCTAGGGAGGGAAAAAAAAAATTAAATGACAAGGTTTCAGGGTGAAGTTATTTTGTTTTTCAAAGACTTACAGTGCTGTGTCAGGCTCATTAAATCAGTTTTTACCCCCACAGTGATGTCAGGCAAAGACTTGTCATCATTCACAGACTCTTCACGTAAAATAGGAGCTTTCAGAAACCATGGCAACAAATTTATCTGAATAGACAGCTGACCAATATACTGCTGAGTGTACAACCAAGCACCTCACATGCTGCCATTTGGACAAAGTTGGATGTTTTTTGATGCTCACCTCCTTCACAGCCTCTTTCATAACATCCACATTCTTGCGTGGCACTTCGCCGGTCTCATAGAAGGACAGACGCTCTTCCACTTGTTCACGCAGCTTGTCACCAAATACACTCGTGGGTACCTCTGCAAGACACCAGTCACCAAAAGTCAACCTGAGCCAGCAGAAGAAATTACAGCAAGCTCCAGTGTCTGACGGACATGTGGCTTTGCTCAGAAATGAGCTTTTCAACATCAACCCTAGGGATGAATGCTGTTGACGAAAAATATGAGCATCATTGCAATTAAGACACATGAGCTGTGAGCCAACACGGTGCATTTCTGGCCTGTCACTCACCAGCAAAGCAGTCAATGCGTGAGGCGATGGTGCACTTGTTTGCCAGGTATCTGGATATGCGACCTTTGTTCTTGGCTGCGGCCCTTCCGATGAAGGTTGAGTGGAAGATGAGTCCATATTTGGGGGTGTTGCCACGAGTCTTTAGGGCTCTGAGAAAACACGGCTGATTTAACAATCCAGAAGCACACAAACAGCAAAAAGGTAGGCTGTTAGCACAAGAGAAAGTCTGAACCCCTGGAGACGAGTGCATCTATGCCACAAACAAATGTAAGTAAAGTGATAAAAGTGCAAAGTTATCACTTAGAACACAGGGAGAGGAGCTTTGTGTCTTGAGGACACCAAATTCAGGAAATTAAATGACTGCAAAGTTTTGGTGAGCCCATAAGCACAGACAGAATTTAATTATGGCCAATATAGTGACGGATAATCAAAGCTGTTGAGTTCATGATTTTTAGATTAGTAGTACCATCATCTTAGCATTTAGGGTCAATTCCAAATTGATAATTCAGCAACTTCAGGACAAAACCCTGTTGTGCACATATGGAGAAATGGCACTACAGAAAAATCTAAAGAAAAACTTGTTTTCCAAAAAAGTTTTAGAACATACTTCCAGAATGGACGTCTCTGCAGTTCTTTCCTTTTTGTGTCTAGAGTTTCCAGTCACAATCTCGCTTCTCTCACAAATTTCAGCATGAAAAAAACAGAAAGGAGCTGAGTGGGCTTTAACTAGCTTTTCAGATTTTCTACCTCAGAGCTGTGAGTGGCTGCTCAGACTGTGGGGGTGCATAAGGGCGAGAGGGATCACTCCAGAGGTGACTTTAGAGTTATGTCGCCTCTGGTCACCCTGCTCTGCTCCTGCCCAGCCCTGCCATCACAGCAGCCACTTTTTGCCCCAGCAGGGAGGGGGTGCCCCAGTACCTGAACAGGGCCTTCTCTGCTCCCAGGATCTGTACGGTGGAGGCCGGGTACTTGGCCAGATTGGTTAGACTGCCAGCATGGGAGATCAGACGAGCTCCCACCTGAAAAAACAAAAATCAGTCAGTCTCAGTGTCAAACAGAGTTTCCTTGAAGCTGAATACTAAAATAAGTTTTTACTGTCACACATACTGTGCACACTTTATATGAGGACCATCAGCACCGGATGTGTTTGTCAGCACACAGATTCAGTGGATTGACAGATTTTGGTATAACATCATTGGTCCCATTAAACATAATACAGACACTCCAAATAAACAAACTGGACTTTTACGTACCACTTCTCCGATTAAAGCGGCCAGATTTGGAGCCACCTGGCTCATCTTGGACCGCAGGTACTCCTGCAGCTCCAGTCGATAGGCAGCCAGAGACACGACACGATTGGAGAATCTCTCGATGTTGATAAGATCAATAGGAGAGATGTCCATACCTGGAGAGGAAGGATTAGGAGAATGTTGATCAGAATGATGCAACTATTCACACCAAAACATTAAAATATTAAATAATTATTTAAGCTCAAATATGTGTGGTTGTTTCTCCCGACAGGATCCGCAGTGAGGATTTGTGCCTTCACTACAGGTTTATGAGAGAGCTACTCTGCCCCCCTGTGTTATCACCAAGGACAATTGTTGGTCCAACGTGGGCAAAAAAGGGGCACGGTGTGGTTTTGAGTCAAATGTTTTGTTCAGAAGGTCATACACATGATAAAGCAATACATGTCACAAAAAGACACTCAATGCATGTTAACATTTGCACGTCTAAATAAAAAATATTTTGCTGACCCATGGAAGAGCGTGATGCCTCAAGGATGGCTTGTGCCTTGGCGTTGTCCATCACCACCTCCTCCAGACTCTCCAGACTTTCTTCACTGAGCTCTTTTCTGTTTCCAATTAGCTTAGCCAGGCGGCAGTATGTTGAGTTGTCGGGCACAATCTTGATCAGCTCTGGGAAGTGGTAGCCGTACCATTCACTACACATGCAAAACATGGGTTGTAAGAAACACTTGAAGGCACTGCAATGCCAGAAGCACTAGAGCAAAGCAACACTTGTACATGTGTGAATCAACTGTAGAGGGTGTCTCACCCAACATCATTGCCCAACCAAACAACAGCTGGCAGAGCAGATGTGTTAGGAGAATTTAATGTCCCTCCTGTTTCTATACAGCCAGCACTCTATGGTGTACTGTCTGTGGTAAGCATTAGGAGGACACACCAAAGTGATGGATACAGTGATCTATACGACTGACATCTTTATGCATCACCATACAAACAACCATAGCCAGACACTGTTGCCATTTTAAAGGCCCACAAGATCAAAACTATGCATGCAAATACAAAACTACTAGCTGCCGACTTAACCAGTGTATTTCTGTGCTCACAGAGGAAGCACGACATCACTGACATGCAGCACAGGATGTGACAACCAAACTCAGACCGCATACAACCACTGAACAAATATGCAAAGTCTCATCTTGACATAAATAAAAATTTTACTTTCAACCGAGCAATATTATTTTTGTTTTAGTGACATAGACAAAGGGAAACCTACCGAACACGCATGGAGAAAGTGTTGATGTCTTTGTCCAGCTGATCCAACAGAGCAATGGACTGGATGATCATGTTGTCGGACCTGTTCACATTGAATTTAACTTTGGCTCTGGAGTAACTGTGGCCAAGACCCAGCTGTGCCTTGGAGGCAGCCTGAGCAGTCAGACCCTTCACCAGAGAATGAAAGTGCAGACGCACACCTGACAGGACGGACAACAGATAAAGGAGTTAAGTTAGAGTAGGACAGTTGAACAGTGAGAAGAGCATGTGTCCAGTGGCTGTTCAGATTTTCAGTATGAACCTTCATGATGTTCAGGATTATAAAGTAACATCACAACAAACCACAGAATCTCAAAATTTTAGCATTACATTCTAGTCCCAATGGCTCTATTTGCTTCCACATGACTGTAAGAAAGAAAAAAGTTCAAAATTCAAAAATGTTCTCACCTCTGACTATCTCTGCCACCACCCCACCGGTCTGAATGGAAATGCTAAATTCTTCTTGCAAAGCTGCCCCAATCTTGGCGTCTGACACCCCCAACACTGCTTTCTTCTTCCCAGAGAGGGGCAGGTTTGTCTCCAGGAACAACTTGAGGTCAGCGTGAACCACACCTGCAACAGAAGAAGGAGCCATTCTTCAACTAACTGTATGCACTCAGTTGAAACAAAGCTTAGTTTAGGCAACAAAAGCCATACAAACTGAGCACATTTTTTTAATTTAAGTGGCATAATTTGTCACAGCCTGAGTATTGTTTTTTTTTTTTACCTGGCTAACTATAAGTTTTTTAGCTAGCACTTATTGAGTCAAGCAACTAACTAGCCAAAATCTAATCAAGAAAATGTGTATCACTAAATTGCTCATGTGGATCGGCAATCTAAGATGGAAATATTCTTAGTTCTATTGAGTTCCAAAAGAACTAAATTTATTCATTAAACGATTGCTGATTTTGTCTACTAAACAAATTTTACTTTGTGTTGAGCTACTACTAATGCCTGGCTTAAAGTTTGTTTTTTAAGTTGGATAATTTTGGTCCATTCTTCTAAAATTTCCGAAGCATCACTTATCAGATCACCAAATTTCAGATTTTCTCAATCCATCAGATCAATATGTTTGACTCCTGCTGCATTTCTTTAATGGCTTTTCTCAGCTGTTCAGGTTTGACTTTAGGCTGTCAGCACAGACATTCAGTGGATTGACAGATTATGAAAACATCATCACAACTGAGGACACCAATACAGTCAAAAACTTGTTGTCCACTTGCCTTCAGAAATGGCGTTAATGTTCTCCAGGGCAGCCTGGGCCGACTTGAAAGGGAAAAATGCAGCCAGGCTCACCATGCTGTTGAACTTTGCAATGCTCAGCACGCTCTCCTCAACCTAAAGAAACACACAATCTGTTATCTTTACTCCGTGTGCTGAAAAATTTAAATAAACAAAAAGCAGTAAGAATAGAGGACCCACCTGAGGCAGCAGCATGCCGATCTCCTCCACCTCTTTGACGGCGAACAGCGCGTAGCCTGCCGCATGCTCGAACAGCACGTGTAACAGCACCTTCGGGGGGTAATAGCCATCGATTTACTTTAAGATCATCGAAATTACTAATATATGGTCTAACCTACTGCAACAACAAAATAATGCCTAACTTAGATCAGCATAAGTATTTTTACATGAATTGGCCAGTCTCCATGTGGTCACGTACCACGTTTTAAGTGATAGCAACATAGCTATGGTTTCTTGGATCAAGCATGCAGGACTTAATTTATACGCCATAACTGTAACAGTAGATTATTTTTAAACTTTTATTTCAGCATAGTTCCCCTAATATTCCGGTCTGATACCGTAACGTTTACATGCAGCCACGCTGTCGTCATATAAACCCACGTGTTGATCCGGGCCTGAGCAGCAGGCAAAACGTCATGAGGCTAAACTATGGTAGCTCAGCTAAAGTTAGCCAGGTGACACTGACCAAACTTAGTCTCACTGCAAAAATGCAAACCGCTGTATTCACCTGTATGGCTGCGAATTACAGCTCTTAGCTGTTTACTGTCTGTAGTAGAGAACAAAACAGTTTAAATTACAGACGAAGTGTGAAGCTAAAGTTAGCCACATGGGTGGCTAACTGCTCCTCCGCAGTTGAAAGGCCTTCAACTGGACAACATTTCATCCTTCAAAAACGACAAAACGCCTTCAAAAAGTTCATAATCGTTAAAGGCTTAATCTGTATCCTAAAACGAAAATTTTGTCATGATGCATACACATGCGGCACCATTTTTCTTACCATGTTTAGCAAGCCTCTGGAGCAGCACGCAGTGCGTGTCTGCTCTGCTCCTTCACCTCGGGAAAAAGACGGCGGTCACACGTTTCTGCGAACTGCCACGTGACCTAAATACCGCGATACAGACCTGACACCGCGAGACCCAGAGGAGACGACCTAGAGCAAATTACAAGTTTCCGATATATGAGTAATTAAATTATTAAAGTCAAGGCTCATGTTCTTTTGAACTTTGCTTACAGCAAGTGTGGATAAAAACAACAGCACCGCGCTACAGCTCTTCCAATTATTTTCCTAATTGACGTGATATGTATAATAGTGACTAATTCCTCGAGACTCTACACTCCTGTCACACAGGTGTTAAGATGTATGAGATGAGATGTATCTTGCCTCGCAGTTTTTTTGAGGTCAATAAGAGCGCTGTAAGAACTAGTTAATTAGTAAAGTAGCTCTCTGCTTTTTATGTAATATTTTGTGTTATGCTTTAGTTTTGTCAGTGGATGTAAAAAAGAAACAAACAAAACACAACTTCAGTTACATGCATATTAATATTATTAAGATTATTTCATGACAACTTTATCCTCATTTCATGTAAACAGTCATTTATTTATTACAGTACAATTAAAATATCATCTCTCAACTTAGTTCATTCTCACTGATGATGTCAATAAATGATTGCTGAAAGTCTTCCCACACGGATCACACAGATGTTAGTAATAATACAGCATGGTTATGCTTATGACACTTTAGATGATGCTTTTGGTTAAAAGTCTTTGCATACTGGTTGTGGAATGATTTATCTCCATTACGGATGTGCTGATGACACTTTAAAGTGTAGTTGTGCCTGAAAGTGTCCCCAAACTGGTCACACAGATATGATCTTTCTCCAGCATGGATGCATGGATGAGCCTTCAGATGTGATAGCTGCCTGAATCTCTTCCCACATTAGTCACACATGTATGGCTTTTCTCCAGCATTGTTACACTGATGATACTTTAAATTTGATGTTTTCCTGAAACTCTTCCCATACTGGTAACACAGGTATGGTTTTTCATCAGCATGTCTTTCTAGATTTTTGCAGGTCAGTTTGTATGAAGCCAAAAAAAAAGGAACAACAACAATAAAAGACGGATTGTAACAGGACATTAAAAGGTAAATGTTTTCTAATTACAAAGGAAGAAGTGTTCTGCAAGAGGTTAAAACAGGACACATCAAAGATGCAAAATGGAGTTTGGTTGCTTTTCATAGGCCTGTCATAATAATATGTTACTGTCCTATCGTGCAATGTACTGTTTGGACATGACCTCAATGTAAATACATTAACTGCTTATCATACCAAATACGCAAATGAGCTCAATCATTTTTACAGTCCTCAATACTGCCAGCTTCTGTTTACATGCAAGTTTGTTGGATCTCTGACATTTTCTTAACTATACACCATGAACACTTAATTCTATACTACATTTAAGCCTACACAGGCTGTCAAGTAGTCACCTTATTAAAATGACAAGTGGCAACATGTAGTCACAGAAGAGTGAGAGGATCACTGAGACACAGCTGCCTTAAGTATTTTTTTAATATTCCTGTAACATTTCCATAATCATTCAGTAGTATCAGTGCAGCTAAAAATAAACCCACAGACTAGACCCGCTCTGTCACAATACAGTTTAGGGAAGATGAGTCCAAAGATGTAGTTTTTACTAAAGATGCATTGATTTGTTCGTGCATTCTGTCACCATGTTCTTTGGGGGGTACCTACATAGGTGTTTGTGTGTGTGTTGGTTGGTTGAGTGGGGATTAGAGGGGTGCAACCACTGCCCCCCTCCAGTTAAAAATTAACAAATCACTGACTGACTTCAGGTGATGGAAAAATGTAACAAAAGCTTGTGCGTCATGGTGGTGGTGTGACAAGAATTGCTGCAGATGAGATGCAAAGCTGCACTTATGTACTTAAATTGCCATAAAGCAGATACAGCGATGGCAATATTTTTAATTGTCCACTCTTGCAGAGTATCCTGTCGGCAGCATAAACCCACCCAGCAAGAACATTTCACCATCATGCAGGAAAACAGTTGAGTGTCGTATTTAGGAGAAGGCATCATTAAAGTTCTTTCGAGCCATTAGGTCTCCAGGGAACTAATGCATCTCGCTCTGTTTGTGCACAAGAATAAATTACTGGCAGGTCATAAATGTCACATTGTGTTGGATATTAGAGCAAAGAATTTATGGCTGACCTCTTCGGACAGATTGCCCCTTTTGCTGCACACACGCGCGCACACACACACACACACAGACACACACACACACAACTGAAGAACAGTACATTAATCACAATAATCTTTCTCTGTATAGAACGTGGTGATCCAAATGAGCGTCACAGACAGATTGGACTTAGCTTCTCAGCCAGTGGGAGTCTATTTTAAGATGCTTTATGAATGAGTTAGTTCTTCTTCTTCTCTTCCTTTTTTAAAGTTAAAAAACTACAAATCATTTTTTTTGCTGCCATATGTCTACCATATCAGCGTTTCTAAAAATATATATTTATATATATGAAGTTTTATGTCTGGCAGGACATGATATTGTGTGAAATTATGATCAAAGCATTTACTGAATCAAAAAAATCCCTCTGTTTTACTTCCTTTAAGACTCACTATAACTGATAATGATAATACAGATAATAATTGTGTAAAACCTTAATATTTTTTGAGACAGTTATCTTACAGGCTGTCCCTGTTCTGTGAGGGCTCACCCAAATCTACAAATTACATCAAAGTGATTCCTTTTGCATAGAACATATGCATCCTTTAATATTATGCCAATACTGCTAAGTTGCTCACCAAACTATCATTTTGTCAGTCTTGTCGAAGGCCAGCATGCATACAGTCGTGATCTTACTGCCCTAATAAAAAGCCAGATTCCTGAGTAATCAGTGTGTTTCCAGGAGCATGGAGCAGAGCACCTGAAGGAGCCTGTTGAGGAGCGGATGTGAGGGAGCACAGTAAAAGGCTCAGGGATCAGGACGGGGCTAGATATAAAGGCTGACTGGGACAAGGCGACACTCACACTGGTGGTGCTGTGCTAATCTTAAAGCACACTTTCTTCAACAGCTGACTGAGGTTGACACAGCACGTGAGTATGGCTTCTTCTGTGTCTCTGTTTCTTATGTTTTCTCTGTTTCACATGGTTTTCCCCTCTCTGATGCCTCATCTTTGTTCTTTTACATTAGTGTGCAGAGCTGTCTTTCTGTCGTAATAAGTCAAACGTGTTATCTTGCTTGTCAGGGGAGCAGTTTGTTACTTCCACGCTTCTCCCCACCTCTCTTTTTTTCCTATCTACTATCTATTTGTCAACCTCTCCGTTGCATAATGACATGGGATCCCCTGTGTCCTTCTTCCTCTAAACTTAGTTGTTGTTTCTTGCACACACACACACTTGCACACTGCACTATTTCAGATACTGTATGCTGACCTATTTTTACTGTCGCCTCTCTAACCCACTGCTAAAAACTTCTGTAAGTTGCTGGCCTCAGTGCCACTCACCCCTGTCCATGTGGATACACTGACTCCACAGTGTGTCTGTATGAGCCTTTGCTGTTCTGTGTGTATATCTGTGTACAGTATGAGTATATGCGTGTGTTTGTGTGCTTGTGTCCAGGACAGAGCAGAATGAGCATGCGTGGAACAGTGGCTGGTTGCGTGGTGCTGGTGTGCCTGGTGGCGCTGCTGGCAGAGAGGACAGAGGGACACATCACCTTCTTTAGCCCAAAGGAGATGATGCTGATGAAGGTAAGCAGCTCGTGTTTGATTGGACGGTTTGCAAAGTGGGGCTGTGTGACGGTTCATCAGTGATGGCAGATGTCTTTTAGCGTATTCTCACTTAAAAGAGACTCTCATTAGAGTTTGGGCTTACATTATTTGGTCCTGTAGCTTTGTTGGGGCATCAGTTTGATTATGCTTTATGATTTTGCATAATATACTGTTTGAAATGAATGAATCTGAAGATGTCAGCAAAAATTTTGACTGATGAATAGTCTTTTTTTGCTTCTTTCCCTTGGTTTTTTGCTGTAATAATTTAAACATCTCAGGATTTTGTCCTCTTTTCCTACAGATTAGGTAGATTGACACCTTCACATACACTTCTAATGAGTTGTTTTGCAGTTTGGTGTTTTAGTTTACAAAGTTTGAATAATAGAATTATAAAGAAAAAGCTCCAGTGGAGTTTGTTTGCTGTGCAAAATCTGTGTCAGCAGCTGATAAACTGTGACTCAGGAAACAATAAAGTTCATTTATAAAAGATGAATGACAGTATTGTGAATCTTTGTACTTGTGTGATAAAAGAATGACTGGAGGCTGCAGAAGTCCTGTCTGTATTAAACCAGTTGTTGTCTTTTTTAATAACTGTGCTTTTTGTGTGTGTGTCTTTGCTGAAGGAGCGAGAAGGCAGAAAGGACATGGAGCCTCGATCAGAGGACGGTCAGTTTGAGGAGGTCACAGTCCAACAGCTTCCTCAAGTGGAACGCAGTGGAAATCCTGTGAGCACCTACACATACACACACACACACACACACATCAGATTCACCTCACATTAAATACAGACCATTAACACTTCCTGTCTTCCGCCAGGATAAAACGGTGGAGATTGCCATCCGTCTTTCACCCAAACAGCTGGATCATGTTGCTCCAGTGCTCGAAGAGATCATCCATGAAATAGTGGAGGAACGTCAGAAAGGTACAAGTATTCAAGTGGTAGAAGATGTAGTGAGACACATTTGTTATTTAGACTTCTAAGCTTCATGGCCTTGTATCTCCTTTTATCATCCAAAGATTAACAGTGGTCACATATTTACACACACACACACACACAGAGTAATAATGATATGAGTGAAATCCTCTTTTATTATCAAACTGTTCTCTCATTATCTCTGTTTCTGCAGCCAAATAACGAGGTCGAAGACAGGAGGGGAAGAACGCTGTACAAAATCTTCAAAAAGCACTGAATGCTCAAATGTTTTATTGTGTTTTAATGAATCAGATCAATAAAGGGAAATTATTGTGTCACACATCAGAGCTTCAGTTGTCTTTTCTTTGGAAGCATGTTAGCTTAAGGTGGCCACATGGTGTCAGCCTCTCCTCTCAGGAAAATCCTTCATTTCACTCTCTCACATATCTGAATGAAAGTCACAGGACTTATTATAAAGAGAAAAACAAGAAGAAACCATTTCCTTTATTGATAATTACTCAAAAAACATGGCTGCTTATATGACAAGTTACTTTTTTTGTACAGTTATCGGATATATTTGGCCTGTTATTCACAACAAAAAAAGTAACAAAGCTTTGCTGTTTTACAAACATTCAAGACATAATTCCATTATGCTTTTATCAAAAAAACCCAGTTCATGTCTTATCAAATTAATAATAATAAGCAAAATATTCAGAAACCTCCACTTTAAAGACTCTTGTGTCAGAACTGTTTTCTCCAGAGGTGGAGTAAGACGGTGGAATTTGACCCCTTTTCTCTTATCAAGCCTCCTTTTGCCTGATTGTTGTCTCAGAGCTTCGAGGTCACTCTCTCGCACATCTCAAAGTCCTTGACTGCGAGGGCAGCATCTCGAGCTAAAGGGGCAGGAAGAACCAGGGAGCAGTCGCTGTCAAAATACTTCCCGGTTATTCCCTCCGTTTCCTCTGCTACTGCACAGTAGATTGGACTCACAGCGCCCTCCTCTGCAGACTACAAGGACCACAGGCACAATGAAGGAAAAAGTACAGAACAAAATCAATAAAAGTGACACTGCATCTCCCACAATAATTTCTTTTATAATCTCTCTGATGTGTGTCATCTGATCATTGTCACAGATGGACACCATATGTTTAACTGAAAGATCAACATTCTCATATCTGAGAATGGTCGTAAAAAGATGAGAGTAAAACGGAAATAGAGCTGTCTAAAAAAAATTGGTGATTAATCCCAGATGTGAAAGTATATATGAATGAGGCATCGATGTGAAAGCTGTGCTGGTTACATGTGATGTGCTTCTTCACACTGTTAGCTGTGGATTTCAGGAAATTAAGTATTCATATGAACAAATCTTTAAGTTTGATCAGTAAAACATGAGGCTCTCTGTTATATTTGCGCCAACAGTGTGATGTGAAATGAGACCATGAGGTTCGATGATAGTTCTAATTTGTTCCAACTTGGCTTGAGATCTGGGACATGGCGGAGAAAGATGTGAAAGGACAAGAAACATATGCAGCCAGACACACAGGCAGGTTTGAAACAAACCCAGCTGTAGTCAGCTTGGTGGGAACACAGTCCCTACAGTGTTACTCTTCTGTGATCATAAAATCACTTGAATTCTATCTAAGGGCGACCACTGCAACCTCATGATGAATGTTTGGTTTGAAACTGAATGTGTGAGTGTGCAGAGTCAAAACTAAAACAACAAGATAAAAAATCACTGGCTTTCCTGGTTCTCACTTCCCTTTAGATTAGAGGTCTCAGATGAAGCCATTTTTTTACATAGTAGTGTTAGCAACAAAGAAATTAGCAAAAAGTAGTGTTAACATAGTAGTGTTAGAAAACTGATTTCTGCCCCACATTCTAAATTCTGTTTATATAATCAGCTTCTCACCATTGTTGAGCTGTGAAACATTTGGTAATACTATAGTTTTCTGTGTTTTCTAGCTTGTGATCTGGTTCGCACATTGAGCTTGTGTTCTAGCTGTCAAAGGTAATCATTAAAACAGCAAAGCATACTGTGGACAAGATTTAAACCAGTTGCTGAATCAAGGCTACACACACATACACACACATACGCACACACACACACACACACAAGTTAAGGGGATATAAGACATCAGTCGTGATTCTTGCTCTTAGAAAACCCAGCAAAGGCCTCATGGTTCAAGCACAGTGTGATCAGTGTGATGGGTGAACTCATAAAAATGAACACTCTCTTAGTTTACTTTGTAAACACAGTGAGTTCTGTGGGTGGATTCACATAACAGGAAGAGGTTCTTGAGCAATAGCTAATCGCATTTGACCTGGACGGTTGCAAAGCTGCTGACATGGAGTGGATGATTATGTAGACGGTGACTGTCACAATGCACTCACCTTGAAAAAGAAAATTCCAATCAGGTTAAAAAGAAGACGAACCATTAACGAATAGTGTCTCATCACTTCTGTCATGACGATACCAGGGTGCACAGAGTTTGCAGTGACACCTACAGAGATGAAAACACAGAAGCACACACAGACATATACGTTCAGACTGCAGATAGATACAGAGAGGGACAGAAAGACTGCGAGTAAGGCCAGTCTCAGCACCAAGACTCTGAATGCAGATATTCCTCTGTGTTTTCAGATTTTCCTGAAAGACTCCAAAAGGCAAAATTAGTTTCATCTCCAATGCTCTGCTCAAAGTTAGAATCTCTAAACACCTCCATCTGCATCTTTCATGGAGACTGACTATGTGTTCAAAGAACAAAGGACATTTCTCTCCAATATTTATCCATTTTAATCTGTTTCATAGAGGCTAAAAGAACATGCCTGGGATGTGCTCAAACCACTGAGTGTTTTTATTATGAGGGAAGCTGGGAGGCACAGAGCCACATAAACAAACTTATTCTTGGGAACTGAAGTTCAAAGCAGAGTTGTATACATGGATTGTTTTTTCAAGCAAAGAAAGCTTGAACTGTTTCAATTTAGAACTAATGGAACCTTTGTGTCGTCTTACCCCAGATGTTTCCAGCGGAAGGATACGTCATTGATAGAGGGTCTTACACAACGCACAATAATTGTATGATTTCACACATCTGCTTCAGTCCCCTCCTCAGGTTGAAGAGAACCTGATGTATTTTGGCTCAAGCTTGAAACTAACTATCTGGGACCTGGAGTGATTTAGTTTTGGTTGTAATGCTCTTAAATGATTCAAAATTAGGTGAAAGAGAACAGAGTCTTAAAGAGTCATAAAAACAAGGCAACTGGACTTAAGTTGAGTTTTTGGGAAGACGTTTCACTTCTCATCCGAGA
>JAPZDV010000012.1:20309026-20326082 GCA_029814665.1 Acanthurus lineatus | reverse complement strand
GGCTTCCTTAACTCCTCTTTCAAACCATCTTTCCTCTCTCGCCAAAATCTGTACATTACAGTCCTCAAAAGAGTGTCTCGTGTCCTTTAGGTGCAGGTGGACCGCCGAGTCCTGACCTGAGGAGGTCTAAGGAACAGAGTCAGTTGCATGTTGGTGTAGGGGCCTAACAGTGGCACTAAAGCAGCAGAGCTTTGAGCATCAAGTTGAAACCGTCATTGCATGAAAATATATTTGCTGTAACAGCATTTTTTTACATTTTTTATTAAAAAAACAACCTTTACTATTTTTTGACTGCTGCATATTACTAACCCTGCGTGGATGTTATTGGATGTGCTTAAGTTTCAAAAGTTGCTTGCTGTATTTGGACGTTGGCTACTTGTGCAATATAACATCTGTTCTGTTACAAGCAGGTACACAGGATGATGCAGGATAGTAGCAGAGTTAAGTTTCTAGTTTCGTATTATCAGATCAGTGCTCACGAGTGTGTACTTTCTGATACCTGATCCAGCATTTTAGGAAGTATTTGAGGCTACTATTGGTAACAGTATTAAATCCTATGTAAAATGAAGGCAAAAATATGACATGACATGATCATTAAGACTCTTGGTTTTAGCTCACCTGTCCCTTGGAGCCTGCGTGCTAGCTCATTAGTACAGATAACATTGTGCAGCTTAGTGTGGTTGTAGACTTCGTCCATTTTATAAGTGAGGTTCTCGCCATGAAAATGAGAGAAGTCCACTTTGCCCAGCTTGTGGTTGACAGAGCTGACAGTGACGATACGTGACGGAGCAGAGCGCTTCAACAGGTCTGAGATGAAACAGAGACATGCACAGAAATATGAGAGAAAGAGAAACACATCAAAAACAAAGTATTTAGTTAGTCATGGCATGGACAGGCAGTTAAGTTGTCACTATTTCATATACATAGTATAGCATAAAGAGAGCTGGTAGTGTCTTACCCAGCAGCAGGCTGGTGAGTAGAAAAGGTCCCAGGTGGTTGGTGGCAAAAGACATATCAAACCCATCTTTAGTTATCTGCTTGGGTAAACCTGATTGTAGAGGTTAAAAAACGATGTGATTGGTAAGATAATTGATAAAACACACATAACTAGGGACCATTTTGCTATGGGGTCACACCAGCTGCAATGTCTGTCAGCATGTTGACATTCCAGGCTATTAATCAGTAGTCATTACTGTCACGGTTTGTGTGTTGAGGTCTATTATTTACACTTTTATTTTGGTAGGTTCTCATTAAGTTTCTGTTGTTACTTCCTGTCTTTGTTGCCTCCCCACCCTTTTTGATGAGTCATTAGTATCTGTCTAGTATCTGTCTCCTCTGTCATTTTTCAGTGTGTCTATTTCTTCTTCCTGGTTTGCCTCTGTTCTTGACTTTACTAAATAAGACTAATTGTATGATGTAAACTCAATATATTTGATCCTTTATGTGGGCATTACTGCAGTTAGTCCCATTACATCATCCTTTGTTTTTTAAACTGTATTTGTGGCACGAGTTTGCATAATAGATCAATGGCAAATTATTTGATGAAGGACATTTTTAAAGTTTTTTTAACAGTAAAATTACTGCGTGAGGTGGAGGAATAACCAACATTTTCCTTATATAACATAAGCTTTACTTTGACCGCACTGCTACAGTGTTCTTTGAAATTATTATTACATTCTTTAACTTTTATAGCTCACCCTGGCTATCACCTTGCTTCACCTCAGATGCTCACACACACACACACACACACACACAAACAAAGCTTATTTAGATACACACACACCTAGAGTCGTTTTTGCCATCAAACTGTATTTTGTTAGTCTTCTGTTGCTCTGATGGAGCTTTGCCAAGTCTAAGAAACCAATCCTTTGTTAAAGTGGGCTAATTTTCTCACAGACTCACGGACTGGCATGCCTTGCTCTTTGCCTCCAGATGTGTGCCATATGTTGAAATGTACTGACTGTTCTTTTTGAGGTGATTTATTTACTTCTTTTTAAATTCTTTCATAGTGCCCTTTCATAGTGACTGATTTACAAGCTCGTGTGAACCAAACAAGCAAAGAGCTGCGGCTCGTCCAGAACGTTGTTACCAAGTTGGTTCACAGAGTGCAGAACGTTACACCGGTGCATCATCACTGCACTGGCTGCCTGTGTGCTGAATATAGATTTTAAAATCCTTTTCAAATGATCTTAGACCATAAAACTCTGATTTAGTTGTATGTTCACATGGCATCCAGACCCCTCAGGCCATCTGGTACAGGGTGACTCTGTGTTCCCAGAGTCAAAACCAAGAAAGAAGCAGCATTTAGTTTCAATGCTTCCCACCTGTGAACAAACCACCAGAATATCTGAGTTCTGCTACAACTGTCAGCTGCATTTCAATTAGGACTGAAAACATTACTGTGTACTGTGGCTTTCTATTAACTTTAATATATAACTTTTTAATTGTAAGTCATTTGGCTCCTTATTAACTTTTGCTTTGATTGGATTTTAAATGCATTTTCTTTCAATTTTTGCTAATTTCTTTGTTGCTATTTTTTGTTTTTGTTGTCTTTAAAATGCAATTTTAATTTTTTATTGCCTCATTTTAACTAACTAACTAACTAACTAACTAACTAAAAAGAAGATTTTGTTATTTTTATTTGAGGTCTCTATCATACAAAACTGCTTTACATCTTGCTGTGGGCACATGTGTCACCTGACACTGCAGCGTTGTTGACGAGGATGTGGAGAGCTTTCTCCTCCTCAAGAATCCTTTTAGCAAATTCCCTAACAGATTCCAGGGAAGACAAATCCACCAGACGCAAATGGAGGTCAGAGTTTCCTGTTTTCTCTCTGATTTCATTGAGCGCTGCCGTCCCTCGGGTCTCGCTTCTGCAGGCCAGAATAACACGTGCACCACGACGGGCAAAGTCCAGGGCAATGAACTTGCCAACACCTGGCAGAGTGAAAGAGAGCAAAAATCACTTTGCACGACTTGATAACACAAGAGGAAAATAGCAATAAACATGTGGCCTTGTGAAATGTGTAAAACCCTAATTGCACTGATTTGTGGCACAATAACAAAAGCCTGCAGCTCTTGGAGGACAGAACTTATTAATACATTATTACAAGAATGTTTGAAATGCACTAGCTTCAAAGGTAAAAGAAGGTGGAGTGGGTTACTATGTGTGTATCTCTCTGTCTTTGCAGGGTTAGGGTGAACTCATGGGACAGGACAGAAGGACACACCTCACAAGAATGCTCTAAATTCAAACATCACTGCTCTCTTTGTAGAGTTTGGGTGTATTTCTAGGTGTTTGAGAAGTTTTTAATAGGACAGTTTGTAAATGCTGGGGATCAAAGACGACATAAAATAATACTGTAATACTGTAAGAGAGAACACACACTGTTCTCATCCAGTAACTTAATAACTGTGATGAAGAAACCAGATAGCTTTATGTGCTCATAAATGTCTGCCTTTACTGCTGAACTGCTGTCAGTTTCATACTTTTGAGATTATGCAGTTTAACACCACAGCTAATTATGTAGCAATAACCGATGTCCTTAGCCAGGTTTGTCATGTCAGTCAGTGGGACAAACATCGTGTTTTTAGAGTCCAAGTGGCCAAAAATTAATACAGAGAATGTAATGTATCAGAATGTTTCAGGTATTAGTTAACACTCCAAACCACATCACACGCAATCTCAATGAAAACTGTCGACCATCTTTCATTTATAAAGGTTGATTTTGTCTCTGTTTTTTTGGGAGGGGGATTTGTCCTTTATTTGTCCATTGTTTTGTGTCCTCATGCCTAACTGAGCAGTGCTACCATGGCCTGGTGAAATGGTGCAAGATTTGTTTATGTGTGAACTGAACAACTGGAGAGGGAGAAGATGTGGGGTGGCTGATAAGAAAGTGGACAGGAAATTTAGTTTTTTGGAAAAGAAAAGTGCAGGGCCAGACTTGATGCCATGCATGTGCTCGGACTAAATATTTTTTCGTGACATTCTATCCTTTCTCTAATAAAATAGTAATACTTCTTTGGCCTCACTTTCATCTCATTTAGGCAAAGACAGAATATCACACCATCCCCAAACCACCGTTACCACTCCTCCTGCTTTCTGGCTTTTCTGTAACAGGCAATCATTTGTTTTCAGTTGCCCATCAGGTAGATTAAATACTACCTCACACCAAGTTTGAACTGCATAGAATTATTTCACCAGCTTCTTTGATTTAACATTGAGGGTCCAGTTTGGGAACCTAAGAAGTATCTTTAGCTCTTTGCACATGGTTGTTGTTCTGATGACCATCAACACACTGATCCCTCTACTCTCTGTGTTAAATCAAGCACCTCTGACCATGAAACGATGAAAAGAATGAGATTTGAACTACTGTTTGAATTGAGAAAGGATAAGTAACACATCTGAGGAGAGAGAAATTCAAGATGTTCGTATCCCAACACTCTTTCATAACTTGGTGTCTCTCATGCATGTAAAAAACATAAGGTTGCAGTTTGACAGTTTTTGTGTACAAATCAAAACCTGACAAACAGCATGGGGCATACATAAACAACAGTGACTATAGAGAAGAAAAAGAGCTGGGAGCAAGGACTTTGATCCGCTTCTGCATGTCTCTGCATCTCTACACTGAACAGCCTGACTTGGGCATGGAGCCTTTTTTATGCCATCCTCACAAACCAAACCAACCTGTTGAACTGCACTGGGCTGCATAGTTTCACACCAGTTCCTATAAATGTGCATCAGTAATGATGTGGATACTTATTCATTATGTCACCTGTGTGGTTTATTCGAGGTGAAGGCCGGTGTAAGCTGAGCAGCAGACACTAAGAGCTTGTTGTATTAGCGTGGAGGGCTGCATAGTCACCTCCTCAACCCGATGATTTATTGCTGAAGACTGTGACATGTCACATAAGACCATGGGGTGTGTGAGGCTGGAGGACACTTCTCATATTTCCAGTAGTTTTAGCGGTCTAGGATGGATTGCCATCTTAATTGTGTCAAAGGCTGAGGTGCCTTTGACTGACAAACTGAGTTTGTCTTCTGATGTTTGCTACCTGTGATTTCCTGTATGTGCCACATAGATTCCTACCTTGCATATGAACTTTAAAAAAAAAACCCTCTCAATTTGAGCACAGGTTTTCCTTTAATTGCTGGTGTATTTTAGGATGTACAACTATGACAAATATCCACAGAGGCTTTTATGCAAATATCATAAAAAGGTGTATTCGTTGCAAACTTGTGGGTCTGCAAGACTCTATTGCTTATGGGTAAACACAGAAACTGTGTTGTCTGTTGCATCAAACTTTTGATTGTGGCTTCAAAAAGGGGAAAGAAAGTTGTTTAATAAAAAAACAAAACACTGGCACATGCTTTGTTTATATGTGATGAGCAAACCTTTGAAGTTTGTGACAGGCAACCACTATAAATACACCAATACAATGAGGTCACAGATTTCTCTGGAACTGAACATTGTTGGAGGCATCTTAAAAGATGCAAGCTAACTATTCCAATCAGTCAGACTCCTGCATAACTGGCCACAGGCGGGTGTCAGAACACCTGTTCTTGTTCTAGCAGGAACTAAATAACAATAACATGTCCATGCCATGAATTGTTTTTTGAGTTAGCTGATATTGCTTAAATGTGGCAACACACAAAACACATTTGTTTTCAAAATTACTTTATCTAGATGGGTTTAAGTTACATTGCCAATATTGTCTCATAAACTCTCGGGGACACAACAATTGCAGTTTAAGAGAAATTGTGAAATTGCTTAAATGAAGATGAATTTGCTCAGATGAATAAAGATAAAGATCAACAGATAAATGTCAAAGATGGAATGTAAATTACCTTAAAGGAGCATTAAAGCATGTGTGCTTCTGTCAGTGTGTTATCATGCTGCACCTTAAGTCCCATAACACAATGCTACCACTGTGCTAACTTGCTTTTTTATCTACCTACATACAGATGAAGTCGCGTTACACTGAATCAGCTCATTGGCTACTCATCCTATTGTTTTATGTTGCTAAAACAGGCTCAGCAACTGACAGTCAAATCACTTTATTGCCTTCACGGTTTTCATTATTTAATTTAAAAAAACATTAAACTTCTATTTAACTGTTAAATTCTGTTTTTAGAAATAGGTAACAAATACAAAAGATATCAATGTAATAGTTACTGTATTATTAAATGACTTCTTTAGGACCTGCATTGATGTCATAATAAAGTCAGTTTATCTTTCTTGGTCTTGGCATTAAAGTCCTCTAAAGTCGCTGCTTTTCAGTTGGAAAATGAAACTCAGAAAATGGGATCATGAACTCACTCGTATGTCATATCTGTTCCATCAAAACTCCATTTAAGTTCACAAACAAGGACAAAGAGACAACTTTATTTCCATTAATCCACCATACTGTGGCCACATTCAAATGGCCAAGCCAAGTAGAAGTTGTCTGCGCGACAGAAACAGGTTCATTAACACCGACCTGTGTTGGCTCCTGTAACGATGGCAGTCTTCCCTGTGAGGCGCACGGCGCAGGCTCGTGGATCCCAGGGTCCTCTCCTCTGGCGCCGCACAACGAAAGCCAGCAGCGCCGTGGACACAGCCCACACCGGGTGACAAAGTACATCCAACCAAGACATTTCACCGTCTAAGCCGAGCGCCTGCACACGAGGAATGAGAGCGGAGTCCTGGAGCCGCTGGCCAGCATGTGGCCGCCTCTTGTGTTCTGGTAGGTGTGCCCAGAAAACCCCCCAACAAACGTGCTGTCACTCACTGCGGGCAGCGGCGCGTCGTGTGCGGACACTGGAGCTGTGCCGTCAGTAATCATTAAAAATAGAAGCTGAGCTCCCCCTGTGACAACATCTGCCTCTGATGTGCATTTCTGTGATCTAAACTTTGGACGTCACAGAGCAGAAAGCGGCTCACAATGATTCGCAGGTTACAAGTCTGTTACTCGTGTTCTTACATGATCACAACTGATCAAGATATATTAGTTCAACCGGTCGGCCAGATGCCATGTAGGTCATATGATTTAGAAGTAATTCCCCCCCCCCCCATAAAGCTGGATTATTGGGTTTGGCCCACAACTCAACTTTTAACAATGTGGTTATTATCACCTTCACCTCAGCTGTGTTAGTGAAAAACTGGTCTCCTCATTCAGGGAAGTAAATTACTGATTACTTTGATGTGCTGCCATTGGTAACGTGCACAAATGATGATGACGTGATTCATATTCATTGCATATTCATGGCATATAAGTTAGTCAAAATCAATCAAATATGGTGAAATCACATCACAACCAAATGTCTGTGTACTGTAACAACCATTAAAAGATGTGAGTCTAACCCTATTTTGTCAGCTCAGATGTAACACGCAGTTCACTAAGTGGCATTTGCTCTTAGGGTGCTGTGGCCTGCTTTCTTCTTCCGTCCTTGATTTTTATGGTGGTTGGGAATTGTAAGTGTAGATTTACCACCATCTGCTGGATTTTGATAGCTCAGTACAAACTAAACTGTGTCCATCTAAAGTGATTTATTACATTGTCCACCACATTTTACCCCAGACCCAATACAGTTGCTGTCTGCATGGTACTCAAAAGCATTATCTGGGCATTTCTGTTGTCATGCTGTGCATGGGTACCTGGATTGAAGTTATGTGCATAGGTAGCCATAGTGACTGTGTGTCCTCATTTGCCACTGTGAGGGCTTTATAATGGAACATTAACCCGTCAAGTATTGATGGTGCATTTCACTCATATATTAGCTGCAGATAATCAGAGATGATACTTCAATCAAAGTTGTTGCATCCAAGTTCTGGCCAGAGCATAATAAATCAAAATCCATCCAGTCAGCATGGCACGAGTTGATGATCGTATCTGCCATTTCTTAAACATCTGTTGCCTTATTCCATAGCACAGTGCACTTTGTAGTCACATCTCCCAGAGTCCTTCAGTCTCAGTATTCAAAGGAGCCACTTCTCAAAATCAGAGAATTAAAAAGTGTCACAAGGGGCTGCTGAACAAGTGTTCTGATGTACAATAATGCAGGGATCCAGGGGCAGGAAACAGGTATCAGCCAGTCAGGTATCAGGTGTCAGTCAGAACAGACAGGGCTACGAGGGAAACAGAACAGGATGAGCACTGGACAACAGGCAACAAGAACAAAATTTAGAATGGCAGAACTGGTAATAAATTGGCTAAAAGTGTAGCAACACTAACTGAGTCTATGAACTGACAGAGTGGAAGTGGCAGGGCTAAGTATTTGTAGAGGCTTGATTACAGGGATTAGATGCAGCTAATGTGGCTGTGCTCCGACTCTCATGCACCTGCAGGGAATCACATGCACACAGAGGGAGAGAGAGCCACTTGGGGAGTGAAAGCAGGCTAAGAGGCAGTAAATTAAATGGTAGATGCCATGGTGCTTTAATTTTCATCTTAATCTTTAAAACTATTTCCAGATTAAATCTAAAGTTAGGCTTGCCATTGTTGATGAAAATGTCAATATAGATTTATTTAAGTGATTAAATCCTAATGTTTATAGAAAAAATAATATTTAATGTTAAAGTCTATAGATCTTTAAATCGAAATAAAAAGAGACCAGTCATTCACATGCTTAATGTCATTTCCTGACATCAATCATGTACAGACAAAACAGCAGAGGACCAAAAAAACAAGTATGAGCACTTTAAGAGCAGCCGCTGAGTAACACTGGTTCATGATCTGACTCAGGTATTTAGTTGTGTAGCAGGTTCGTAATCAAGATGAAGTCCTTAAATGACTTCTTGTGTTTTGTTTTTTTTCATGGCAAAGGTATGTAGAGTAAACACTGCTGATCTCTTCTTTCTTATAAATGTCTAATGACTAACACAGCCTGTAATCCTTAGTCAGCTTCAGTAGAAGTAGTGCATGATGAGCCCTGTATTATGTCACACTTCATTGTACTTTTATGTTGATCACCACAAATCACAGATTTTTTTCACTAATTTTTACTTATTAATTAATTTGCTTTTTAGATTACCAGTACTTTTTTTCCGGCTCGAATAGTTACACATTTAGGTCTCATGAAACAATGTCAATGTTTCACACTTTCAGAAAATAGTTTTGAGACTTTCACTGCTAATTTGTTCCACTTTGTTGAAGCACATCATAAAACGTGGGGATAATAGAGACTTCCAGTTTTGTAATATTATCTTTATGCTGCAACAATGCCTGCCTCAAGAGCCTGCTTTACATGGAAGGGTCTTTCTCCCACCTCACCAATCAAATAGTGCCATATTGTTTAAAAATCCTGATATGTTTGGTTATTATTAATGCTGCTGCAGTATGTGCAATGTTACACATTTGGACATTCACCTAAAATCTGAAAAAAACATAGTAAAGCACAACACTTAAAGATTAAAAATTCATACGCTCAAGAGCACTGCACTACTAGAAACTCATCTTCCCTGTGAAATATGAGTGGATACGATTAACTAGCACTGGGTTTTTGGAAGAAAGTCATGTAATGTTCCTTCTCTGTTTTCAGTTTGGTCAGAAATCTAACACAGTTGTGCTGTGACGTGCTTCTGAGTTCTTCTGTTTTCAGCTTGAATTAATTATTTTCATTTTTGAGGTTAAAAAAATATTTTTTTCCAAACATGATACAGCTTTTTTGCTCCAGTACCTGCTTCTCCATAGATTCCACTTTGGCAGCTGTTCCTTTGAGCTTTGTGTCAGGGTTTGTTTTTAACTGGGGTTTCACCTTCAGTGTAAATAAATGAAAGAGGGAGTGGGCTGTCTCAGGGTCCTCCACCAGGAGGTTTTGAGGGTCAAGCACTTTGTATTTTGCAATCTGAGGAGTTTTTATGTGATTTTAATTAAATTTTAAAGTCCTCTGAGTCTCTGCAAGTTTATGTTGTTGTTCCTGTTGTTTGTTTCAAGGTGTTAATATTTTGGCACAGGCTTGAACGCTCATATACCCGTGATAAGAGTTGAAGCACATAAAAACACCAAAAAAATCCATAAAAGGTTAGAAACACAGTTTTCATTGGAGGTTGTTCTTAACATAAAGATTATGGCTTTAAATCTATTCTTGGCACACACAAATATGAGCTTTCCCTTTTTCTTGTTGCTTTCATAAGCAGCTACTTTTGATGCTATAAAAGCTTCTACAAGGATTTCACATCTTTAATTAAAAATAGAACTGATCTTATAACACAAATAACAAAGGGGAGATTGAAAATTCTTGATATTTGACACAAAGGATACACCAGACTGAATCCAACTTTTTCACTAAATGCCTTTGTGTAATTGTGCACCAGTCAAGAAAATCTAAACACGCCTAAAAATTGTCCTGCCAAAATACTTTTTAATCTTCTGCCTGAATTTTAAATCACACAACAATTTTAAATTTCAACACACATTTTAGAATAAAAAAAACTGGAAGAAACAGCAAAGTCATTCAACTTTTGTAGTGCCAAGAAGCTGAAATCTTTTACTGACTCAATAAACACTCCCAATAAGAACCTTTAAAATCGATAAAACTTTCCGATCTTGTGGGATTTAAGTCCTGTCTCTTAATAACAGCTGTGTACTGTTATTGAGATGACAAAACATGCTTACAAGTTAAACTGCTGCTATGTATTTGAGGAAAATTAATTATTCTTCAGTAATTTCATGTGTTTGCTTAAGCTGAAAACATCTTAAAAAAGATAAAATCATCAACATTTTTTCTTAATTACTCACTTAGTTGACACATAATATATTTTTTTTACTTGTTCGTTATGATAGTAAGAAAATCTTTTGATGTTGCTTATAATAAGCCTGTTTTTACATGGCTGACGAAACTCAGGTGTCCTCGTGGTTTAAAACAATCTGATCACATTTAGATTCATGCTACAGTCATTTGTTCTTTTGAAGGAGCAACAGTTACAAGAACAATGAAATAAAAAGATATAATAATGACAGTGTATCAGAGTAATGGAATAAAACATCGGCAGTAATGCCACACGCATTCTTGCATGGATGAAAAGTAGTGCAGTGCTGACCTCTGCAGGATACAAGACCGACATGTCATGACTGACAATGACTGAAGTATATGCTCTGAACAAAACACAAATAAATTTTAAAAAAAACCCGCAAATAAATAAACCTTGAAAAAATACATCTTGCCCTTGAAAGCAAAACTTTAAACTTTAGAATATTTTGCAATTGAATCACATCAGCCAAAACATCGGTCACCATGTTGATGTTTCAGCCTGTACTCAGTAGTTACTATTCCAATATTACACGAATACTCAGCACTTATGAGTCAGAGAACATCCATCTTTATCTCAGCAACACACCTGTTAAATATCACGCCTGCACCCTGCAATGTTGTGACGCTGTTATTGTGACAAAATCTGTCACCAAACAACTGCTCATTAATGACACATTCTGCATTCGTGACTTACTGTGTTTAATGCTGCACATTCTCTGTATCAAACAGGGTAGTATCTCAGCAAACACTAACATAGCTTAAGTGTAGATCATGTTAGGATGGTAAAGAAATTCAATAGATCTGGCTCATTTAACTTGTTTCACCGAGCTCCACTCTCTTGTGCCACATGTGTCTTTGCACCAAACACACAGATTTGGCATCACTGCTGATGTGATTTTAATGCAAGATGGTCTTTGTTTGTTTTGTTTGCAAATAATTATGTTCTTTACATTACAAGCATCCAAATGTTTTCAGGTTAAGTACATTTTATAGAATCAACATTGTTTTTTTGTGTTTTTTGAGCAAGTTATCGCTGCTGTAAAACCTGCAGAAAAAACCTGCATATGATGCAGAAAAATGCTGGTAAACTGTTAAAAATGAAACAAAACTTGCTCTATGCTCTTTACATATTTGCATTAAAAATGAAAAGCAGTTGAATTGAATGTCACTTTTTTGCAGCAAATTCATTTTTCAATCTTTTTTCTCATTGGTCAAGTATCTTTATATAATACACAGCTATTGGTGGAGGGGCCTGACTGTGTGTTGTGTTCGAGCGTATCCAGGAGGAGGGGGCTGAGTAAAGGCTACAAAATGTGGACCAATCCCAATTGGTTTGTGTGACAGAAAGACACACACACACACACACATATACGCCACCCCCCCGCACACACAAAAAGAAAGTGAGTAGAGTAGAAAAGCAGAGAAGACAGAAGAGGGGGAGGAAAGCGGAGGGAAACAGCCAGAAAGAGACTTGTTTGTGGACTACTGTGTGACATGGGAGGCACCTCATAAATTCTTAAAGGGAACCTGGATTTCATCTTTGTTTTTTGCTGAACTAGAAAAATAACTCTACCAAGAGAAAAAGGGTGTACAGAAGAGAAAAAGAGGAAGAGATGAAGGACTTGGTGCAGTCAGTAGAACTAGGAGTCTCACAGCGGAAAGGAGCTAATCTAACTCGACCAAAAGTTTGGCTCAAGAATGAACTTGTTCGTGTGGGACTTGCTGAAGTTCTTTGCACATATGTCATGATGGTAAGAATAAAATTCCATCGCAAAATCCATCTAATTCACTTCAGGCTCTTGCAATTTGCGATTTTACACTGCCAACTATGCCTCATGTATCCATCACTTGTGGCAATGTTGCTTTTTATTCATAAGCTCTACAAAACATTTTAGCATGCTTATCTTTAAAGCCCATGTGCCATTAATGATTAAACTTTTGCTCTTGACCCTGATAACATGACTGCTCTGCCAAATTGACACACACACACACGCGCAAATGCGTTTCTCAGTCACATGGCTGGGGTCGTGAGTGGGGAATGGTGGGTTCAAGTTGGTGACCCAGGAAAGAGGAGGAAGGAATGGTCCGGCAGGGAGCCACATGGAGAGAGCTGCAGAAGTCACATGTTATGTGTCAGCTGTTGCAATAAACTCTATACTTAGAAATACACACACAGTTACACACACTGCATCAAGACTTTTAAATGCTGTGTGTGTAGTTAGGGAAGTTGACTTGCCCTTAACCTAAATTCACCCGACTTTTGAAGAGGGAGCCACATGTTTCCTGTTTACAGGATGAATAGCTGCAGTCAGTCGGTGTCAGCTGTTTTTTTTGCAGGGCGGTCCCAGAAAAAATAAGTGTCTTTTACTGAGTCAACAGTAAATGACAGAGAGAAAAAATTTCAGTTCAGGTTATTTAATGCTTGTAGAAACAACACCCATGGTTTAATCTTTCCCAAAAATACACTCATACTACACTGACACTCTGGCTGTCCAACTAACAAACTGACTTCACTAGAAAAACTCTGTCTGTTTTATGGATGGCGATTATGTCTTTTGCCAGTTCAAATGTCTTGTTTGCTGGAATGCTTTCCCTTAAATGAGCCAGTCTGGAAGTTTGCCTCTCTAATTTGCTTCCTTGTAATAACTGTCTGTGTCTGTGCATGACTGTGCGTCTGTCTGTGTCCAGGTGTTTGGCCTGGGGTCTGTGGCCCAGGTAGTGACAGGACAGGGGGCGTTTGGAGAGTACGTCAGCATCAACCTGGGTTTTGGACTGGGTGTTGCTATGGGAGTTCATGTTGGAGGGAAGGTCTCAGGTATGAGAGCCATCTCTTGTCAAATCAAAACCTTTAAGAATCCCTCAAGTTCATTCATAAGTTACCATCATTTTACTTGATTTTTATGCTTTCTTGTTCTGTCAGGGGCTCATATGAATGCAGCAGTGTCATTCACAATGTGCGTGTTTGGCCACCTTGGGTGGAAGATGCTGCCTCTGTATGTTTTTGCACAGCTTTTGGGGTCTTTTCTGGCAGCAGGAACAATTTATGGTGTCTATTATGGTGAGGGCACACTGCATGTCCGAGCTCACTAAGCACCCAACACCCAATATGTTACGCAATCTTGATTCCAAACAAGTTGGGACACTGTAGAAAAAAACAAACCAAAACACAATGTTTTAAATTGCTTATTCTTTCTGACAAATTCTGAATGAAAACAGTACAAAGACAATGTATCTCATGTAACCACATCAGCTTCATTGATTGCTGTAAATATATGCTTATTCTGAGGCTGATTCAGTTTTAAACACATTGGGACAGGAGCAATGCTCAAAAAAACACGTTCCATGCGAGGATGGGGCAAAGTTCACCACTTTGTGAAACACGATTGTATACAGGATAGTGTGGCTCAGGAACTCTGTTTTAAACTGTTGACAATAGACATATTAATCCTACTTTTATTCACATTTCACACAGCGTCCAAACTTTTGTGGAATAGTGGTTGTAGAATCTTTTACATTTGCCTCCTTTTGCTCTTCACATTGCTGTATTTCATTGGAGTTTAAATACGCTGTATCTTTGTTTTCCATGTTGTTTCCATATCCAGAAGCCATACATGACTACTGTGGAGGAAACCTGACTGTAACTGGTGCAAAGGCCACAGCTGGTATCTTTGCCACCTACCCTGCACCGTACCTGTCACTGCTGGCTGGATTCATTGACCAGGTATGTAGGACAAGAAATTAAAGTATTACAGCTATGAATCACTATCATCTGACACATTCAGCACTATTTTCTTTAGTATTCTGCTTTACTCAAAGCTATCTTGACATGTATTTCTGTGTAATGCTGTTGCTGTGTGTGTGTGTGTGTGTGTGTGTGTGTGTGTCAGGTGTTTGGCACAGCTATGCTGCTGCTGAGCCTGATGGCTCTGTCAGACCAGAGGAACAAACCTGCCGCAGCGGGCAGCGAGCCCATCGCAGTGGGTCTCCTTGTGCTGCTCATCGGCATTTCTCTGGGCAGCAACAGCGGATACGCCATCAACCCCACCAGAGACATCGCCCCCAGGGTCTTCACAGCTATAGCAGGCTGGGGGGCCGATGTGTTCAGGTATTGGGGTGGATGTGCTGTTGCGACATGTAACCTTAACGAGGGGTCAACTGAAGGAAAACATCTCTGTTAATTATTAAATGAATCGTGCCGTTTTTCCATCATGCAGGCGTTTCTAGTGGCTGACAATGACAATGCAAATAGAAAAAGGGCTTGACTGAAATATTTATATGTTTGAGGTATTTTTTATCAACTCACAGTCATCTGTCTTTTTCTGTGCAGGGCTGGAAATGGGTGGTGGTGGGTGCCTCTAGTTGCAACCCCCATTGGAGGAGTATTGGGTGGAGGGCTGTACAAGGCAATGGTGGAAATGCATCACCCTCCCCTCTCTAAACCGGGTGAGGTGCTGGTGGAAGAGGAGAGGGCCCCTCTGGAGAAACAAGAAATCATTGATGCTAATTCATGTGTCTGAGACCCCCTCAGTTACATACAGCGTATCCTGTGTAAAGCTTTGTAGACATTTGAATGCTGCTAGAACATTCCTTGATGATGAAGAGTTAAAAGATAGACCAAAAACTGATTGTTCCAATGAGGGACACAAGGACTTTGGGAAGAAAAAAGAGAGACTGATTCAAATAAGATTTGAATATCTCAAGCAATTTCAAACAGCGAGTCTATTTTATGTAATTTATTTCATCATCAAACTTAGTTACAGACCCTGTGCATGTGAGTGACTGCAGTACATATAAAATACATTCTATTTGACATTTTGAACCATGAAGCTGACATTTATGGCTTATAGTTCTATTAATGCCTGTTACAGTAATTTCACTGAAACAATAATGAGCCATTTTATGCACAGAAGATAAAAAAACAAAACAAAACACACTTACTGGCTTTTATTTCATTGTTACATTACTGAGGCAATAGCAGCTGACATAACCTTGGAAGACACAATAAATATCATTCATTATAATATACAGCTGAAGACCTCTTACATGAGCTTGAGCACTACACTAAAGTGTGTATAAAGAACAACAAACAGCCTCCATCCATAGCACTTAAATAAACATTTATGTTTTGGAACATAATAGGAACAGAGGAGAAGTTACTTCTCACAGCTTGAAGGTGCAGCTGCATAACCAAAGATAATATACACATTCATTTTTCCAACCATCCAGTGCACAGCAGTCTAAAACTACAAAGTGGAAATGTTTCTTGATTAACTTTAAAGAAACGTTGAAGTACTTGAATCAAACACTGAATGCTAAAGTTCTGTTAGCTCTGCTTAGCAGTATACTTTTAGGCATTAAGAGCGACAAATGGATGAAGCTAAGACATGCTTTCACCAAAATACTGGAACCTCTTTACATCAGTTTGGAATCATCAGAGCAAATGACATTTTGCAAAAATTGCTACTCATTTTAATGTCTGTGAAGTTTACAGAGAAACACAGCATTGGTGAAGCACTGCAGTGATGAGATGACCAGTAAGTAGCTTAGATTACTGAGGCTTAGCTTGATGATTTATTGTCAGACTTTAATAATGCAACGTGTAGCATTTCATGGTTCAGATTTACATGCACTCTAAAGGGATGAGACCTTTGATATTAAAGCTCTGAGGAATTTGTCAAGTACATACAGAAGTTTCCACTGATGTTTAGAATTGCAACTCAAACAACTTTAGTGGGTCATTGTGTGATTTCTCTCTGCAAAAACATCATTTAAATGTCAAATTTAGGATCCAAGTCTTGGACCAACTGAAACCTTCACAGTATTAGATATGGTGCTCTTATTGCCTTTAATTCTGCAGTTACAGAAAAATAAAACCATGTGTTATTCTCCCATTTTTTGCCCCATGTGTTATGTGTTGTGATTTTACATGAGCTGGCTGCTTTGGATTATTTTAACCAGTAGGGGTCACTGTTGAACACTTTATAAAATGTGGCCTCCTATAATAAATCTATGGGTGATGCAACCGGCTGAAAAAGCCTCAGTGCTTTTGTAGAGCCTAATTTCTCCATCACTAACACTTGAAAGGTAAACAAAAATGTGAGTATTATGATAATCACAACATTCCTCATTTTTTGACCAGCTAAATTTTTTTTTGACAACTCAGCCATGTTGTGCATGTATGTGATGTATGTGGGAGAAGTGTGTGCATGTGTGTGTGTTTGTGCGTATGTGTGTGTGTGTGTGTGTGTGGGGGGGGGGGGGGGGGGGGGGTTAAAAAGACGGGTAAAAAAAAACAGAAAAACATTGTTTTTTTTTATATTTAAA
>JAPZDV010000012.1:20235979-20309016 GCA_029814665.1 Acanthurus lineatus | reverse complement strand
CGCCGCCCGCGCCCCCGCCCGCCCCCCGCCGGCCCCCCCCCGCGGCCCGCCCCCCCCCCCCCCCCCCCAAACAGACGAGGTAAAAAGAACAGAAGAACCTTGGTTATTTGTCTATTTAGACATGCAGCATTCCAAGTTTAGTTTTGGAAAACATGCTCTGGAGGAGCATAGAGCTGCTAGCACACTGAATCCAGCTAACGACTGAAGAGCAGACCGCTCCTCTAAGCCATGCTTGTTATGTGGACAGCAGAGTTGCTGAAATGTTTTCCTTAGATTGACATGATTTCACCGCTTTGTCCCAGTGTGTTTTCCTGTGCCACCCTGGGTCTTGGCAGTGCCCCCTGAGCTGCCCTGTGTTGATTGCTTCTTTTTGGGCACGGGTGTCTTGGCTTTGCCTCTGAAGGCCTTGGTAGGATCCAGCTTGTTGAGGTGGGAATCTCCTGCTGGATCAGCCAAGATGAGCTCACTGTTGAAAGTCAGCGGTTGGTACAGTGATGCCCACTGCTGTAGAGGGAAGAAGTTACTGACAGTTTATGGTATGGTTTCTAGTTAAAAAAAAGGCAATAATAATTTATATCAGAAACTGAGCAAACTGCAGGGGCACAACAAAGACACTGTAAAAAATCCTTCTTCCTCTACAAAATGTTTCAGCAATGCAACTTGCATTTATGGGAATATTTGGCATTTGATGAATAGAAGACCACAACAAGTGGCCTTAAAAGGAGTAATTAGATACTTTGGTACCTTTGCCTGAGGGCTGGGGCCATATGGGGTGAAGGTATACTGCCACTCAGGCAGACCCAAGTGGGTGATCATCAGTCGGTAGTAGGATGTGAAGGTTGTTGTCAGAAAATGCCAACACAGTGAGCGGTCAAGGAACCAAATTTCACTCTGCTGGGCTACAACACCTGGTAAATACACAGATGAAGAATAAATAAAGCAAAATGTATTTTAACATTGACAGAAAAAGATATTTGTGTAGTGATAACTTTGCTTTAAAATTGGTGTTAAAAGAAATTATAAAATATGCAGTTTTTGAATACAAAAAGAGCACCTGGAGTGCATTTTTTGTAGATTAGGCACACTTTGCCGTTCCCACCACAGGAATCCAGCTCAAAGATGCGGCTCCGGGAATCAAAATGGGGTGCAGAGGGACCATGCCCCGTCCCTACTAGATAGCATTAATGAATCTTGAATAAATATTTACTTTCCAATCAACATTTCATTCATTAGCCTGCTTTCTGCACAGCTGAGCACACAAACAGACTTAATCAATCCTGACATGCTGTAATTGTTGAGTTAGGCCCAAATGAGGCTCTGACAGGTGAGCTTTACCACTTTCTGTGTTGTTTTCCTCCCAGTCCAGGTCAACCAGTGAGGGTGCATTGGGCAGAGAGAACAGTGATACTGGTTGGAGCAGTGGGCACAACCTAGTCACACTGTTTATCATCATGCATCCTAAGGGAACACATTCATCTGAAGACACACACACCACCACAGTTATAGTTGTATCACAGAGCTTAAAACCTTCACACAAATCTTTGGTAAAAATAATTGCTATAGTTTTTTGGATTTATGTGTATCATGTCATCTTAATCGTAAAATTTAATTATAATGAATTAAGATTTCTGCGAGAATGGTATTAAAAGCATATCATGTAACTAATGAGGTCACCTACTGTCTAATTTAACGCTCCAGGTTAGAGTAAATCCATCAGTTGTCAGATAGAAATCTCGCAGGTCCTCTGGCAAAATACAAGTGTTTTTCTAGGACAGAAATAGAGCAGGTTTATATGACAATAATGCACAACCAGATCAAATTTGTATGTCTTTATTGCCTTGAATGTTTCACCTGTTCCCACGACAGCAGGCTCCTCTTCTCTGCAGGCTCCCTCTCTACAAATCGCACATCCACCACACCAGGCATGTTCTCTAGAACAGCAGGGACACATTCAGAAAATTGATTAACATCCCAATAAGACATCAATCCGTTTGCTAGCTTGCTGTTTTAGAGCAAAAAACACGATACACACCGAGTATCCGCGTAATACCAAGCGTTAGTCTCTCGGCAACACCTTTGAATGCTAAGCTTTCTTTCATCTCTTCCATCTGGAGGATCGCAATTACAAATTTTTACAAAACTCTGGAAGCATCTCTTCCCTGTATCTGACCTGTTATATTGCACCCCTACACAGGAAACGACAAGTGCTTTCACTCTGTATTGACACATTTCTAAGCCAATAGGAAGCCACCTTTTCACAGTATAGCCAATTGGATGTTAAGCTGTAAGAGAAGGCGGGACTACAATTCCTTAGCAACGCTTGGCTCTCTCTCTGGGAGTGGTGGCGGTTGATTCAATATGGCGGCAGCGGCAGCAAAAAATGGAAATTCTGGGATGTTTTGGATGAATGGCGGTATTGTTACTTTATTGTTACTTATATAAGTTTATTGAGACTACTCATTAAAAATTAAAAATTCAAATTACATCTCAGAAAAGGTTATACATTTTTCGAATTAGACGTTTATACGTCACCTCTGTCTATGCTAGAAAGTTCTGATCTCTAGGGAAGTGATACAGCTAGGTTTAAAGTTAGTTAGCTTGCGTTAAATAATGATAAAGTTACGTGAAGCTGATTTAACGTAAACCCATCGCTTATTACTTATTTATTTATTTTGTATTGAGACTTAGTAGATACAGTTTAACTGTGGTCATCATTACCAATATACCTTGTTAGCTTTACTAATGCTGCTTAACTGAGAGGTCACCAGCAGTGACAGCTTGACATCAAGCTTTTGTTTTTCGTCAACGTCAGTAGGGCAACTTCCTAACAGCTAACAGAAACGGGCGTGTTATTGAGTTAACAGTAAGCATTAAGACGCACATTCTCTAACAAACCTTCGTTGCATTTGACTGAGCATTAACTTAGCTGACTGTCTTCTATTTGCCTTGTTCACACAGTGTCAGATGATGAACAGCCTTTGGTGTTTGTTCCTGGTGAGTCTCAGTCATATAGTTTATACAATTTTCACATCACAATGTGAGAGAATATCTACTTCTTAACAGATACACATGGCATCATCTTTCTGTGTCTTACCACAAACTCTCTCAGGGCTGGAAGGAGAGGGGAAGACTCAGACCCATTTTAATTTGGGACCGGGCAGGACCAGTACATTCAGTAAAAGAGGTACCAAAGTGCGAGCCAAGCGTAGCTCTGACTGCAAGAATGACACTGCTCAAAGGAGAGGCGGCTGGAAACATGGCCCCTCACAGAGTGAGTGCTCTGGGACTTACCCTGAGGGAAAAATGTCAGTTCATCACAGTGCTACTGTGCCTACAGACCACTCCCTCTCTGCAGCCACTGATACTTCTCACCCTTTGACACAGGTAAGCTGTTGTTTTGTGTAGACTATTTTCCTCTTCTCACTGTTTGGAAACATGAAATATTTGAATACTGATTAGAGCATATACATAATCTGACTGTGGACAGAATTTCAGTACTAGTTTATATGATATCTTCAAATACTTGCTAACTATTTTTGACACAGGTAATCTCTGAGGCTAGCAAAGGTAATAGCCTGATCTGTTTGAAGGATCTCTGCCCAGAAGATAAGCGCCGGATTGCCAACCTTGTCGAGGAACTTGCCAGGTATCCAACAATATGTATTTGCCACTAAACTCTAATTATATACTCTTTTATCTTTTTCATCCCCTGTTACTCTTGGAATGCTTTAAGTAGACCCCCTTTGTTTTACAGAGTGAGCGAGGAGAAGGAAGAGTCAGTGCAGCGTCTGAAAGATGAACAGGAAAACTTTGAGCACAAGATCCAGCAGCTGGAGCAACAGAACCTGATTATAGCACAGGAGAGAGGGAGTATCCTTTTAGAATTACAGAGCAAAGGGAAACACTGCAGGGTTCAACAATAAAATGCTGTACACTGCTACAAATACAGCAAATTGCGTTGCTATCCCTGAAGAATTACAGTGTATGATATGATGGGTATGATGCACATAGCAGCTTGTTTTGAAATTGGACTGGTGGTGCTACAGTATGATGGCATAAAGCCTTAGTTAATTTTTCAAAGAAATCCTTGCGGAGAACAAATTGTTTATTGGAAAATTTTTATGAACAAAGTTGTCTATAAAAGTATTATATTATACAAATTATTTTACTGATTAGCTTCAACCTAAACGTTGGAACTTGCCAGTAAAACCATCTGCTGTAGCCTTTGGTTGAAATAAATACTTATAACCATCTCTCTGTGGCATATGTTTGCATTGCCCTGTAAGAAGAACTGAAAAATTTCAAAAGTGATGTAGTGCAGGTGCCTGTGAGGTGCCTTTAGCTCTGTGTACTATTCCATAAGGAAGACTGCAGGGGGCAGTGCTGTCTTACAGAAGGCCATATACATGTGTTTGGTCCAGGACTGTTAAGTATAAAAAAAAAAAAAAAGAAGAAGAAGAAAAAAAAGATAAAAAAGATAAAAAGTCAGATTCATTTAACTTATTCAATGCCTGCTGCAGTTGTCTTTACCAAGTACTTGTAGCTTATCCGCTGTTGTGAACTGAATCAATTTCACGGTCGGACCCAAGGCTCGAACCATCTAAATCATCTTATCATCCTAAGATGAGTTTTGATATTTACTGAGGAAACTACAATGAATGCTTTCACCAGCATGTGCTGTTGTTACCCTCCTTGAATATTAAATGTTGAACATTAACTGTAGAATATTTCTCAGCTTTAACAAAATTGAGATCAGGTAGGTCACAAGCTGTTTCTGGATCGTCTTGCATGAGGGTAGTGCTAGAGTTGTAGTGATAGTATGCTGTTGATTGCACCCCAAAACCCACCTACTGTCTTTATAACAATTCTGCTCAGGTCAAACAAGAGCATGGCCAGCAGTCAATTAGGTTAAAAACACTGCGAAATATGAAGAGTAATTGACCCGGCTGGTAAATTGCACGATTGGCAACGGCGGCGGGGAAAATTAGGAAAGCACAACTCAATTAAAGGCACTTTGGCTCGGAGACTTGGCATTTACACCAAACTTCTAAACTCTATTAAAAAGGTATTTGGGAGGAAAAAGTGTTTGGATCCAAGCACCTCAGGGGGGATAATGTAGTCTTTTAAAGTGCGTGCGAGAGTCATGAAGGCTCTTCTCAGGCAGAAGGTTCCCGCACTTCTCTGAAAGGTTAAGGAGACACCAAAGGCAAACATACTGAATGAGAGTCTTGTCAAGTTTAATTCCATTACGCCTCAGCTTATCTTATCTAAGCAAGATTCAGGGTTGTCAGGGGTGTAACGAATGTAGGACTATACCTTAACCCCAAGCCACCAAGGATGAGAGCAAAAAAGCACTCTTGATATTTAGGGTGTTTAGCTGACATTTAGAACCGACTGGCACACAGGACTAAATCTGTGGATCAGATAGGAAGGATGCCTTTTGTACTTCAAGGCATGTTGGCATGGACTGAAGTAAAGATGGCGTTACTAACATGGTGCACTGTATACAGAACAAGGCACAGCAGGTACTCTAGCTAATGTCATTTATTGAGTTGAAACAATTGGAGGGAATCCCGAGACCATGGGGAGAGGGGAGTAACAGCCCTCTTAGAATATGTCATTGAAAACTGCTACATGTTGAGATAGAGTATTGCCAGAGCTAAGCCCATTTTTACCGACCCAAGTTTTAGATGGAGGACATTTACAACGTGGAAATCTGGTTCAAAATGTGTTTTCTATGGTAACTGTGCTTTGGAAGAATTCTTAGCTCTTGGTTTTTTGGCAGATTAAGCCCCTAGCATTCCTGGATGCCACCCCTTTGTTCTGATCTGGTCTGGGTATTGTGTATCTTACTTTTATGTCAGGAATGAGTGATGTAGTTAATGCTGTGTGTTGTGTAATGTAATGATTAAAGAAAACATGTATTTCAGTCCTTTGCAGCTTTACCTTCTGACTGTGTTTAGCACAACTGAAAAAGTATGGCAAATGCTCTGATTTTGTTGATTTATGTCAGTCCTCTGGTCTGCAGAACCAAACAGTAGGACAGTCTGTATACAAGAAGAGGTTATTGGAAAACATAAACACACTGAGCTGCTGTCATTTTAGGGCAAAAATATAGGCTTTGTATAAAACCATCATTCATTGAATAGGCACCTTAATTTAAGGTTTTTATGGTTGTTGACTGAATCAGCTTTAATGCCTCATGGATTACAGTATGATAAATTGAGCCAATCGTAACCTTTTTATTTGTTGTTAAAGCACAGTGCATTTATTCCAAAATCTAAAAAGTATGAAAATTTAATAGAATTGTCGTGGACACACTTTTACCATGTGTAATGTGTGGAACTTCGCCTTTGTGTATTTGGAGCTTAGCAGGTTATATGTTCCACAGATATGTTCCTACAAGATAATTTTTAAAGTTGAAGATGTAACTAAGTTTGACCTTAAAAGACGGGCGTTAGATTTGAGTTATCATGGCAGTAAAGATGACCAAGAGTAGTTCTGATGAGAATGGCTTTATCTCTTCTGAATTTTAAAGGCACTGGGAAAATAATTGTAAGCTGAAGTCTTGATTTGTTGATGTTAAATGTCGATTATTTTTTTTATACTTGTTGTGCTCATGTCTCTTTTCCAAATTCAGTAGTATTGGAGCAGCTATGTAAACTGTCTTCTATTAAATCCCTGTCGTTGCTTTCCTAAACTCACTCTCTGCTACACATCAGTCTTTGCCCCCGTTTCTCTCACATTCTGCTCAGGCTCAATCTGTTTGGCACAGTGCGCGAAAGCAGGCTTTAAAATATTCCCCCCTCCTGTGCAAATTTGTTCCACCTTGAAGTGGATTTCATTATTTCATTTGAGCCCCGGCCTGACAGGAAAGTGAATCATTTTGACAGGCCCCATCTGAAGCCTCTTTAACCCAAGCCCTTGATTCTGAGTATTTTTGGAGCAGGGGGGAGGAGTAAGTCATTGTTGGCACTTTGCAGCTCTGATGTAAACTAGGGGCTTGCAGAGAGCTTGGCCCCCATTGGCTGACATCCAAGGCTGTGGAGAAAGCATGCTTCGTGTGGTGACGGGAAGAGAGGTGGAATCTTGTGGAATCAATGTCACTCTATTCGCCTCTGATTACCTGGCGCTTTCTGTCCAGTGACTGCTTCACACATTAACACACGTCACCTCCGTTAATAGCAGTGAGGCGCCATAAAGCTGCGGTCTTGTTGGTGCATGGCACAGATAAACTTTATGTGTGTGTATTTTGGTTTGTGGGTCCCCACCATACCTGATATATATGCCAGTGTACTGAACTGTGTATTTGTGTCTATTAGGGAATATTTGTTTCAGCTGTGAGAAATCATGTGGAAATACTGCTATATGCAAAAAGTGGTGAAATATGAACTGAATGCATTTTTCGTTTCAACACACAGCTCTGAATCTAGGACTGAGGTGAGGTGTAGCTGTATAAACATATTCAGTATCTTCCCTTCAGTACCCTTATTCATACTGCATAAATAGACCTACCAGCACAGATTTACATGATGTGATGTCCTTGTGATGTCCTTAAGCTTTCCATATAGAACTGCTTCCATGGACATTATCAGTGCAGCGGTAGGGAGCCTTACTTAGATGGAAGGTTTCTTTACATTTTCCCCAATGTTTATGGAAGCTGCTACATTGCATTTGTCTGGTGTCTGGTCCTCAATTCAAAGTCGTTCCCGCTCTCTTCTCTTTCCCTCCGTTTCATTTCCTCGGCCTGATTGAAGTCTTCGAAAAACCAAAGTGTTTTCTTATGGAGTGTTACACCAACTATTTCTTCAATAAGACTTTACTTTGAACTTTGATTTTTTCTTTAAATGAGTGGTTTTTTTTTTTTCAACTTGACGCTGAGAAACTCATCAGCATGGGAAGCGGGGCCACCATCATAAAAACATATGACTCGGAGAAACACACCTTGAGGTCAGCCTGGGTGCCTGTGTTTGTACTGCTTGCATTATTGTAGTCTTTGTATGTGGGCTGTTTACAGTGCAGGTGGGGAATTTGTATTCTCGTGTTTTGCTGTGTTTGTGTGTGTACTACAAAGAGTCAGACCGAGGTTGATTATTGAATGTCTGCGTGTAGTCTCTCCATTCTCATGCTCATTATCTTTGTATGTGTTGGTGTGGTGTTGTGCTGCTGCCACTGTCATTAGTGGGCTCCCGAGGCGCACCAGTAGTTCCGCTCCAGATTAGTTTTCTTGTGTCTGCCAGCTCTCTGTCTGGCAGATAGCCTGGCACGGCACTGCCGGGCTCAGCACAACACAGCTTGGCCCGACCCAGATGGTGAAAGCTCTGTGCCACAACAACAACTTTGATTTTGTTGGCCTCCTCTCCCCTTCTGTTTCCAACTTTGCTGTTCACTATACTTTTCTGGTCCAATGTGTAATTGATTGCAGAAACAAGGGTTTAATTCAGATTGTCAATCTAAATCCAGCATCTATCTTTTTTTCATTTAAGCTGCATGAGAGAACTTTTTGCTTACCTAAAATTGCTGTTGTGCACAAAGTCACTTTCTCAGCAGAGTAACTGTGATTCACCTTTAGAAGACATGTAGTTATTAAAGTTGGGACTGATGCAATCCAATGTCAGTATAGGGTCGCCAACCTGAGGCAGTTCACCTATCAGATATTGGACTGACTTCAGCGATCTACATACTGATTCAGACTCCTTAGTGTACTACTGGTTAATGTTTTTAATAGGGTTTCTTTTTTTTATAGCGCAGATATTTACTCCTCCATGCAGTCATGGTGCTTAAAGTTCAAATATTCACTTTAAAAACCTTATAAAGCAGCTCTCTTCAAATTTTTTTATATCACTTAGAACTGTTGTAAAAAAATCTGTTTCATAGTAGTTTATTGTAATTTTTTTTAAACATGATTTATGCAAGTTTTTCAAAACATTACAGTTGTTGCCAGACCTATTTGCTCTCCCACCCTTCAGACAGCTATGATTCAATACCTCATACATGAGAAATCACTCCCATTAAACCAGTCCCTGAATCAGATCAGAACTGAAAAAACAGATTGGTGCATCTCTTGTAGTTTTAACTTAGTTCTGAATGTTTCAATATTTTTAAGTGATTCTTATCAAAATGTTTAAAAGCACATCTATTTTGGTCAGTGTCTAATTTTTCTCAGCTAAATCCATTTAGTTTTCTTGTGTTCTATTTTCTTGGGGTTTTTTTCGTTTTTTTTTTAAATGTTTTTGGTCCCTTAACCCTCACTCCACCAGGCCTGCAGCAGCAGTACAGAGAGTGCCAGGAGCTGCTTGGGCTCTATCAGCAATACCTTTCTCAGCAACAGGCAAGACTTAACCAGTCCATCGCCCAGCTCAGCCAGGAACCAGCACAAAGCAAGGTAAGACATGGGATAGGCCTGTTATGGTGGTCAGCGTCGACCACTGCTACACAGCTTTTAAATACAATCACACAGCACGATTACATCAGTGCCTACAACCCCCGCTCCTATTTTTCTTTTTTATCAATACATTGTTTAATGTGGGATGCTACAATTATAAAATGAAAGTGTCTTCACTGTACAGCAGACACTGACTAGCAGCAGTCAGGTTTCGTTTTACACTTGAGAGTTGGGAGACAATGGCATAAAATTTGGTGTCATTATGTTCACGAGGGGAAAAGAGTGTGTTACCTGGCTGAGAAGTTGGAGGTTGCAGACTGTCATTCACAGATTTTCATCTAACAGCTCACTGTAGCTGCTCCTTCTTCTTCCATTATTCAATGCAATATTTCAAACTGACATGCTGTCAAAAATGCTGAAAATGACCGGTGTCTTGTTGTGTAGACACATTTTTAATGAATGATGGCGGTGAGTACCAACTCTCTGACACATAGTATTACTTTAATAATCCATAATAGAGATATGAGCAAATAATAGAGGAATTGATTAAATGTTGCTACCATCGCTAATCAGCAGCCGAATTTTGAGCTCACTATTATTTAAATGTACACATTTAAAATGCACTTTGAGAAAACTTGCATTGAAAGGTCATGTCTTCCCAGTCAAATGTTTTAAAAAAACAAAAAAAACCATAAAAAGTTTCCATGACTAAATTTCTGATACATCTAAGACGTTACACACATCATGTTTTGTAGGATAATGTGCAATAATGCCACACATTTCAGTGGCTTTGAAAATACAAGTGGTTATTGTGGAATGTGATTAACTGTTTTAAATGGCCCTTATATGTTCCATTTTTTTTTATTCATTCAATATATAATCTTCTGGTTTTAATTATGCCCAATTTATACTGTTTTCTTGACCAATTCATCACTCTTAAACGCTTTTACATCAGAAAAATTAATAGTTGGGAACAATCCTACTCCGTTGTAAGATTCATCAGTATTAAATCCTTTAATGTGAAGCTGAGGCAGAAGGAAATATTCAGTTTGTAGTGGTACCTCTGCACAGCTCCCTACAGATATTGAGGATTTTCAAAGAATATCCTTTCTTGTAAAATGTCTGGTGTAATAGGTTACACTAGTGTTGACAGGAGTTTATTGAACGGTGGGAAAATGTCCTCACTGTGGCATCCACAGTACAGGATAGGGTGGGTGTGAGTTAGTTTGTAGCGAGTGCATCAGACAGTGTAAATGTGTCCACCCCTGTTTGTTTTCATGTGCACCATATTCAGAAGCAAACAACATGTGCAGCAGTGCAGTGTCCCATGGCCAAGTGCCAAAATAATTCATAACAAATCACTATAGAAGTCCACTTTAGTCACTGGTTCGATACAATTACAACACAGCAAAAAACTATTTCAAGGTGACACTTCAGAAGCGAAGACGCCTCTCTGGCTATAGCCTCTGTAAGAATAGATGACTTGGCCAGCCTCATTGTCCTATGGTGACTCTGAATAATGTGTGTTTGCCTGCTCTCTGACCCTCAGCAAATTAGTCACATTCTCTTCCCCAGTCAACTATGAGATGGGCTTTCCTCCTTTTGTTTATCTCATAATAATCCTGACCTTGGCTTACCTGCCAGTAATTCTCAGTTGACAAATATCTTCCTAATCTTGAGGCCACCGACCAGTTTAAAGCTTTGAGGAATGATTTGCATTTCAGTTGCTGTCAACTCAGTCCCACTCTAACACCAAGTCTGTATGACAGTGAAGTGAAAGCAACACGTTTGCAGTGTAGCAGCAGCAGCAGCTGAGTCACCTGTCAGTGTCCGCACAGACTGTGTTAAGGCATTGCACTGTTGTGTATATCACCCATGTTTCTGCAGAGCTCAGAGCCCAATAAACAATCGATCACTGTGGTTACAAGTGTCAAATGGATGGAAGTAGACTTCAAGACTTAAAAGCTGCTCCAGGTCACTGTAGCCCACTTAAGTGTAAGTGAAATGTGTGCTCTTGTGAAACAGCTCTTGCAAACACAAGGAAAGCTTTTACTGAACATTGCAACATAAGCAAATTAGGCAGGTTAGTGACTCCAGTGCTGGTAAATTTCAATTTGTAGCCAAGCTCTACATCAGTTTTATGGAACAGTCCAACATTTTGGCTAAAATACTCAATCAGTGTTTCAGAGGCTTTACAAATTGGCCAAAATGCATTCAATGTCCTCTTTGTTCTCTGTCCAGGTGCTCAGCAGTGAGGAGGCTCCCAGCAAAACATCTATGAGCAGAACTAATGGCTCACTCTTTGATGGCTCATACCTCAGCCTTGCTGCTACTGGAGCACAGCAGCCTCAAGTGTACAGGAGTGGTGGTGGAGGAAGAGCAGCAGTTCAGACCTTTAGCAACCCTGCCTCTCTTTCTTGTGTTAGTGAGGTCAGTCCAACGGGTTGGCACATCAAACAGCATAGGAGTCAGAGGAGGGAGTGCAGGGAGCCATACTCAGAGTCCCACCACAGATGTAAGAGCTGCCTTTGCTGTGGTCAAGACAGTGGCTATGGAACACAGCAACGAAGAAGTAATAATGGCTCTCGTCTAGGGAATGGCAACCACGAAACCTTTAACCAACATGAGTGCAAAAGGTACAGTGATACTTTGTTTAGACATGACCCATCAACCCACATGATTGCATTAATTACCTGTAGTTCTAACCAACTCGTACATTTTATCAAGACACAAACAGCAAGAAAGTTCCAATATGAAGCAATTGAAATGTGCATTTACATGCAGGTTCCAAAGTGAAAATGTCATTGGCTCAGAGTCCAAGGAAGCCCTGACCAGGCCTCTGCTGGGTCACGAGGACTGGGAGGAGAGAAGGCACCAACTGCTGCTGCAGAAGATGCAGCTGGAGATGGAGAGAGAGAAGCTGCAGACACGGCTGGCTGAGCAAGAGGAGAGGCTCAACAGACAGAATCAGCAGCTATGCCAGCCATGTCCTGATAACAGCAGGTAGAATACAGAAGCCAAACAGAAATGAACTGTGTCTGTTAAAGGTTCTTGCTAAAATTTAGGGACATAAGTTCATAATTACTTCTAGTTGGCAGTGGCTAGATCTGTAGTTCTATCCAAGAAGTTCAGTCAGTTTTTTTGCATGCCCTACCTCTAGTTCAGTGTCTGACATTGCAGAAAAGAAAAACCTCAGTCGATTCTCTTCTTCTTCTTCTTCTGTATTCTTGTTAGGGTTCAGCAAGCAGCTCAATCTGAACTCAGCAGCTCAAACACTAGAAAGGGCGATCCACAGCCTGAGGGTCCCTCCCACCAAGATTTACCCTCCAGGTAAACCAAGCAGACCAATGGACAGAAAGACACACACTCAAACTGGAACTCCTCAGACACATGCAAACTCTCACTACCTAACTCATCCGCACTCTCATCTTTCAAAGCAAACTCACACATATACTGTACACACACATTCCAACACACTCAAGTTACTCACATGAAAGCCAACTTAGTATATCGTGTCTGTGGTCTACAGTGTGCATGAGGATGCAGAGGGACACAGTGCAAGACAGAACTTGCATGAAAGGCTCACACAGACTGTGCCTTCCTTTGTGGACAGCGGCAGTGGTAAGCTTGTGTTACCTCATCTATACAAAGAGAAACATCTATGTTCAAGCCATAGTATACTCGAGACCATCAAGGGTTTAATTTTCTTCAACAGTAACAGTAACAAACAGTATTTTGTTTTATTTAATTGATATGCATTTAAAGCTTTGAAAAAGGTACTGTTTGACTTGTTTGTCATTTAAAAAAACTCCTATTTTATATATTTTTTGCAACAGAGGCCTTAGAGCGGTCCAGAAAGGACACTGCCACGTCTCCTGCTAAGTTGCCTGCAAGCCTGAGTAAGCCCACCCCAGTATCTGTGAGCCAAAAGACCCCTGAGGCCAGGTAACAAATTTTAACTGGTAATCAGTGAGGCATTACAGTGCTATTTATAATGTTTAATAAACAGTACAGGACTACAGGAAACATGGAAGTATTAGCTAGCCTTGTAGAATTAGTTCTCAAAAAACAGCCTGCAGTTAAATTTAACAGAGGCAAAGTGCCTGCTGAAAGAAGAGATTGGTCATCGAACAACAATGAAAAGCAGCACTGTTAAGCACTTAAAAGATGAACTATCAAAAGACATAAATATTTTATCCATGCAAGTTTGAAATTCGAAACAGGGCTTTCTTCAGGACCAGCCAGGCTTCTCTGCTTCTATAAGGTCTGAATAAGTTTTTTCTGTGGGCAGGCCTCTCCTGTCTTTTGGAGGCATTGGGAACATTATTTGTGGACTGTTGACCTGCAGTGTTTTATTTGTTGTTTCTGACTTCTGAGGACGATTGCTGTTTTTTTTTCCTCTTGAAAATGCTAACAATATTGATACACATGCATATGGTACGAGTATATAATCTGAATCTTGAAGCTTTTCCTGAGCTTGCAGTTGCTGCACTGTTAGAGGCTAAATGATGTCTTTTCTTAGTCTAGCTAACTTTTCGAGCTGTGAGAAGCTAAATGAAGCTTTTTACTGGGCTAGCTAGTGCTGTGGCCAGCCTGTCAGGAGACATGCTGCGTTCCATTAGTCGGCATAGCAGGGACCCTGCAGCAGGTGTAATTGAACTGAGTTCTGGATGCACACACTGCCTTCCCTTCTCTCTCTGCCACAGTAATGAGACAGAGAAAGCAAGAGTGAGGGAGAGATGTTAAAAGTGTGTTTGAGGGTGAGTGAGGGGTGAGAGCATCGGATAAAGTGAGAAATGGGTTGGAGGAAAGTAAGAACAGGATGAGATGGATAGAAATGGAAATGGTGAGAAAGATGTTGGTAGGGAGCAGAGTTTTGAGGACAGAAATGAATCACTGAGTGCAAGCATCAGACGCTCCTAAAAAGGAAAGGACACTCATTACCTTTTTTCCCTACACCCTTACACGGAATGGTAATTAACCTGTCGTCTTACTGAGTGTGCGTGCATGCGAGCATGCTGTCTCTGTCCAAGGACTTCTAAGTTGCTCTGGATTTGTAAGAAAGTGTTAGATGCTGAAAAGGAATGTGTAAGAGTGTTGCTGCAGACCTTGCTTTTAAAAGTTCTTATTTCTAAAATTCCTAAAATTTCTTTTCCTATGAAATGCTAAAATTTGTTAAAGAGTGGTGGTGGTTAAGATATGCACCAACAGTAATGCCCCTTACATTTTTTTCTTAAAAACAGCTCAATGTTTTCAAATTTCAATAAGAAGTCATCAAAAGAGCTGTGGATAGTCCAGGTTGAACTGTGAGCTCCAGCAGATGCCCATTAATTCCAGCAGGGTATCAGATCTTATTACCTTCCCTTGAAACCTGCAAAGCCTATTAAAATAGTTGAACCCCTCAGTACACTGTTTTGTTTTGTTTTTTTTTTAATACCAGTAATGAGGAAGGCTGCTTTTCAGATACATGTTTGTCATGTGCATCTCTTTAGACAGCTGTGGTACTTTGGTAATCCACTGATTTGGATTAGACATGACTTTTTTTCATAGCTGGTGTTTGAAAATCATAAGTAAACAATCATGTGAAGGACAGAGTGGCATGGCATGTCATGGCAATAAATACAGAGAAAGGAGCTACACTTTAATTTGGTTGTTTATGCGTGATAATTTCATTATACAAGCTAAACATGAGGGAAATAAACTGCTGTCAGTGTTTAATTAAAACCTTATAAAGAAGTCTGTTTTTACTGTAAGATTTGGCATGTCACCTTAGCCCCCCTCTTTCACTCAGTAACATCATGCCCCGTGTGACCGTTTAATCTTAACCAATTCAATCTTGATGTGCAAATTGCAAAACGAGGCTGGGGTTAACATTAAGTGACCTTCTTAATCCTTTCATGAATCCTGTGCTAGTTAGTAATGAGACAGTTCCAGCGCACCCGCCCATCTCATCTCCATCCTTCCTGCCATTGCCCGCCTGCTATTGATTGGTTGTGAAATTGACATGCGGGATATACACAGTGGCCATTATAGGTTTTTTATCTTACTGTTTGGACTGCAAATGAAAAGGGGCGCCGGGGCGAGACGGCTATCTTTAATGAAAGAGAGGAGCCAAATAAGCAGAGAAAGTTACGAGTAGGAAGGAGGTGGCAGGGAGCGAACTGAAGGTAGGGGAGTTTTGTGCAATTTTATCTTTTAAAGCTCACAAAGCTTAGAGAAGTAGAAAAGAGACAAAGACTGAGGTGCACTGAGAGATTGAAGCATAAAAGTTTTATTACATAAAGTAACTCACAGTTCTAATTTGTCAAATAACTTGGAGAGTATTTGACCATTTACTGACCCACAGTTATTCAGATAAGTTGTGAGGAGACCTTTTAGATTCCTACGTACAGGCCTATAGATGGAGAGAGAGAATTACCATTGTCAATTAAGAGTCTGTGTAGTATCAATGATACATTGTCACCAACAACTTTCTGCAGCTACTGTACACTCTCTAATGGTTCCTTGTGTTCTATTTATGGTATTTAACAACAATTAAATGTTGGTAGTGCAATGTTAAAAAGACTCGGCAGCCCAGACAAAGCTTTTTGTCTTCAAACAATGACAGACCCTTAAGTTCCTACTGCCGTTATCCATGCATTTAATTTTTTTCTCTATGCATGTAGCAGTAAAATAGATTTGCCAGGACTCCCTCAGGGGATATTAATATCGAGCAGCAATTCACAACTTTACCTCACACAAACTGGGGCCAAGAAATGAAGTTCTTTGTGGCACTGTGTTTCCCTCTGAAAGTCTATTGGCATTCTCGCTAGCCCTTGTGAAATCGCTGTGCACCCATACCCCCACCCACTGACTACCATTCCCCCCCTTTCCTGCCTAAACTGTACCCCTACCCCCCGCACTCCCCTTGTTATAGATTGTGACCGCAGGTAAGTGATGCATTATTCATTACCAACATGTCGTTTGTTGATGGATGGCTGTTTGAGAGCCCTGTCCGTTAAATAAATCAACAAATAAAAATGCAAATTCTCACATTTCGAGAGAAGGAACTCAGCCAAAGTCCCTCCCCCACAGTCTCTTTCTGCCTTCCTCTCTATCCACAAAGCTGCACCCGCTTCCAGTCTCTCTCACACAAGCAGACAAACACTCACACACTCTCACCCTCACACACACATACACTGTCGCTCAAGCTCTTTCTCTCTTTCTCCTTTGCTGTTGACAGACAGGAGGCCAAATGAGGAAGACAGATTTACTTACTTGAGCTTCATTCTCTTTTTTCCATCAGTTATCATCCCTCGGCCAACTCAGTCCTCATTCACTTTCTCTTCTTTACAATCAAACCTGAGCATACATTAGTTTTATTACAAAGGCAAGATATAACCTTTTAAAGCTTTTCAACGACTGATGTGTGCTGCCTTAACTTAGTGAGAAAACATGATATATCAATGTCTAAATTGTAAGGAGGAACACAGATTTGCCCTTATTTGAAGTACCACTAGTGTGTCTGTCTGCTGACCACCCACATGCATATTAACAAGTACACGGCAAAGATCACCCTTACCTGGGAGCGAGAGCTGTGTACTGAGCCACGCGATGCAAATCGATGCAGCTTTAAACGAGCAGAGAATTATGTTGGCAACATCAGTGGAGCGTGCTTTAAAGAATTCATGTTTTGTATCTGGAATGGCCGTCGTTCGACTGTGTATACACTGAATAATTTATCAAGCCAGCCAGACTGAGGGATTGAATCTCTATTAGCTTAATCTCCCCCGTTTTGGTTTATTTATTTCACTGCACATTCCCTCATTTCTATTCCAGGGGAGAAACCACCAGGTTCTCTACCTCTTTTTCTCTCACACCTGCAAAAAACTGGGTTTTTCTGCTGGGACGCCCCAGTGGTTTTGACTTGTTACCGCTGCTTGTTAGGGTTCAGTAGACACTTCAGGAAGAAAGATTTTAACACGTTGAGGAGAGATTTGCTTTCATATTTTCTGTGTTAACAAGTGAAAGGTATATGACAAATAATTTAGTACAAGTTTTAGACTCCAAGTAGATCTTAGCCATGTGCATGTCTGGTGTTGGTCCCTTGGCTTGGGCTTTGTCTGCTTAATATTGAGTACATGCATGCAGTTGGTATTCTTTGTATGCATTTCTGTTGCAATGAAAAGGCACAAGGATACTCATGTACAACATTTCCTGTCTACAATTCTTTCTATTTCTGTATTTTACATGAAGCAATTAAACCTTTGATTCAAGCTTGAGAAAGAGAGTGAAAAAGAAACTAAAATGATTCAAAACACAAAAAACTCTGAAAGTTTTACTTATTTTTTTCAGGTTGGACTTTTCTATGGTTGAGTTATTGGATATCTTTAGTCCTGTATCTGCACCTCAGCTAAACAAACCGTCCACCCAAAGACCCCAGACTATGCAACACAGGCCAGCCCTCATTACCCCAAAACCATTGGGCAGAAGCCTGTTTACACCCGCTGGTCCTCTTCCTCAGCATATTCAGCAGGACCTGGAAGAAAGCCAAATACTGGAAGATATTTTCTTCATTTGCTGACAAAGAAGAAAATGATGAGCGGGAAAAAAAAAGACACAAAAAGATTCCAGTCACCTTTTTGGTTGTTACTAATTTAATGTCTCTCATTTAGTTTTCAACAGACATTCTAAACCAGACTGATTATGATTTTGTTAATTGCACTGTGGTTTTTAATGCAAATAAATAAATTTTCTATTCAGAATTGGGTTTGTTTCTACTTTTTAACTGATATATTATGCTGCTGCTGCTGCAGGAAAACTACCAATGAGCTATGCAAATTGTGTGGGAGGACATTGGGGGCATCAATGTAAACTTAACTTCTTGTTAAACAATTATTTATCAACTCTCTGTTAATGTGATTATTATGATGAAAATGATTAATCCATAAAATGATTAAATTTCAGACTTTTCAAACTGTTTATATATATTGGTTTGTACATACTTAATGCCAGATCTTCCCACATAGTTTTCCAGAAACCTGTTAATATGTTTTAAGTGAAAGTGTTGATGACAGATGAATGGACCTTCTTGAAGGGATAAATAGAGACATTTGTGTGAGTAATTTTGCATTGAAAAGATGTCAGTAATACAACATGACACGGGACACTTTATTCTAGACTGTGCTTTATTATTGGGCTAAGCTGAGACGCATCATTCATTTAAAATTACAAAAAAAGAGTTCAGGGGACCAGAGAATGGTGCAGTCTGGAGAGACAGGGGCAGGAGCCTAAAGCGCGCTGCCCAATCAGAAGCTGAGCTCATCAGGAACCTGGCAAAGCTTAATAAGCAACATTAATTTCCCCACCCTCCATATGTGCTGAAATTGGGAAATAGATTTCCAGAATACTTTGAAAACCACATGGAGTAAAATGAGATTCTAGCAACATTACTGAGCTTTGGAAATAAGACTACTGATAACAGCACTGGAAAAAAAAAAGATCATAACTAATATTTTTTGATGAGATAGTGCAGTTTTCATTGAACTTTGTTCTTGGTAGAACTCAAGTTGAACAAGATCAGAGCTCTGTCAAACAATTTCAAAAAAAGCAGTTATTCAATGATTAGCAATTCATTAGACATAAGCTCCGTACATACCATATAAGCAGCAACTTAAAGTGAATTCAAGGCATATCTACTGTTGTGATTACATATCTGATTAAACAGTTGATTTATGAGGGAGCGTTAAACTAGGAATTGGCCCTTTTTCATTTTGTTTAAACAGTTAAAATGCAAGCAAATGGCAATGAATGAAGAAATCTTCCAATTGACATCTTTTTTAACAAAGCTAACTTTTTTGGAACTGAACAATAGAAATGTATAAATACAAATATACATAAGGCTTTAACATTGTACTGCATTGTTTTGAGTAGTCGATCAGCAACAGGAAAATGTAAAACCACTTTTTGAAGTGGTTAAATTCAAAGTTTGCCAGTACTTGCTAATGTGTGATGTTGGGACACAAAGTAGCACTTACAAACAAACAGATCAGTGGCAATAATAGAGCTCAGATCTTGAATAAATAAATACATAAACACAGATAAATAAATAAATAAACACAAAAATAAATGATTAAAATCTGTCTTTGACATCACTTGGTCAATAGGAGCAGTTTTCTCCATCATCAAAGAAGTGCTGAAGGCATGGTCCTGCAGACAGGAACAATGATCATCTGTGGACCACAACAAATGGCCCATGCATGTCATATAAAAACTATTTGGTCACGTACCAACTCATAGAAAAATAATGCCATGAAAGCATGCATATTATCTCAGACATGACTTATAAATAAATATCTGAACAAATAGATAAATGAATAGAACCCATCAAAGTATTTTTCTATAAAATAGGTTAATGTGTGTCTAAGCTCTAACTGAGGTCAATGCTCTCCCTGACTGTATTCTGGATAAATGCCTTGGTCAGGTCCTACATTTTGTACCGTATCCTAGCGACAATTTTTTTTTTGTACCTGGTTTTATTGAGAATTTTCATGTTTTCATTCATATATATATTTTTTTAAGTATTTAAAGTACTTTATCCAGTCCTTGTAGATAGAAGTAAAAGTCCTATAAAATATGCAAACCTATGTACAGAGGAAAACAGAGCAAAAAAAGAAACAATTTACAGTATATTCATTGGTTTATGTATATATTTATATATATATATTTATATATATATATTTATATTCAAACTTCTGCTCTGTTTTGTTGTTGTTTTTGAACCACTACACTTTGTTTTACTTTTTCTCATGTAAACTTGCAGCTTAAAGTTGGAGCAAATGAAGAAGAGGTGCTTGGCACTCTAATTCCTGTTGTTCTGCTTCTCCTCTGCTTATGTCACTCAACATGAAAACATGGGCTGGGTGACAGACATGAGTGATTGCTCAAACAAACCATTAGAAAAGCACAGACTGTGTTAACATCTTTTTTTCAATTTTCTTAGAGCAGTGGGGGCAGTCAAAGAGGGCACTCAGTGTGTCAATAAGGGATACCAGACATACGGCATTTAGATTCAAATGTTGTGGTCAGCTGAAAAACAGCTCAGGTGTGTGTTTGGTATTAACCAACTACAGTTACTGCTAAAGCATGATGGTCATTTAGTTTGTACTGTGTGCCATGCTCAAGGCATTGCTATTTGGCACGCACACAAACAGTGGCACCCTGGGAAGTGTAGTTGTGTATTTTAGCCCCACTGGATTTGAAAGGTAAATGTTAAATTATTCAATCTGTTTAAAAGGTTAGACACAGACACTAGGGAAATGGCATAATGAGCAGTTTATAGGGAAAACTAGTAACAGCACCCAACAGGAAGCATTGTCTTCCAAAGTGTCATATAGCCTTATACATATTCATATACATAAATATTCATTGAGTAATCTCCACTAGCTGAATATGTGTTGAATGCAGGATCCAATAAATCCAAGTCTCTTGACCTTTTGCAAGTATATTGTAGGTGTTCATTCCATTTTTGTAGACTATTACGAGAAACTGTATGCTAAAGCAATATGAAACAAGCCTCAGTGATACAGCAGTTGTAATGGGTAAATGGCTTTTCACTCTCATTGCTTCATTTTACAGTTTCAATATGCTTTGTGTTTATATTTAATTGTATGAGGACATACAGTGTAACATAAGGCAATATAACATCTTCTAAAGGATATGCTTCATGTCAAGCACTACCAGCAGAGACCCACACATTAACTGCTGGATGAGAAATTGTTCTGTTCTGTGGGAAGTCATCTCTCCAATTATGCATAACAAAGTCATTAATGTTGCATCACCTCCATAACCATTAAAACATGTCATGAAACATGTCACAATGTCAATCCAAGCAATCCCAGCAAGCCCAATCCCTCCTCTTATCAAGCCACATCATGTCGGTCGTAACCCAGAGCTTTACCCTTGTTTTGACTCCAACAAGCGGAACGCGTCACAGGTGCCCTGCATACAGCGTTGATAGTATGTACCTGTGCCAACAGGTTTCCTAATGCCCTCTTTTAACTGAAGTGTAATCATATGAGTACATTAGTTCTAAATGATTTTTTTTTCCAAAACATTGATGGACCAACTGTGGTTGGTTGGACGGTTTATTATATTGGACATGCACTGAAGCTCTCTACACAGCTGAGAAATGATATGGATTTGGCTGTAGTTTTGACATCATAATAGCGCGTTGGCTGCTTGCAGTAGTGTGTGTTTAGTTTTTTTTCTTTGTTTTCTGAGAGCACAGTGCTTGATGGCAGATCCTGCAGGTGACAAGGCACACCTCGACATGGTGACAGCCCATACGCTACATGCAGTTTACTGAATGCAAAAGAGAGCAAGGGTTGTGAGACGTATTCATTTTGGTTCAAGTTTCAAAGAGAAGTTTGTGTGTGTGTCTGTATGTGTGTGTGTTTGTGTGTATGTGTATGCGCGCGCAATTGTAAGCTCAAAAGATATGTTTGGAATAGAGTCGAAGATAATTGTCCTTTTCCTCTAAAATCATTTAGCCTGATTCTCTTAAAGCCTGCTACTGAGATGTGGCTTTTTGCTTTTTTAGATAATATTTACACCAAGTGTGTATTCTTACACACGAACGTATCTTTTAGCATTATATTGTGTGTCAGCATATAGATAGTCAGAGAAGGAATGCCTGCAGTTTTGGGAGCTGCCAGATTTGCGATTCATCCCAAGCAGAGCAATGTTTCAAACTCCAGCTAAAATCTACAAAAAATTACAGCTCAACATAGTCCGTAGCCGTTCTATATACAGACACACATATATAAAATATGTGCATATAAATACATATATTTGTTTGTGAATAATATCTATTTATCCATATATACTGTATATATGAATACATTTGCTTGAATGCTTGTTATACATATATATGTACTGCAAATATAAACAAGTTCATATATTTCAAACGTTTCTGATGTTATTCTATCTATGAGGTTAGGATGTCAAGTTAAAAAAGATAAGGCTGTGATACGGAGCAGCCCCTCCCATGCACTCGCCATCCCTCCCAAGACAAAATGAGAAGAGAAAAAAATAAACATTTTGAGTAATTGTAAACTAGCGAAGTGAGAGACCCCATTTGGTCATCTGAAATAGTTTTGCCTGTATTCAAAAAGCATATCAGCAATATATATGTATATATACATGTGTTGTATATATTCGAAATGTACACTTCTTGTAGTGCAACTCCTCAGTCAATTAACACTGACTGAAAGAGATGCAGTGGTCCGAGTATATTAGAGCTACAAGTCCTCAGCAATAAAAATGTTTGGTCTTTTGGTCCCTAAAACAACTAAGGAATGACAGGTAAGACTCCCTGGAGACCGTTGCATTGGCTCTCCTTGGCAACGGTATCCCCTGGAAACGGACAGGCACTCCGAGCTAAAGATGGCCATCCCAAATCGATGCCAATTTGTGTCCTGAAAATATCACATTCCCTACTTAAGTTCTCTCTCCGAGCATTTTCTTGTCCCTTATTGTTTGAAGTCTTATAAATTGGTCTTCCAAAGTCAATTGCCCCAAATTCAAACCATCTTACAGAAAGATCTCCTACGGCAATCCTCTATTCAGTTTTTAAAAAGTTTTTTTTTTCCTGTTGGACTTTTGACATCCATATTCCCTTTGATAGTTCAGTGGGGTTGGTCATTGAAAGTAGGTTTGATATAGTTTCTTTTACTTTTTTTTCTTATTGTTCAAGTAAAAGTCTTTTGTGGTCCAGAAAAGGTAGCTGTCATTCAGGCAGGGTTTTGTGGGGAAAGAAGTGTGTATATGTGTGCAGAAGAAAAAGGTCCTGGGGCTAACCAGGCTGGTACAAATTCTCTCTGAGTTCCAAAGTTTTAGTACATCCAAAAGGAGGTGTCCTTGACTCGGTCATCGCTCTCTCTCTCTCTCTCCTCTGTTCTAAAGCAGCCTCAGTGTTCCAGATGTTGAGTTTTCACTCAGTGGCAGGTAGCAAGAAGCCAACATATGATTCAGCTCAACAAAACCTGAAAAGCACAGAAGAAATGCAAATTGTTTGAGTCAAGTAAAAAATAGGAAAACTGAACAAAGAGATTTTCATGAACAGAGAGAGTTTCATGCACATTACAATAGATGAGACATATATGTAAAGCTTATCTGCCATGTTAGTACAATCCGAAGACATTTGATGTTCATGATCACCTGTGGATAAATCTTATTAGCTTCTAGTCCCATCATGAGTTTGACTTAAGGTTTAGACTTTAGTATTATATCTTAACAATTCAAGATTGTTTGAAGATTTTGTGCAGGTATTCCTGGTGATGAATCCTAATGACCCAGGCGTTCTCCTGATTATTCATTTTACACTATGGGCAAGACAGTTTTCAAGAAGAGTTTTCACTCACTCAGTTAAATATGTATCTCCATATCTGCAGGGGACAAAAATTTGTACCAAAGAGAGTTCAAGAGGTTCAAGAGAGTACATCTCAGTTACTTTGGTGATCCAAAGACAATTTCTCTAGTGCCAGAGTTTGTCCTTTTCCATAAAAATGTGCTGCCGTGGCTGACAAAGTTTGACTCATTGTGTCAGCCCAACACAGCAGCGATTTAAATTTCTGTTAAAACAAGGCTACCCATATAAAGGTGTGTCCTTAACTGATGATGAGCTTGTCTTGTGTTTTTCCATCACGCAGCATGCTAGCAGAAAGGAGTTGTTTATCTGTTGGATGTGAGCTGTTTGCAGAGGTGCAGTAAGAGCCTGTTGTTTGAAGCTGTTTATCTAACATCTTACTGTGGCTATTTCTGCTTAAACTCATCCTAATTTTTCTCCTCTTTGATGGTTTACTTACTTACTATTTACTTGGATCTCTGTTAATTATCCATTTATTACATGAGAGACAGCATTTCTCCATAACATAAAAAAAATTAAAAACTTAATGAGGTGAATACATGTTTTTAATTATTTATTTATTTTTACTTTAGGAATTATTATATTTTATATATATTAAATATATATTAAAAAATCCTGAGTATTTTATTGTAACATTTTCCTCAGTATCATACCTAATGTTCTCACCTTCACAGGTAATATTTGCTGTACTTACATGTAAATGGAGCAGTGAAAAATATTAACAAGACAGTAAGGCTTTTTTTGCCTGCAGTAAGACTCTGATCTGAGATCTGATATGAATAAACAAAGATAATTCTTCCCAGACATTTTTTTTCAAAACACATTAGTACTCATCCTGCAGTGAATTTATTTAGCTCCCTAACAGTGAGGCTGCAATAACCTATGTGATAAACAATTAAGTTTGTTTTTTATTAGAATCTAACTGTTTAATTTTATTTTGAGATAATAAAGGGATTTTAATCAAGACACACCTCTACATTCATGGGACATAAGAAGCAAAAAGGGGTGGGTAAAAAAAAATATTTACATTACATTACATTTACATTACTTGATTCTTTTCCCCTTTAATTCAGGATTGATTCACAAATGTAAATATTATTTTCCGAAAGCTACTTAAACTTGTAAAAGAATACCTTATTTAACTGTGAGAGTACTGCAGCACCTGGACAGTCTACAGCACACACACTCTAAAATTAACCTGTTCCTCTTAAGACATTTTTGTCTTAAGAGCAGAAGTAAACTATCTACACAAGACATAACCCTGAGACCAACATTAATAAAGTGGAACAGCAAAGAAAATAATACTTTTTCTTTTCATTCAATTAAAATTTGGTTTAGACTGAGAATTGTTAGAATCTAAAATCACTTATATCAAATCTTGATCTTAGGAATTTGTCAATCCAATGACTGTGTACCTGACCATAAAGGCACATTATTATTATTTTTTTGATATAATATTAGTAAAACTAGGAATGCAAGTGCAAAAATGAAAACATGCTTGTTTTTCAGTCAAAGCTCCAAACACTGTAATGACTGTCAACCCCCAGCAAATGGAAAAGAAAATCAAAAAAGAGATGTTTTTTTCTGGCATTCTGTTGAAAATGTTTTTATATATCAAAAGTAATGGTGCCACGTATTTTGTGACACATTCATATGAGTTTGCACTATTCTTCCTGCAGTGATTTGCCTCGGGACACCGTCTGGTACGGTTCACTTAGTTTGTGAGTGGGTGATAAGTTGCCCTTGAATGAAGTCATCAGTGGTGAATGAACGACACAGCCTAAACTCTCCATCACACAGATGAAGGGAGGAGACAAAGAGGAAAAGCACAATTACCCGCCTGAGGGGTAATAAATGCCTCTCCCTTGGAAGCAATTCTTTCCCTGTGCAACACACTGAACCATTTACCAATTATCTTTTACCTACAGGGTAACATACAGGGTCACTCACTGTAAAGCTGTTCTACAAATAGAGGAGGCTACATGTCAGTAAATGCTCCCACAGCTCTGTTTGTTTCACACAGCCAGGAAAATGGACTGGAATATTTAAATCAGTGGCATTATAGAGGACAAAGCCTTTTGTGATGATGATAAAATAATATGTTTGAAATGTTTTTTTGTTAATATGATGTCAGGAATCAAACTCAAGGGTTTACTGGAACTGAGTCATAATGAAAGGTGGAATTAACATTTACAAATGTGTGCTTGAATGGAATAAAGGGGTAAAGCTTCATCACTATTCTTTACAAGCAATTTGCAGATGATCGGCTAGTTATTAGGCATCTGCAAATGTTTTATGACATTTATAAAAGGTTATTGAAACAACATCAGGCGGTGCCATAAATGAGCTTGCCATTTGAGCATTTGTCAATATAATATGCAGTGGTCGTGGATGCATTGGTTCACTTAATAACCTATCAAACTAAAGCGACAACAAATGTTCCCAGTCAAGTCGATGTCTGACCTTTCTTTCCCTGTGTGCGACTGCTGCCCCGGCCGCCAGGGTGGCAGCGGCTGGCTGGGGCGGGGGCTAGTAGGGACGGTTGGCGTCCTTTGGCCTCTTCAGCTGCACCTTGAGTCTTTTCATGCCGATCTGAAAGCCGTTCATTGATTGGATGGCAGCTTGGGCACTACCTGGGTTGTCGAAGCTCACAAACCCTGGGGGAAAGGCCAGAAGAGAGAGAGACAGAGGAATGTGGTTAGATGAAAAAGCAAGGATACTTTTGGGTAACAGAAGAAATGACGATGAGTTAAATAAGATGGAGCTGTTTTTATGTGTAGATAATACTTATAATAATGTTTTGCAGAATTAAAATCTTTTTATTGGAAAATATACATTTTTTTAAAATGGTCATACTCATAAAATACTGTACTAGTTGTAAGCATTAATACACCAAATACTTTAACTAAATAACACACCGATTAATAAGTATCAATAGTTAACATACAGCGGGACAACAGTGAAATACAGCTGTAGCAGAAAGCGCATCATGCAACCAAAACCACAGAATGAACTTGGTGATGAGATGTAAAATCAAAACATCAACATGGTTGTGCTATTTTTGAGTTTCAGTTTTTACCTTGAGCTAAAAAAACAAAAAACAAAAAAGAAATCATTGATTCAAAATTAAAACCTGCATCCCCAAATTTTAACAGGAGTAATACAACATTAAACCTGTGTAGTATTAATGTGCAAAAGCTACTTTGCAAATAGGCTGCACCTAAAGGACTCTTTCTTTATATATTATCCAAAATCCATTTATAACTTGCTGCATAATTATATGTGCGACTAAATTGGGCTGTCAGTGGCATACAGTGGTGAGACAGCCGTTCACTATCTGTTATCCTGGCATGGCTTGCTTTTGCTCACAGTTAGAGACTGGGTTTGACAGTTGGAGTCAGCAATTGTGTTATAAAGAGCACAATGGCAATATAATTGCAAAAATGGCATTAGGACAGATCTTTCCTCTGTCATGATCAGTTTAACAATTGATGCAGTTGTTATAACATTTCAGTGACTAATAAAGGAATCCATGCACACTATTCCTGATTTTTTTCTTTTAGTAACAACCAGCTTTTGCACAACTGTATAGAGAAATTCTCCACTGTTTTGTTAGCATTTTCTTAAGGGAGGGGTGTTGAGAGGTCAGGAAAGGGGTGTTGACTGCGGTAAAGAAGGTGATTAGTAAAAAAGAATAATCAGAATAAATAACCAATAATCTTTTGGTTTGGTCATTTTTACCCACCAAAGCATTTACTTTGGTTTGTCGCCCGATCCACAAACACTTTGGAGGAGATGACATTACCGAAAGGCAGGAACATCTGCATCAGCTCTCCATCCCCAAACTCCTGAGGGAGGTGGTAGATAAACAGGTTGCAACCCTCTGGTCCTGCAAATAGACAGACAGAGAAAGAGAAAAAGAGGGTAGGAAAAAAGGAAATAAGGGGCAAAGTTCAGAGAAAAAGAGACAAAGAGAGAACATAAAAGGTTGGCCGTCAGCAAGAGGAGACTTGGTAATGATAACAGAAAACCAAAGAACATAACAAGAGGAAAAAAAGAAAATAATGAAGACATTGAATAAAAACATTGTGGAGGCGAAGAAAATTAATTGGCAACCATTTATTAATTTTCAAAAACATGATTTTTAAAAGAAAACTTAAAAAAAAAATTCTTAGTTTGTAACAACATGTTATGGTAAGGTTTCATATGATATAGTAAAGTGAAAATCTTTTGGTTTGGGAAGGTTGGTTTGTCAAAACAAGACATTTAAAGATGCTACATTGGGCTTCTGGAGAGTTTGGTGGGCAGTTTGTAGCAGAGCAATGTTTCACCAATTTTGCAACATGAGTTAATTTCCTATCCTGTTAATATTGTGAAGTTCTGCTAATCCAGTGGTTCTGAAACTTGGGGGGCCGTCCTTCCTGCAAAGGTGTGGTGCACTGTTGGAAGGAGGGGTGAGTGAATGACCAAGAAGAAAATATAAGTAAATAAATAATGATTTTTTATATTAAAAAAAAGTTTTATAATGCCGTTGTGCAGACCTTATTTAGTTTTAATTCAACTAAGATCCTTTTTTTAATTAGTTGTTTCCCCAATTATTTTTTATCGATTGCCAAAATTGTAGCATTGTGGACGCAACTCTTTTCTGCCTTTAAAAGTGAGGATTCATTGGAAAACAACCAAGCTCATTAAAATAAAAACTTGCAAACTACATGTGCATGCAAGAGACTTGTAGGACTCACAGATGTATTTGCAATTTGTGAGAAATCATTGTTTAACTTAATAATAAATAAATAAAGATTAGCTAAAGATTTTTTTTCCCAATTTAATGCTTAAAAGAAATACTTACTGTATGAAAACAATTTTCAGGGGCTTCAAAAGACTTTGAGCACTAATTTGTGATCATCTAGCTTGAAATAAATTTCCCTAATATTAATCCAAATGAAATTAGAATTGTATTAGGGTTGCAAAAACAAAAGAGTGTAGAAGAGTTTGCCTCAGCATGCAGTGGTTAGTCATGAGTCATTTTAGTTGCATAGGAGAGCATGTTTGACAGGTCCAGTTGTAATGTAAAAGCCTACAGGCTCAGCATTTCCAGAAATAAGGTATCCGCAATATAAAAACTACTAAATACTTAAACGGCAACCTCTGGGATGCCACAGCTGTGAAATGATTTGCATTATTTGGTTTATTTTCCACAAGAGGGCAGTAAGGTCCTAAACATGGGTGTCCCATCCTGGAGGTCATTGAGTTCATGAGTAGGTTTACAGCACAGTTTAAAAAACACTCAGAATAATAGTCAAGTTAGTTGTCATATAGCAGACAAATAAAAACCTGATACTTTAAATATGCTTTCTAATTTTGCTTTATTATTTAATCTTCAACTTGTCTCCTCCTCAGACTGTTTTGAAAGGATGAAAAATGAGGGTTCAGGCTTGGTAGTCTTCTCAGATCAATCAAGACTGATGCTGTGTGCACTACTTTTACTGTACTTTAGTGTGTTGAATTTTTTGCTTTGGACAAACTTGACCAGAGTTAGAGTGAGATCCTGTCTTAAAACAAAGTGGGGACAGTGAATTGTCCGGATAGTTTGAAACGTGCTGTGTGTTCAAGGACTATATTGTCAGGCAGAATAAAGATAAACAAGGAAGTAAATATGAGTAAATGTTTGTAATGTGTATGAATATGGTGTGCTGTGTTTGTGTATGTGTGTGTGTGTGTGTGTGTTACCTTCTCTTTGCTGCTGTGGAATGATGGGTGGAGGATGGGGGAAGGCTTGGCTAATCTGGCCGTATGCAGCGGGATAGGCTGCTGAGACACATACACACACAGCACGGATCAGATAACAGCCACGACTAGAGCATACACACACACACACACACTTGAATACATACAAACAATGTGATGTATGCAGGAACACAGTGGGCAATCGATCTGATAACAGACAATAGAGTGTACATGTTGCACACACACTTAACACCACAGAGAATAAATTGATGTAGTGAGACTGAAACACCTAATGTTACATGATCAAAATTCAAATTCAAACAAAGGAATCCTTTTCCTCCGTCACCCACTTTCACTATCATGCACACACACACACCCCACACACACACACACACACAGGGGATCAGGGCTGCTGTGAGAGTGATAGACAGACCTGCATACTGCTGGACTCCTGTGTAAGCCTGTTGGAGAGGATCAGCTGCAGTGGGACTTTGAGCTGCTCCACCAGAGACCCAGAGAGAAGACGAAGAAGAAGAAAAAGAAGAAAAAGGTGGAGGGGATCATGGAAGTATGTGTGTGTGTGTGTGTGTGTGTGTGTGCATGTGTGTGTGCATGTGCAAGTGTGTGTGGTCAGGGATGCAGGGAGAAAGAGATGAGGCAAAAAGAGAAATGGATGGAGAATGTAGATGGAGGAGAGGGCACAAAAGAAGGCGAGCGTAATATATAACAAGGGTGAGAGGGAGGAGGGATGGAAGGCAGGGCGGTGGAGGGAAGAACAGACAGGAGAAGAGAAGCAGAAAGGTTAGAGAGCTGAACAGCAAGGTGTCAACTCGCTTCGCTTTAAGTGTGTGAAGAACTGAATTCTGAATCTCCCTCTCCTTTCCAGGGCCTTTTACCTTATGTTCCTTCTAAAGAATTTCGAAAGTAGTTTTTTTTTTTGTTACTCAAGAAAAGCACAAAAGTAAAACTTTGAAGGACCACAGTTAAAACAAACAACAACAAAAAAATGGTAACACAGGCCTCCACTGTCACCACAAGAAACAAAAAATGGGTCACAAACTTGTAACTATTTAACACAAATCTTATAAGGAAGAAATACATTTATTTTCCTGTCTATCCTTTCTGAATTGACCTGTAAAACAAGAAGGCAATGCAAATACAATACACACTCTCAGCACCGGATGCGCTTCTTGCTATCACTTCACATGTAGGAGAAACTGTTAATTATTTAAAAATGAAATATGTAAAAATTCTACTAGATTAAACACACTTAACTACCACAGATGCTGCGCCACGCTAGATAACTACCCATCTGTACACATAGCACATGCATATTAAATACACCACTAAGACAACACACACACAGACACAGACACACACCGATAATAACCCCACTATCACCAAAAACCAAATTAATACTGAACACACCGTGGACTAACAATTACACTGAAAAAACTGTTCAAATAGCCAGAAGAAAGGAGGGAAATACAGGCTCAAATACAGTTCATTCCACTTTAAGCTTGTTAAATCAAGTCCAAATATAATTTAAAGCCTGCGGTTGTATGTCATCCTTTGTATACCTGTGAAAAACTGACTGTTGATGTGCAGAGGTTATTTGTATTTATAGAGAAAAAATGTGTGAATGTCAAAATCAATTTGTTGACAAATTATATCAAAGGTGATGTTAGAGACAGAAGACAAAAGAAATCCTTCTGTGAACAACTGAGAACAAATTCAAAGAAGAACACTGAAAATCACTACTCAAAGTTTCCATATGTGTGACACCAAAATCGTGTTTGAGTATGAATTTAGGACCTGCTTTTAGCTGTGAAAAAACATTTAAATTTAAATGTGTTTGTGCATGTCCAGCTTGAGTCATACAGTGTGGGGTACTGAGGTTAGTGTGGAAAGTTTGGCACAGAACTCTGCTTTAGATCTGAACTTAAAATTTTTATAACTAAACTTTCACAAACTTGAGTTTCCCTTGCAGTTATTTTACATGTTTACAAAGAATGATACAAAACCCACGGTTTAAAACTTATTTATAAATATTTTTTCACAAGCTCAAAATTTTATCAGCCCCTTATTTTGAGCCCATAGGGAAAAGGGGTGGGAGCTGGGAATGGGAAGAGGAGGAGGTGGGGGAGCGCTACCTTCAGAGAGAGAAGAGAGGAAGCAGCCACCCTGAACCCCAAAACAACTCCGCGGAGCCACGCCCAAGCCGTTTTTCTCCGAGTCCTCCCTAAAAACCACCTCCTGCAACACTGGAGAGACAAGAGTGTAAAAAAAATAAGAGAGATTTTTCTTCCCACCTCTTCACAGACAAGAACCAATGAGGTACTAGCCACGGCTCATGACACAAGCACATACTGTACTTAGGCTCCAGCAGCCCATATGCACCTTTTCCAAACACTCATCACCTCGACATGCTGACTGTCTGTGGGCTACGTTCATCTGGCCTCTGCTTCCTGAACATGCCTCGAGGCTTTTCACGCCTGTAAGCCGGCAGCATGCACACTTTTCCCATTACAGTCAATGTGTTTATGGCAGAGTGTGTCTATAAGTAATCAAGCTAAGTCACAGCTCAAAATAAACAGTGCATTCATAATACACACTGCTTCATCTTTTACATAGTTCTGCATCTCTGAGAGCTATTTTGCATGTTTGCATTCGTGCCTCAGAATTAATCAGACTTACCAGGGTAATGGTGTATCCCGTTGGTGAAGACAGCCTCTGCAGGAGGCTGCCCATTTGCCTGGGGGGGTGGCATGCCAGTAAAACCATTTACACTAATAGGGGAAGGAATGCTGGTCACTGTGGGGGCGCTGATGCCTGGAGGAGTACTGCCACCTGCAGCCACAGGGCAGATGGGCAGAGACAAAGAGAAACAGTAAGCATTCCACCATGTGTCTTTTCTAAGACATTATGGAGAAGTTTTACTTTGACTGGCCACCTAGTAACTCTTGGAAATGTCAGAGGGGCCGGTCCAATGGGCCAGTGAAGACACTAAATGTCAGAGCTGATTTCTTGTCCAAGTGAAGCCCTTACTGTGGCACAGCTGCCATTAGATCCAAATCTTAGACATAAGAATTGTGATCACAGTGTGTATCAATTGTGTATTTGTGTCAGATGATAGCAAGTTTTGTCTTGTATTCATTTTCACCCTTTCCACATTTCTAAAAACATTTACAGTGTAGATTCTGTGTGAAAATATGCAGATTTAAATCTCCTGCTATTGTTGCTAAGTAAACCCCATTTTTTCTGACAATTTTCAAAAACATCCCATACTTTTCCAGATTTTTTGTAATTAATTTTAAGATTTCAAAGTCTTTAATGTTTTATTGACATTGGCATGTACAGCACACTATGTTGTGAGGGTGTATAGACATTTAATTGAAGAGGCACAATATGTGCCATCACAAAGAATAAACACCTTTGTTACTTTGTAGTTAATCAGACCGTCATGTTCCAGTTGAAATTCAAATTACAATTTAGATGTAGAAGAAAGTTGTAGATTTAATAATAATAATGATTTTAAAATTAATTTCAAAATTTTGCACCAGGCCCTGTCTTGTTCTGGAAGTTGAAGCCATTTGTAACAATGCTCCATCAATCTGCTTGCCCTGTTGCTCTATCAGCAAGCAAGCCTATTGTTGTTTCCTGATATCTGACTGTGAATAGTAATCTTAGGAAGCAGTTTGATTTGAAACACTAAATAAAAAGCTTGCAGATAAAAGTAAATTCCAACTCCCTGACAGTGAGACACTGCAACTGAAGAGAATAGTGTCAGTTTTGTGGTTTAGTTTTGACATAGACTATGCAAGATGTGTACAGAAACACCTAAAAAATCCAGCTTAGCCCTTCAACATATTAATGGTTCATCACTGTCACCTGACGTTGGGGTCAGCGGTGCTCCTGGGAGGCCATTGATGGTGGCCATGTGCTGCATCTGGGCAGCAGCAAAGGCTGCCATGGGACTGAGGTAGCCTCCCTGGCCTACAGATGCCATCAATGCCGCCTGCTGCTGCACCTGCACAGTGGTGGAGAGGTGATTATGAGAGGGGTCAAGAACTGTGGGGGTATAAAAAAGAAATGTAGAAGTACAGTGTAGAGGTGTAAAGCAGTAACCAAGGACTGAATCTCACCTGCTGTTTCTTTATTTCCAAACCAACATTAATAAAGACATTTTACAACATGTTCTAGGTAGAAACAGTATTTTTTAATTAAAGGTTACTCAGAGTTTTTGATATTTCAGATTCATGATTGAGTATTGAGCATTCTATTTAAACTCAGTGGCTCATTGAATAAATAACTCTGGATACAAAAAAAAAAGAAAAGAAACATTTTGCAGGGCGTCTTGCCTGAGCGTAGGCTCCATAGGCTCCAAACTGCAGGGCCATAGGGTTGAAAATGCCCATCTGACCAGCCATCTGCTGCATGCGGCGGATGGTGCGCTCCTTATCCGTGTCGGCGAACTTCACCACCAGACTGGATGAGGCACCCTGTGCACCCACCCATCCAACCCACACACACACATGCACACACACAAGTGCCAGGCATTACATTTTAGTGTGTACCGATAGACACAACATAAGCTCCTAGCTGCACTTACACACATACACACACATCATCTCCTGCCTAGGCAGTGGCCTCAGAGCTATAGTTGGCGCACAGTGCCCTAAAATAGTTCAGATGGATCATATTTAAATGATACATTCCTTACTGGGATTAATGAAGTATAACTTAACTTTAAGAAGGTAATTAAACGCTTTGTGACTCATCTTACTATGTGACTCACCTCACTCACATAAATCTACGAGCTCACACAGTTACACTGTACTCACAGGCATTGTCTGGCTGCCGTGTAGTGCACTGATGGCTGCCTGAGCTTCAGCATGAGAGGAGTATTTTACAAATGCACAGCCTTAAAAAAAAAAGAGAGACAGAGAGAGAAAAGAAATGAGTAAGGGGAAAAAAGAGACAGTGAGAACAAAAGCAAAAAGTTTGCTGAAGAATGTCTTACAGTATTAGAGCAAAATATAACCAGGAACAAGACAAAAAGTTAAAAAAAAAGTTTTTTGTTTTTTCACCCCTGGATAAGTTTCCTACAGCATTACAACAACAAACATTTAGTAAGCAAAGCCCTCTCTGCTGAGGAGGTTTGCATCAGTGTTGATCGGCGCTCAATAAGAAGGCTAAACATGCCACTCTGACACCATTAACAACTTTGGGATTCTCTGATAGGGCTTAAAATGCCACAGCATTCTGGTGTCGCTTACTATTGACAAGCGCTGCTGATGAATTTGAATGATCAAGTTCCCAGTAATTATTGAGCTAAAGCCCACTTAGCCGAGTAAGCTGGCTGATGAGGCCTTGTTAATGAAGCTTCACGGAGGCATCAGAATGATCAAGCCCACTGTAATCATCAGGCTTAGTTATCATCGAGCCTCATTGATTGGCTGTTAAGCCCACTGATGAACTTCATGCAGTGAACTTGTGTAGCACTCTGACAACATTACGAAAGGACATTTTTCTGGCATGACATGAAGCCTGGTGGTTAATAAGGAGGTTGACTTGTGTTTTTTTTCTCTATTGGAGCTATGTAGGTTGTCTCATAAGGTTAATGGGGTTCATCTGTAAATAGTTGGTGGTTTATATCTCTCATCCCTGTGGGCAAAGCTTTTAAATGACATTTACTGTTGAAATTTACAGAATCTACAGTTTTCTTAAGAAACCACTCATCTGCTGATTGTGAAGTAGCCCACTTTGGTATTACAGAACATGGAAAACTTTGCAAAGTCACCAACTTCGAAAGGCCAAATCACTTCTGTGCATGTGAAGAAGTCTGTCTAAGTCTCAAAGTCATAAACAGAACTCACCTTTGCTGTTTCCGTCGGGACCTCTGAGGATGGTGCATTCCTCGATGCTGCCGAAGGACTCGAAAAGGCGCCGTACGTCATCTTCTGATTGTTGCTTGTTGAGCATGCCGACAAAGAGCTTTCTGTCTTCTAAAAGGGAAGAGGAACAGATCACAATCAGGGGATTAGATATGCATTTTGTTCATTTACATATTAAGACCATGTCGTCTAAAAGAGAGACAAGTTGCAAGCGCAAGTTTTAGGGCAGCTGTGACCCCATGGCAATTCTACATGAGTTTCTTTCACAAAAAAAAAAAAAAAATCCCATGATCCAGTGCTACTCTATAATGTCATCCGGCTACATCTTTTGTTTTCATTGTTGTAATGGAGAAATCTAGTGTCAGAAATTACATGTGTTTTTATGTAAGATTATTTTCAATAAGTGGGTGCTAAACCTCGTATGGAAATATCAGCAGTCAATATAAATAGAATTACACAAACATTTACAAAAAAAGTCACTGAGAGATGTTAATAGTTCTATTATGCAAAGCAAAATAAAAAAAGGAAAACAAAAAAGAATAAAGAAAAATCTGAAGCATTTACTGTAACTGTAACACTAATTAAACAGTCCTTGCTCATGCTTTATTTAGCGGTGCTGGTTGAACAATGTTTGTACTGCATAGTGTATTTAAATAGAGCTGTGGTTCAGATAAGGTTTTTTAATAGCATGTTTTTTATGCACTATGTTTTAATCTACAATAGGTTACACAGCAGTTTTTGAGCATCAGGTTTTCCATTTATTTATTAAATATTCTACCTGTGTTTCCATTACAAATTATATAGTGGAAAACAAACAAGACAAGAAAACCTTTTTCTTTTCAGTGTCAGTCCTATGGGAGCACGATTGGCACGATGCCCTCAGTTTGAACTCTGTTCATAGATGCTCACGGGACAACATTTCAGAGTTTGCCTGATGGTAACAGCTCAAAGCTCTCTCCCATCATGTTAAGCACTGCTTGCCTGACCTGTGTCTGCAGTAAATATGTGTTTATCACCGTAGGCCTCATCCCTCTGTGAGAAAAAATATTGTTACTGGCTAATATTTCACTTACGGTCAGAGTGAAACAGCGGTCAGAGCTTCCAACCTGTTTAACTTGCAGTGGCAGAGTAGCTCAGAATTTTAGATAAGAGGCTTATACTATACTCCTCTCTTCAAGAGAATGCAGTGAGTAAATGCTGTGGTTATCCAATTATCCCATCTGTAGCATCTTGCTCTATACTGTCTGAACTGTTTGCCTGTGATTGTAGCAATGCCAAAAACGGGCAGTGTAAAGCAATCCTCTTTTTTTTCAGGCCTATCTTTAATGTTTTAAGGTTGGAGTTTTAGTGCCGACCTTTACAGACCGGATCCAGAAAATAGAGAGTTTAGACAGGATAATGTTTCTGTTCAATTATTTATGGAAGCCAGTTACGCTGGCAATTTCACCACTGCACTAATACTTTGCATAACATCATGACTGCCCTTGTCCCTGTTAACTCCATTGTTAGCTTGGAAAGGCTAAAGCTAGCCACATGTGTCCTCTCTACTCAAAGAGATGCCACTCACTTCACTTTACACAATAGCATCAAAACTTGTAAGTGTAATTTTGGGGAGTTATGTTATTCCTACTTATGCACTATCCCAACCAGCTAGGGGGATTCGCCAATGACACAACAATGACATGATCCCCCCCGGATTCCCACCCTCATCTGTGGTGATTGGAGCTTTCTGGATTTGAGGGTTCACAGCATACCATGGAAGCCTAATGATTTTATGATATATGTGACCCTTTTTCTACTGTCTATTATCCGAACATAAGATAGGAATAAAACACTCTCTCTGGTTAACTTCAGACATTGTATATTCTAAATGAATACCTTATAGACCAATAAGTGTGATAAGAGGAACAGTAAATCTGCTCTTCCATTATTCTTCTATCACATTTTATATTTAAATTGTGAATACATTATGTGAAAAAAAGAACTGCACACAGGTATAGGACAAGACAGATGCGTCAGTGTGCCTGTCCTTACTCAGGACATGATTAAAATTTAATGAAGTCTAAGTTAAGTTCTTCGGCAAGCCTGCCCAGGGGGCTCTGTTTACATGTAACAACACATTTGCTTGTTATTATTGTTAAATATGCATCACGGACAGGATGCCTGTGCCTGTTGCAGAATAATGAGGCAACAAGAATTAATTGTTAAACTAATATATTACTCACAAATAAATATAAAACAATAAAAAGCCAAAGGTTATGTTGAATTCAGCAGACGAATACATAAATGCCGATTGGACAGCAGTACACATGAAACTCTGCACACATTATTTTCCAACATGGTCACTGGAAAGCACTGATAACCACTTTCAAAATAAAATGCCAGCTTTATATAAAGAAATGCATTTTATAAAACATCAGGAAAGTGACTTATTCATGTTCTTCAGTCACACAGCACCAGTTTAATATGTGCTGTGTTGGATTATTTGTCATTTATGAACACATGCTGTTGTGTAGCAACCAATCTTTTGCACAAAGCATCCACTGTCCTCCTCTATCTTGAACCTAATATTTGCATTTAAGAACTTTTAATTACAAGTCTCTGCGTACCAAACCAACACACAGCCTAAACAAACTAGTCTTTCTCAAACTTGTTTATAAAGTTTATGCTGTTAATAAAAATTGGAAATAATCAGAAATAATTTGACACAAAGTCTAGGGGTTTTAATAAAACTCTGCCAGACTGAGGTTCGGGATCAGTTCATTATTCACCATGACTGTGATTGAGTCGCTGAATGAGTGTTTGAGGGGAATTGTGAAGCAGACGGTGAAAGTGTGTTAGTCCACTAGAGTAGCAGCAGATGTGTCGGTGTGCAAGGCCGTCTGTTTTTAAGTTACACAGAATCAGAGCTTTGTATAAATTGATGTATATGTTGGGAAATTAATGAGCCTCAGTGCATTTGCCTCTGAATGCACTCTGAAAATTAGCATGTGTTTGTGTGTGTGTGTTTGTGTGTGTGAGTGTACAGGCTTGCTTGGTGCGTGCATGTGTGCATGTGTGCATGCTTGCTTAGGGTCCGTTCCCCACTGCCTGTGCCTGACAGGGTGTCCTTGCCGAGTCAACAAGACTAATCTGCGCTCTGGCCTTGCACTGGAGGGGGGGAAAGGGTGGGGGGGTGTTTACAAGAGTGGAGAGCACATCAGGGGTTGGAGGACACACACATATGCGCACCCACGCACACACATATCTTGAAATGTATGCCCCCCCACCCATCTTTTCACACATACACACACACACATGCACACATACACACACAAAAACACATGCACATTTATGGTACACACCTCATTGGTGGACAAAGCATACAGCTCCCCAGGGAAGGCACCAATAAACATTACATCTTTCTTTGGGAAATGGCTGTTAACTCACACTCACACGCATGCACACACCCTCATATTCAACTAGAGAGCAAATCAATATACACCAGAGTGTCAACAACGATGTGAAGCTCTCTCTCACATGCACACATAAAACACATGCACACTTATACACAGCTTCCTGATTTCCTTCTACTGTAATATTAAGCATAACATCATGAGAAAGTATTACACGTAATCTCATTACTTTTGGTCCATTTTCATTATAGAATTATCATCTGGACAGTAGAGAGAAAGTAGCTGAATGCATTTACTTAACTACTCTACTTGTGTCCAACTTTGGATTACTCTTACCTTTATTCCATTTAATGCTGCTTTATACCTGTACTTCACCACATTTCAGATAGAAATTTGGACATTTTATGACACTACATATATTAAACAAGTCTAATTTCAAGTCATTTTTATATTTAATAATAAAAAATATAAGTAAGTTCAAAAAATAATATCTTGCTAAACATAACCAGCGTCTCCCAAACCTTTTTTGCTTGTGGCCAAAGAGGAATTTTTCGGATGGTTTCATTTAAACAGCTCTTTAAGGCCCAAAGAGGTAAAATTATCCATGATTTTACAAAGATTAGGCCAAAATTAAAATTAAAATAATCTGCATAGCAGATCATTGTTCTTTTCTCTTTTATAACCCATTAATCATCTCCCAACCTTATATTCTGATAGTGTCTTTTTAATAGGCGTGATCATCAAGGCTAAGAGAGCAGGGTCTTACTGACACTACACAGAGGGGGTGGAGTGGCTCTTACTCATCTGAATGACAAGAGGAACAGGAGCTTAAAGGACTTTCGGGTTTGAATTGCAGACATGCAAAAGTGCATGACTCCACACTACACTACACTGTTAGAGACAAAAGGGCTAATGAATGGAGATTTGTGTACCTCACCACCATTAACTGTAAATATCCTCCTTTTTAAACTAAACAACAACAAAGTGTGAGGGTTTGGCTGACTACAGTGATAAATGCAGCTCCTGGGGAAAGTCAGGAGAGGACGCTGGGTTCAAGCAAACTCTCTGGAGACAAACCTCCCTGGATAGGGACGATTAAACCCAACCAGAAAAGATTAGGTCACATTTTGACATCTACTGCAAACATGCGGGGAAACATATTAGGTTATGGACTTTCTAGCCTTAGTTAGGATTAATTGCGAGTCCAGGTCCAGCCTGTAATAGCTCATTATGGTAGTATTTGAATTTGAGTACTGCTTTCCATGCTTTAAAATGTACCAAACTCACTGTTTGAAGTAGCTTTACATACTGCAAAAAATGTATAAAGAATGAAAAAGAAAATAAAGATATAGACACAGAAATCATCTTGAAAAAGTTAGTGTGTGGAGAACAGATGAAGAGAATAGAAGTGGGCAGAGGACATGCTGCACATACAGAGAAAGATAGACCCAAATAACAAACAGAGGTATGGACGTCCTGCATTGCCCTCACTTTACTTCCTCACGCTGGGCGCTTGCCTCTGTTCCCTCCCGCTCCATCAATCATACTCAGAGCACCACCAAGCTAAATAGAAGAGGATGTGGTGCAATCTCTCTTCCTTACCTTCAAGTTTTTTTCCTCTACAGGCTAACACCTCTGTCTCGGTTCTTAGGCTTCTTTCTGCTTATCAACCTTCAACTCCTTGCATACTCTGGCTCCCTTTTTTTTGTCCCCTCTCCCTTTCCCTCTTTCTTGTGGCTTAAGAGCTGCCCTGGTGCCAATTATATTAACAACTGCAAAGTTTTAAAGACTCCAACAGTTAAACTGCATCAATCTTCTCTTGTACAGACCATTGATTGATGCCAGAAGCAGGTCGCTACATGTCTGGACATAGAAAATGAACTTTAAGCTGTCTTAGCTGCCAATACAACACGGAACATCCACGTTCATTCATGCAGATCTGTTGTTTGATTCTGCGGTTTATTTCGCTGACACAATTCGTGGCATGAGTCAAATAGGATCTGCTTTGTCCCAGATGGCATTATTAAAAGTGTTTGACAATAGAAGTAATCTTATTTCCCCTCAAGCATGACAAGACATGTATGTTGCTGTGTATGTGTGTGCATATGCATGCATCAGTGCATATGACAAAATTCCAAAAAAAAAAAAAAAAGGACCTGGAGGCCATGCCAGCAAGGAAGAGCACTGTTTGCATAATGTGTTCTGAATACTGGAGGGTCCGGCCAGGCCGCGCTGTCAGCCCGCGTCGGGGTACAGGCCATCGTCTAATGGGACAGATAATGGTGAGGCTGATACGCCCAGGCAGCATGTTTGTAGGGCCAGAACAAAAGAAGAGAAGGTAGCAAGGGGGGGAGGAGGGGGCGGGGGGGAGAAGAAGGAAGAGAGGGCATACAGTACCTCCTCGACTCTCACTGTCTGCTGGCTTCACCTGGATTGGTCTGTTCATCTGGGACACAGAGAGAAAGAGAAGCAAAGAGAGGACAAATAATAGAGAGAGAGGATAGAAAAGGAGGGGAACAAGAGACAAAGAAGCCAGTAAGCATCATGTACTCATGTAATGGCACATGCTCACCCCACCCCTCCCTCACCTGCTAAAAAAAAAAAAAAAAACTTTTTTAGAATCACTCAGCCAAATTGCGGGTAAAGTGTATTGAAAATCTCCAAAGCTGTAGCACTTATAGCCATTGGGGGAATAGCTGGTTGGGAATATGGTTTGGAAATATTATTTGATCTGAGATGAAAGGAGAGAGAAGGGTTGGAAAGGGGGATAAGCAGAGGGATGAAGGGAGCAATAGAAAGAGGGATGGAGGGAGGATGGAGGAGAGGTAACTCTGGGTCAGGAGAGCTGCTGTGACTGTGTATCCTCTCTGTGGGTGCTTTTGGATGCTCGTGTGCTATCATTTTGTGGTCTGTGTGGATTTTGTGTGTTCAGATATATTGTTGTGGATGAAAACACAAAAACACACACGCCAAATCAACGTGTACACAATATAAATACGTTATGTATGATATTCTAAACTCCAAGGCCTTACTACAAAATGTTCATGCAAAATCTTCGCTAAGCTTTTTCACACAAGCTTATACATACAAGTGCATACACTCACACACACATACATGCACACGCACACACACACACACACACACACACAGGCACACACACATTCTTTGTCCCCCAATGAGACCTTTCCACAGTGTGTCCGCTGAGGCCCTCCTTTCATTTCACTCCTGCCTGTCAAACCTTCCCTCTCCGCCTCGCCACCCTGCTAAACGCTCGCCGCCAATCAATTTTTAATAATGCCAATCGCCACGCTGCCAGGAGGAATGGAAGGAAAGAGGGGGGAGGAGAGAGGAGGAGAGGAGTGGAGAGGAGAGGAGAGGAGAGAGGAGGAGAGGAAAGGAGAGGAGGGGAGAAAGCTGGGGATGAAAGGGGAGGAGGGAAAGGTCAAGGTTCTGTGCAGCATCAGTGTTTTGCTAAATGTCATTAAATCTTTTCTTTTGAGTTTGCTGATACAGTCATCATCCTAATGAATGCTGGGGCTCTCAGATGATTCACCAAAGGCAAATTTTGAGCATGAGGACACGATGTCACGCCGCAAACACAATTAATGCTCGGACCTTCACCCTTTTCTGGCGCTCCTCAGCTGCTAATATTAAATCACATCATTCTCCATAACACTTATTTAAAATGGAGTTACCCATTCCTTCATCTCCCTCGTCTCCTCCCTCTCTTTGACAGCCAAGAGAACCCTACTAATGTTTTTAATGTGCTGTGATGCATTATTTATCACACTGACTGTTGATATGGAAAAAGGACGAGAGGGGATAAAGGAATTGGGGATTGGAAAAAAGGAAGTTAGAAATGAGTAAAAAAAAGAGAAAGAAAGAAAAAAAAAAGGATTTGCATTGAAAAAATGTGCAGGACAGGAAGGGGAGAGATTTTAAGAGGAGTGAAACCAAACAGGGTGAGAAAGAGGAGAAACTAATTGAAAACAGTAAAAAGAAGCAAGGTGTTTGAGAAGAGAGAAATGTGCTAATAAAAAAAAAGGAAGTTGGGGGAGGAAAAGGGAAGAGATTGGAGGGGGGGTTAGTACATAGATCAGAGTATGGGACAAGGTCAGCCCAGTGCTCCCATGGGGCCTATAAGCCTGCATACATATGAGCATTTTTACCGTGACCCATACAAATGGTCTGGCCTCAATCTGACCTAATTGTGTCCCTCCACTGGTTTTGCAGGCACCAGTGTTAACCTGCACGGTGTATGATGGCACTGACCCTCTGAGGCTACGCTTAATTTTCCTGCTCTAAATTTCACTCTGCAATGGGATTTAGGGGAACAAAAATTACTTTTTTTTTTGGAGGTTTTGCTTTTCAGAAAATTAAGACAGGCTCCAGTGATATTAATAGTTTCTTTGGACTCTCACCTTGACTTAACTGCAACACCTTGCCCACCCCCCATAAGCCTCAAAATAACATAACACTGCTAAAGTTGTCCTCTATGTTTGATGAAACACAGCTCTGTAATCCAGATGGGATAACAATTGTTTTATGTTACAAATCTTACAAGAGGCTGACATGAGATATAAATGCAGGATAAAAAGCGTTAAGACCTTCTCTGCTCTCCCCAAAAAATAAGACTTACACCACTCTCCCCTTTTACTGACCCCCTGCAATAAATTTAAACATTATTGTAACTTTTGTTTGGTTATGAGATCAAACATAAAGCAAATTGCTACTACAACTGTAATTTTTGATTTGGTTTCAATATTCATCCTCAATGTCTCCAATCCCATTAACTAACTGATAAGATAAATTAGCGAGTCTTTTAATGTTTCATCCATAGCTGAGCAGCAACACGCAGGATGTCCGCTCATAAATTTTTAGACACAGTTCAAAAACAATGTTAAGTGGTTGAACCATTATTTTGTCACTGAAAGCTGAGTGGACTTTCATGGGCTTCCTATCAGTGGTTTCCATTATCCCACGCCCATAAACTGCTTCAAGGTCAGTTTTATCATCCTGCTCATAATAGAGTGAGTTAGCACCAGCCCACTGGACAACTGATCCCAAAACAGTTGTTAAAACCAGACGCTGACTTGCCCGGATAGCTCTCCTCGTGTGAGTCTGTGGTGTTGCTAGCCAAAGCCAGATGGCATCATTGAGCAGCAGAAGCAACACAGTGCACAGACGATTCAACAAGCTCTGTTTAGCCTAATGCCAGCATGGGAAAAAAAAATACCATCTACACTGACACAAAAAGACAGTGAGATGCAGATATACATACATAAACACATGAACACACACAAACAGACAAGAGTGATTAGGCTTACATTACCAGAGATGCATGCTTCTGCGCGTAAGCTTGGCTTTGGCACAAACATGTAAAATCATATATATGCCGATGCATTCAAGCATGCATTCAAGCATACAACAAGATACAAATGGGCACACATACACAATAGATATGTAAATGTGTCCTTGTGAGTCAACATGTGCTGTAAATTGGCTCATCTCTCAGCATGCAGACCCTAATACCTCGCATGTAGCGTGCGTTTTCTCCTCAGCCTTGCTCTGAAAAGCGGCCGCCTACTTATCCACGTATATGCCTTTAAAAACACAGGGGGAATGTGCACACACACACACACACCCACTCATGCTCACACACAGGCGCACACAGGCTAAGCTCCATTGTTGCTGAAAGTCCACCTCAGCAGCCTTGTGTTAGAGTGGCCTTGGTGTACCACTTGATCGACAGCTCAAAAAGAACTGCGGCTACACAAATGTACGGGCACACCCACACAACCCACACACACGCACACACACACACACTTGCTACACTCCTCTGTTGATTATGTAACTCAATGACAGCGCTCTGCCTCAGTGCTGCCATAGATTCCCTGCTAACTAGAAGCTGAGGGAATACATAGTCTGCATGCAGTCTGTGCTGTACCAAACTAGTGAGTCATTCTTCTGAATCAGTCTAGTACGGCCTGAATGTCTAGCGAGGCCCACAAGATTAGCTCAAAACAGTGTGGGACTATAGTTTGCTATATTGGATTCTACCTTGAAATGGGACAAAATTGAAGCCTGATCTGAGTTTTGCCGCTTACCGTATTGATTTCACTGCGTGCAAACCGCAGAAAATGAAGTTACGAAAACATTGTTACGATGACAACTCTATGGGATTTCTGTCCACTGAATTTCTGTATAGTAGATTGTTATGTCAAATATGCTTCAAATACAGTTTATTACAAGTTGCTGAAGCCTGTGCAAGTGCCAGCATCCGAAACCACACACGGCTCACAGTCACCTGCACTTCCATCATTGTCTGTGAAAAGAATATTGAAAGTATGCTTTACGAAACTCAGGAGAGGAGGTAGGATTTTCTCATTTTCACCCTCGACTAGCAGATGTGTTTTTGCGAGAGAGAGAGAGTGGAGCAGTGCAGGCCAGGTCATTTCATTATCACAGTGAGAAAGCACTCCATGAAACTCTCCCAGGGAAGCAAGGAAGGCTGCCTTCATAATATTCCTCTTCTACTATTGTCAAAACTTGCTCTATTTTACATTCTGCAGCTGAAGGCCATTTTTTTTCTTTTACGTTTCAATCACTTTCTTTCTGTCTCTGTCCCATTTGAATGTTCAGGTGTTTAGGTTTCTTTGTACTTTATATTCATACATATATTTCCTGATTCCTAAGTGTACTGTATATAAACCAGGTATCTAAAAGAGAGGCAGTTCCTGATGTTGAGATTCTCTGAGGGGGCAATGCAACAGTGTGTGAGTGTAACCGAATGCTGCCATTCATACTGTCAAACGAACCACTGGCACTAGACCTGGACCCGCTTTCCAAAGTATCTCAGCATGCACAACACTCATCTTGGGATGGAAACAAGCCAATGGAAACATTAGCTGAACAAATATTGTTGTAATACTAAGATGCTTTTGGGAAACAAGGCCTTTGTATGCAGAGGGGAAAAAACCCCTCAGTGACAAGATCATTTAAACAGCTAGAAACATTTTGCAGGTATTGAATTTCACCAGTGGTTACAAAGAGGGCAACTTATTTTAAATGCTCTTGTATTGATTCAATTTTCCATCATATCATCTAAACTACATATAAAATCTTCATTTTGTTGACATTGCAATCTTGAGCCACAGAAGCATTTTTCAACATCTGTAGCAAAAAAGCACAGCTCACACCCTTCCAGCACCATCACCATTACCGCAAGCTGCAAAGAGAAGTGCCATAATGTGACTAATGGAGCTGGAATCAGCTTGTGTGTGGAAGAAAGTTATTTTTCCCATGGTACAAGATGTGTTCATCGGGAGTGAAATTCAGGTCAGTCAGTCAAATAGCATCGCCTCACCTCGCACTCTGTGATCCTCTTTGCAAGAGCACAGGCTAATCTTGGCAACAAACATTTTTCCAGCCAACAAAGTCACTCAGCAGACAGAGCTGGAGAAGCAGTTGTTGTTGTATACAATATTAAGGTTGTGAATTTACTAAATTTATACCCAATGCTAACGACATGCTAGCTCATGTCCTATTCAGCACCACTGAATAGGACATGAGGTGCAGTTAAAAATATAGCCCAGTAACTGCAGTTCTTGATGTAGGTGTGACAAAATTTTACTCCTGAATATTTTAGTGCCAACTAAATTAAGCTTGCTGAGCAGATTTTTGTTTATTAAATTTGAAATGTATTTTATGGTGTGCTGTCAATATGGTGAGTAACAAATGCTGGTATTTACTGATGATTACTTCAGCTAAAGGAACTGTTAGATTAAATACTTTGGGAATATAGAAAGCCAAAAAGCTAATTCAACATTTTAGCTAAGAGAAAAAACAAGCAAATCTTTGAGTGGCTGCTAATTACATAAATGTATTTATTGTCTTGAAAATCAAGTTAGGTTATTCAAAGACTACATCACTAACCTTAGTTGAGCTGCTTTAGGGGAGACCATTTGGACTTCATGTGTTTTTTAACAGCAAAATTCCAAGTTTAAAATATGCACAAAATCCTCAGTCCTCATTTTCAAGTAATTCAACCTACTAGACTAAATTCTTAGAAGAAGGAAGGTAGTGTGTTACAAAATGTGTTACAAAACATTCACAACTTTGTAACCACTACTTCACTTATCTCATGTTAAAAATACGCAGCACTTTAATTTAGCATGTTAAGGAAAAACATAACAGACAACATAAGATACTCTGTCTGCAACATTTTCCTCTGGTGTTAGTGTTTGTTATTCATTTTGCATCAAACCAATACACCAACTCTGTTGTTTCAATCAATCCATAAATCCTACAGCGTCTGTCCTCAAGCTGCTGTTATTGCTGCTGTTATTGTTCACTGCTCATTTCCTGACGCTCTGACAGTGACCTCCACATGCAGTTGATTGCTTTTTCAAACACGTGCTGGGCATTTGTCAAAAACAGCACCTGTGTCATTTGCACCATATGCAACCAAGCAACAACTGCTACCGCCCTTAAAAAAAACAAAAAAAAACCTAAATACAGTGTAATGCTCTGGCTCCTGTTTGACAAGAACGTTCAGATTAGTGGAGAGCAGCGTTGGACTTAAAACTCGATGAATACTTAAATCCCACTTTGTTTCCCATCAGATTCAATGTCCGCTAACGTCTGCACATCTCCGACAGTATTTCACCTGTTTACTGTAGCTCTTCATCCTGACATATGACCGAACATCAGACCTCTCTTTTGAAGTTAAAATGAAACATATTGTGGATGGATCAATGTCTGTGTGTGAGGGTAAAGAGGACTATAAAGCGAAACATCCCGATCTTTTTCCTGTTGTTGCGTTCTTTTTTCCTTTATCTCCTCTCATCTCTACAGACAAACAGAGATGGGCAGTATGTTTCACGTCAGATCAGGGATGACTGGAGTATTCTCTGACAACAGCACGGCGTGGCCCAGTTGTTTGGGCTGGGAATGAGTGGCATTTTGCAGTCAGGCTGAGTGGATGAGAACATATAAATCTAAAAAAAAAAAAAGGCATTCAGATGAATTATGAATTGGCACAGACTGTACTTCTTTGGCTGTTACACGGCAGCGCTGAGGTGGCTAGTAGAACAACAACGTGGCTGCGGTGTGCATTATGGCAAATGAGACATTGCTCCTCATTTATCAATATTTCCTTATGTTTAAAGTGTTGCACAATGATGAAGCGCTGCACCAAAACTTGCTCAGAACAATAACATGCATGCAAAACACTTTGAAGGACTTGTTACACTTTCATTTACTGCTGAAACGGCTTCTGTGGCGGACACCCTGCAAATATAATCCTAAAGCAATTCAATATGAAGCGCTTTGCCTTTCCTAACCCTGAAATCCTTCTCAGAGTAACTGTGTGAGTGAAAATTGCAGTCACCATCTCTCCCGGCCTGTTTCTATATGCTGCTGCTCGCTCTGTGGTGCTGCTGTCCCAGTAGTGTCTACCGAGATCACTACGTCTCCACAAAGGCAGATGAAAGGGAAACACACAGAGATCACAAAAGGAGGCAAGCCTCTCTGTCCAACCCTCTGATCATTGCTGATTCCTTCATCAACATAGCTTTTACACGCCGTTCAGGCATACACACGGAACATGAAACGGGAGAATGATAGGCAGGCGTACACACCGGACGCACACACACACACACACTCACCCATACACACACACAAACACTCACACACACTCTCACACATCCAAATCTGCTTCATCAAAGAGCGAGGACGATTCACTCCTGACCTTGAGAACAGTATGCGTGACAAAACAATCTCAATTTATTTCCTTTTTGCCTCCTGATTGCATTTCTTTTGCACGCTAACTAGCTCTGAAAATACTTTCTCAAACTTTCTGAAGACCTGCTGTCGAAAAATTAGTTACAAAACACAGACATTTTGAAAGCTGCAAGTTATCACACACCCCCACTCCTCCTCCTCCACTCCTTTTCTCTTTTGCCTGCAGTTGGTTGAGAACAGCAATGCTTTTCTCACATCCATTGTTTGATCCATTTCACACCAGCCCACCTCTTCTTTATCTCCTCCTGTTTTCTCCTTCTTTCACTGGCAAGCAGCCTGAACGCTCACAGTAGTGGGACGGCTTTTCGAGCAGTTTTGAATGAGAGGTTAAAATGCAAATGTAGTGCTCTCTCTGTTTTCCTTTCTATTCTTGCTCCACGTCTTATTACTTTCCCTCGTTATTCTTCTGTACGAATTTGTTGTCGAATAGAGTAAATGAGTGTAAGTGTGAAAACTATTTTTTCTACACTGAGTTAATGCATAAAACAGTGTTTTCCCCTCCAGTTTCCCTCCATCTTTTTTAGTGCCGCACCTCAATGGGAATCAATGTGGAATGAGAGTAGACAGGGTTTATGCTTCCTGAGAACACTTTAATAGGAATCGACGGTTTAGAATTCTGTTGTCACACCGTAACTGGATAGAAAAAGCACATCATCGGCCCCCCCGAATGATTTTACCCTGTCAAAACCTGTTACAGCTTCACACTTGCCTGTGACATACACATGCACATACACTACACCCTCACACACTTAAAAGTCGTGTGCAAATGACTCACGCAGGTGCATGCTCTTTTTCTCACGCATGCATCAGATATGTTGAATATTCCATTCTGAGCACACGCAAACATTTTTATTTACTTGCTTTTGACACAAGACATCACGTCTGACTCTGAAAATCTTACGTAAGCCCTCAGCACGGATCGATTATAACACCACAGCTTGATCCATCACGAAAAGAGGTATTGCTAATAGAGGACAGTGCCGGGTTGAGAAACAAATAGGCTGCAGATTGCACACACACACACACACACACACACACACAAAACAAACACGCAACACAACCCCTTGCCATAGTTACATAATTAGATGTACAGCACCTTGGCAATCAACAACTCTGATGTTGCCTTGGGGACTACAGCTTTGACTATAAAAAGGAAGGATCTATATGTGGAGGCGGTTGAGGGCGGAGGTGCGGAGCGAGGCAGCGGGAGGAAGAAAGAGGAGAAGACACGGAGAATGAAAAAGTGTGAGAAAATTGGTGCGAGAGAAGTGAAGGTGTCGCTGAGGGGCTGAGCAGCTCTCTGTTTATGTGCGAGCGTGCTTCTGTGTGCATAGTGCACCTGCATGTGTGAGATTAGAAGTGTTCAAACCATCACTGTGTGCACCGAGCATGTGTGTGTGTGCATGTGTGTGTGTGCGTGTGTGTGTGTGTGTTCGGGTGCTGCCATGTACGTAAGCTTGCAGGGGGAGAAGAAAAAAAAATGACAAGGACAAAATGTGATAGAGTTGGTTAGTAAGTGAGAGGAAGAGAAAGAAAAAAGAAAAAAGCTAACTAGAGAAAGGGACAATTTTCAGCCTCTCTCTCCCTCCCACTCTAAGCTGACTGCATTGCCTGGGCTTTGCAGCATATAGTGAAGATTAGGCCAGACGAGAAAGCCATAAATTCTACTTTTCTCTTTGCAGAGGTGAACATAAATCACGGCCGGTTCTGGCGTGCCATCACTGGATTTTTGCTTTTCACTTATCTAATGAATAGTAAAAAAAAAAAAAAAAAGGGTTCAAAAGCTGTCATATTCTGAACCAGGCGGACTGCTTTCACTTCCATTCCCCCACAACTTTTTGTCCTCTTCTCCAGCCACCACTGAGGTACAGAGATGATGAGTGGGTATTCACATAATTGGGAGTATTCATGAGCTGCATATCGCTGGACTGTGTGACTGTGTGCATTTGTGTGAATGCGTGTGTGTGTGTGTGTGAGAGGAGAAGAGAGTGAGAGCCGACTTGAAAGGCCTGCGCATATGAAAGATACCTTACAGCATATGCAAATGTAAATATAGACACAAATAGCAGCATGGGCAAACACACCATGAATGCACTCAGCAAGGAAATGCAACCACTCTCATGTTCAAATAAGGACAAAAATGAGCACGTGCACACCCACGCACTTTCCTGCACATGTACGCACACACAAACACACTCTTGTTTCTGTCTCGTGAGGTTAGGGGGTGAGAAGATGGTGTTGTAATGAGCTGTCACTCACAGTAGCCCTTGCCCTGCCCTTGTATTGGAAAAAAAGCAGGGAGAGACATGAAAACCAAAAGTAATAACAGAGTCAGTGAGAAGTTACAGAAGTAAGAAGTGAAAGAAGTGAAAGTATGTCCACATTTAGTCGGCTGAATTTGAAAAATGCATCTCTTCTCTCTCAGTTTTGGCCCATCATCCACACTAAACGCATACCGACCCCCAAAACAATTTTAATTGATAATGATCTCCAGGGAGGATAAATTTCTAAAAACTTGCTCCATGTTTTAATGTGGGTGATGAAAGTCAGCCAAGAGTAAATAAACTACATAAAAGTCTCCGATAATGTAGATGAAGCTACAACAAAACTTGATAGAATTATAAATGTACTTGGAAAATGCTTAATTGAAATAAGTTTTACTAATTCTTTTTTGTCCTCTGCAAGCATTTTTATCATAGAACAATTTTAAAATAGTGATATCATATCTTATTAGGTAGGGAATGCTGTTTGCCTGGTTGAAAGGAAGAATTATATATGAGCCGTACCAATTTACCATTATTTCCTCTCTCAGTTATCTGAGATGGAAACAGAAAATATGAAAAAACTAAATCATGAGTTTGACTTTGTTAGAACAAGGAGGTCATCAGAGAGAACGTGATAGGGGCAAGAAAAAAAGATTTAAAGGAATAGTTTGACTTTTTTCAACAACTTGTGTTTAAACGGGGTAATGAAGTCATCACTGTGAAGTTGCCAGAGACCTCAGGAAGTCCACAATGCTGATGAAAAACAACCAAGCACAGAACGCCATGTAAATACCAGAACTTGTTTTTTCTCCACAGCTTTAACAAGTAACATATTACATGTCAACTGGGGAGTTTTAGAGGTGCTAGAAGGTGTTTTCCATTACCTTCAAACAGACGGACACTGGATGCTGGGCAGTAAGTCTCAACTAAGGCCCACTGAGCAAAAATAAACCCAAAATATCCATGATGCAATGCTGCTCTCTTGCAAATTTGGATCACTCCTGTGAGGACTTTGGGGCCAAAGTCAGACAGAAGAAGACTTGCCCTACTCAATCGAAAACATGAACTAGTTTTCAATCAAAGGTGTCATCCCCACTTTTTTTAGGACAACAAAAAATAAAAAAGATTAAAACCAAACTTGTCACAAAACTTAAAAAAAAGACACCACTGTGATAAGGACAACCTCAAAAGAAAGAAGCCACCTTTGGGCAAACTTAATTTGATAAGTAGTTTAATTTTTCATTTTTGGCTGATGTCTCATCTGCTAATACTGAGATGGGTGGGATTTATGACCAGTTCTGCAACCAAACAACAGGGGGCGATCAAGAAATCTTGGCTTGACTTTTGGGAACCTGTCTCATTGTCCATCTTTTTGTATAGTCATAAGGACAGAATTGGTGAGAACAGTGAAAGCGGAATGAAAGAGTGAGGGGGATGGAAGCAGCACGGAGACGTCATGCATGTCTGAACTCTGCAAGAGCTTTTTTCTGCCACACACAACCTCAACGCTCCTCTGATCTCTCCAAGCTCTGCTCTGCCCTGAAATGACAGGAGGGTATGAGAAGATCCAGACATATGGATGAGAGATCAGCTCTTCACTCCTCCACACTTATACACACACACACACACACACATACACTCCTTTTCTCGCCTGCATATTACCATCAAATAATCACTAATTCCACACTCCGTGCCTGATTAAATATAGAAAAGGCAGGAAGAGAGGAAGACGAGAGAGAGAAAGAGACAAGTGTGGGGAATAGAAGAACAGAGCAGATTGAGCGAGAGGAGAGGACGAAGATTTGAGGAAGAGGAGTAAGAAGGAAGTGATACAGTCAAAACTGCCTGTTAGGCTCCGCCAAAGAAACAACAGGGAGTTTTTCAGTGAGACAGCTCTATTGGCTCCCAGCTAGAGCCCAGGTGGGCGATGTGAATGTTCTCTCACTCCCACACACTTAAGAGTCAAAAATATGCACATGCACGTGATTGAATGCCGTATGCACACACGCACATGCGGACGTTGATGTTTGCGTGTGCTGTGCTGGCCTGCCCACACTCATATGCAGAAGAACTGTGCACACACACACACAAAGTCAATGACAAAACACACACGCAGGGCAGAGAGGAGGAATCCTTCATCTTTGTAAAGCGTGAAGGACTCATTGGCCAAAATGTCAATCTATTCTCATCTTTGTCTTTTTGTTACTCTCATTCATTCTTGTATTCACAATGATGTCTCCTGCTATTCAGTGGCCTGTGATAATGTCTGAAAGCGTGCTCCATCTGCAATTCAACATGCAAGAAAAAGCCAAGAGATGCTGAAAAGGCAGAAAGATTGAACTAGTGACCATGAAAGTGAATGTAGCGCTGCAAAATCAACTCATATCAGGTTCATATGAAATGTTCATTCTCTTTATTTTCTCTTTTAACTCTATTACAGTTCCTCTCTCCTTTCTTTTCTTTCACTGGCCATCTTCCCCTATTTGTGGCTTTTTCATTTGTCAGACGCTTCTGTTTCTTTCCCTCAGCAAAATTGGAGGTTTAGCTAAGGATAAGAGGCACAGAGTTGAGAAACTAAGTGAGAGAGAGAGTTTTAAGTAGCAGCAAAAGAGCATCACCAGGTTCGTTCCTTGGGGAAGTGAGAACGGGGGGAGGGGAGGGGAACACGATTTCATTATTAATGGACGAAAAGGTCCTTCAAATTGAACCTGTAAAGTATCTTAGCTGTTCTTCCTTTTCAACAGAGAGAGACTGGGACAGAAAGAGGAAGGGAGGGAACCTGAATGAAGGCGGGGTGAAGAAAAAGGCTGATAAAATTATCAGAGGAAGAATTTAAATTCCTGCTCCTTTTTGCTTAATATGGGTTATTTTGGTAGTAACAGTAAAGTTTCTTTTATTCATAATGCAGTCAAACCAAGTGTCAAAGTAGTCTTGGTCTTGGTCTTTAAAGTCATCGTTAGTAGCCATTTATTAAGTTTCAAAGCAAAACTATATCACATTAAAAATGTAAATAAGCATTTTTTATCATATGTTCTTAAAAATTGTAATCATAGGTAATAAAATGCTCAGTTCAGTTAACTTTGTGTTTAAAGCTACATTCTGATCTGGTCTGGTAAGACTGGTGTCTTAAAGTTGCTAATGTTAGCAAATTTAGAAAGATTAGCACAGCACGGATGAGATCTTCACAGGTCCAGCCTCGTCTCAGGACTGGAGACCCACTTAGTCAGTCAGTTTAATATTATGTATAATACATTAGTGGATCCTGGAAAATCCAGCCGTGATTAGACTGTGCTGATCATGATGGAAGTGCTGTGTGTGTGTGTGTGTGTGTGTGTGCGCGTGTTTATACTGTGACTTCTAACATAGTAGTACAAATGTACCAAATGACCTGTCAAGTAAATGCCCCTGCTCAGGATATGAAGAGTTAGAAAAGGTTTGTTTGCATGGAAATAGGCTTCAGCCTTCACAAAAATAGATGTGCCTGGTTCAGAGTCAGGTCTTTATGGGTTCAGGTACAAAATTTTGACCCCTCGAAGACCTCTTCGACAGATATTAGAAGAGTTTTTGTGCTGTCTACATTTATCTTAAGGGTCACAGTTGCAGTTTTAACATGACATTCACCTATCAGGTCAGATGTTTTTAAACAATAAAACCACTAACATGGTAATCTCTGACATTCTAAAATATAGCATGGCAGTAGAACAACCACAGAAAGTTATTTTGGTCAACAAATTGACTCAGTAAAGTCAGTTAAACAGTGACAGGCTCTATATGTGTGAAGAATTCAGCTAACATCAGCCATGATTGGCTACCAGTCATAGCAGACAGAACAAAGGCCTTTACACACCTCTGCACTTAAATTTTTGTTTTTGTCTTGAGTATCTTCACTCAGAACTTAAATATTATGCAGCAAAAATCTTTTTAGAGCTAGGCTGACGTATGAGCTTAAATGAATAAAGGCTTCAACCAATCAGGTTGTGCAGAACAGATGTCAAGTCACAAATCCTTGAGATTTTAATAGCTTTCAGGATGTCGCTACGATCTAAGTTTTTAAAAATGCGGTCGACAGTCAAGAGAAAAGGAGGATGATTGAATGGATGACAAGTTCATAAATAAAACTAATTCTGCATTTTAATATAGGACAAAAAATCCCATTAGAGTGACACTGGAGTAGAGGGGTTAATCTATTTGACATGGAATTACTTATCAGATATTTCTGTTCAGAGTTTACAGCAATCCAGAGGGCCTGCAGCAGGAGGAGGCAGGGCAGAGCAGTCAGACGGGAGTGAAGGAGAGATGACTGCTGCTGCAGCTCCACAGTTTACTACTGAGGCTATCCATCATTTTTTCTGAAGAATGAGCTGGCGCGAATCTACTCAAACCTTTTATTGAACAAGTGTTGCAACTGTCACAAATTTGCATTGCTGCCGGTATGAATACTTTTGATGCAAAATATTCACAAGCGAGTATTTCGAATTTACGTGTCATTTATTTGTCGCGTCCCCGGTGAGTAAAGGCCTTAAGGCGGTAGCATCAGACCCACTGAGTGCACCCAAATGAGCATCAGTGTGTTTTATTGCTTAAGAATTCAGTGTTTCATTTGTAGGAGAAGGATTATGTTATTTTGTGACTCAAAATTGCATATTTGCACATTAAAATGTCTTTATGCCACACAGTCCCTCATTTCTGAGTTAATTTAACTATTTACCCACTTCATGGCATCAGAGTTTTTTTATTTTTTATGAGCAGCAGAGCTTCTGCTGACATGCCATGCTCCCTTGGTATTAATTTCAGTCCTATGCTTTGATGTACTTTGCAGGAATGGTGCCAAAAACACAGCAGTTCTTCATATTTATCTCATCTTGTGGAACAGACCCCCTTTAGATCTGGCACTAAATGACTCAAATGAACTTGGATTTTGTCCAGATTGAGCTTAAACACATAAAAGTGCACATGTAAATGCACCCAGGATACACTAGTGTAGGTGATCCAACCACCTCAGGGATGAATTTTGCCACAATGATGCAACAGTACAAATCCAATATAGCTTTAAATTCAAATACAACTACATAATGTATTCAGAAATGTAAAAGAAAGCGAGATGTTTTGAATCTTTTTGTTTGTGCGTGCGCTCTTTCCTTTGTGTTAAAAAAGCCTTAAACTGTCAGTAGCTCACGCAGCTGTTATGAACAAGCGCATGCCTCATTACAACTTTCCACATATTTGAATAACTTTCTAAGAAAGACAGCTTGATATGTATACCTGCATTTTCTGAGAGAGAGAGATGTGTTCAGCCTGAAACACTGAAATGCAGAATAATATCTCTATATCACGGAGCTGGGCAGTAAAACCCATCGGATGCTTTGGTTGTGAGTGATGAAATCAAGAGTTACATCCACAGCATGTTAGGGGACCACTTCCAATTGTCAGACCTCCACCTTTAACATCCAACCACTTTGAAAACTTCCCTCGGGATCTCCCATATGTCAGGGGTAATGTTTTACGTTGCATGAGCTAAAGTTAAAGCGCTTATGCAACTCTGCGGTGGAGCAGCCTTTATTTTCATTACCTGTCAGGATAGGTATTATGTCATTCTTATGACAGCGCCGGCCAATATGTCAGCCTCTTTAGGCTGAGTGCATCCATCTGTGTTATTATATATCTGACTGTAATATCTTGCTGGCTTTTGGCCAACTGAATCTTGGTCTGCCAGGGATGCTACTGTATCTCGCCGTATCTCGCCAGCTCTCTCCTCCACCCTCACCGCCCCCACGGACCTAAAAATATTGGACATAGTGATAGGAAAGCAGATGCTCCGGCCAACTTTTTACATCCTTTAAAATCCATGAAGAGAACTGACCATTTGTACATTTCGAAGAATTTCTTAAGGGACCAGAATAGAAATCTATAACTAAATGCACAAGTTTGTACTTCTAGTCGTTGCAAAGACATTTAGCAAGAAAAAAATCTATAGATATCCAAGTGAATAGTCTTATGGAGGAGTGCCTTGGAATGCTGAGGCAGAATGACTGATTTCAGGCGATAGTTTCTCCCCTGCAGAGTTAAGAGGGCCCACTGGCCCTTGGGAGCAGCCTGTCACAACTAGAGAAACTCCTGCTGGAGCCACTCTGTTGAGGTTTTCAGCCGGCTCCCAGGGGGTCCCCAACACCACTTACCCGTTGAAACAAAAATCAATGGCTTAATGATCCAAAACAGGAAATAGAATGAGAAAAAAAGAAAGTCTCTAAAACAACAGAATGTCTTTTGGCAAGGGACGTTCTGTCCTGGGCCTTCATTTGTTTGTTTGTGTGTGTGTGTGTGTTGAAAGAAATTTGCCAGGATGGTAAGTGACTGTATATGTGTGTGTGCGTACGTGCACATGCAGCTTTGAGAGAGCGAGCTTACCCTAGCTTAGTAGCGCAAAACATATTGATTTATTGATTGCCTGTTTCACCCCGTTGCCATCTCTCCCTCTCTCCCTCTCTCTCTCTCTCTCTCTCCTCTCTCTCACTCTGTCTTTCTCTCTGCCTGTTACAAAGGCTCCAGGGAATCGAGACTGCAGCGGGGACTGAAAAAGTCACGTGCAGTCAGGAGAGATGGAAGAGGAGAGAGAGTCGGAGAAGGAGAGAAAGAGACAGAAAGCGAGGGAGGGGTGTCCCGTCTGAGAGTTGATCCAGCAGCCTTTTAACCAAGGCCCCTACATCATTCAGATTTATGAACTAAGGTCACGACCAAATCAAAACCTTGACCTATCTGTGAGGATGCCGATTTATAAGCACCTTGTAGTGGGGAGTGGTGGGGACTTGGCACGAGCTAGTTTTCTTCTCCTTGGCCCTGGCTTCCCTTTGGAGAGAGCTGGATCAGGGCTAGAGGAGAGGCTGGCTGTAATTTGTGATTAGCAGACAGGTTGTGCTTTATGATATACTACCCCCGCCCGGTGCAACTCCCAGTTTAAAAGAATGTCACTGTCTCAAGCCACATACAGTTAAGCTTGCTGTCTCACTGAAGCAGAACAGGCTGGAGGAGGTCAAGCTTCAACCTTGTGTTGTAGGGCTTTTTTCTTAAGATCTAAGTCACATTGGCTGTTAGCATGCTAGCATTTAACCCTAGCAAGCCCAGCTGAGTGGCCTCCAACTGACAGCTCAGCACTGTCACTAAGTATCACTGACACATAATGACTCTTAATGGGAGCTTATCTGCGAATGCTTAAGATGGGAAAATGGCATCTGTGTAGCTAACAGAAACATGTGTCACCATCGATTTGTAACCCCTCTAGTTGCTTATGACTCATGGGGGATGCTTATGACAAGCATTCCCCATGTAAGCGCAATGTCCCTTCCTAAACCCAGTCTCTCCATAAATTATGGACAGGATGAAATACGAGTCCCCATTCAACAGCCCTTCATTTCCTGCTCCCAGGGAGACCCAGAACAAAGAAACATTTGCTGTTTTTTTTGTTTTTTTTTTTGGTCTCAGAACAAGAACAAGGGATGCGGAGAAATGAACTAAAGTAAATTGCCTTCACAGACATTAAGAAACAGAAATCAACCAGAAGAGAAACTGCAAAGTCACAGAGAGAGAAAGGAAGAAACATTAGCTCTTTCCATTCTTCCCCTCACCAGTTGCCTCCTGGTTGTCATGACGACTTTTTATCCCGGGGCTGGTGCTGGTCTGCTCCCCCTGGAGGCAGCTGGGAAATCAGGTAGGGGAGGGCCGCAGGGACCGAGGCAGTTCTATTCTTAAATACACAGCATCAGGCAAATGCAATTACAAACCCAAGGAGGGCCAGAGTCTAATCTAATAAAGTAGAGGTGGTCCGCGTGGTGAAAGCCTGCCACTCGCCTGAGATGGCACAGAGTGCCGCGGCCCCCTGTGGCACTGACTGACCCCCCGCCACGAGAAGAGCTGCAAGAGACTAGATGTATGACTGTTACAGAGTGCACAGCAATTCATGTTATCTGTAGTTCCAACCCACTGACTGAAACAGGTGATTGACTGGGCTCAACTTTACAGAACACTCTGTAAAAGGTTAAGTTCTGTCTGTGCCATATAATCTTTTAATTGTAGAAAGTATAAAATATTTCTTTGTTATCAAATCAAAAAAGCTCCAGAACACCTGCTGTATATATACTATCATACTGGTGTTTTGTCAAATCTCTCTGGTTTCATGAACTTTGAAACATAATTTCTGTAGCATCGTTTTTTCCTAAGATGGCGAGTCGAACAAAATCTGTCTACTCAGAGGGGTTAAAGAGTCCAGTCGAGTCTTGGACGTCAGCTCGTCAGCCTCAGCCAACTCACTCAGATTACAAATGAGAGGATCTGATGATGTCGACTGCGGCCAAATTCCTCTAATTAAAATCACAATGGCTGAAAACACGGCAACACTGGTTTGTCTTTGCTGAGGGATGCCCACTTTGCCCTTATTAAAAGAAACCTGGAGAGGAAAGGTTAATAGCACAGAGCTCTGTAATACAAGTACTGCTGTAATCCTATTAGGTGTTCCATACGAGTATAATACCGCTGTGGGACATACGTGTCACATATGTGCCAGTGCTGGAACGCTGCTTCCTATTACTTTTACTCCATTATACCTTTCTGTTGCTTCTCAAAAACTGCCGATTCCATTTTCTCTGCTTTGAGTAAGAGTGCAGGAGATTTATGTTCTTCCCATCGCTCGATAAAATCAAAGAGCTGGGAATACTCCCTCCTGGAGAAAGACAACTTTTCTGCAATTTCTCATCCAAGCTACAGTAGTTCAGAGCACGTTCACGTCAACTGACAGAATAAAAATAAATTATGATGAAAATAAATCATTAGGGTGGGGGTTGGGGTAGAACTTGTGAGTTATTTAGCTTCAGTTTAACATTCAGAGGGGGTTATAATCGTTCTATTGAAAGTATAACTGAAAGCTTCCTAAATGAATGCAATAATAACATTCCTGTATAATAAAAAATGCACATAACAAAGAGAATCTCCTGATTATATTGAACCATTGAAGTTCACAGGGGACCAGAAAAAGAAAGAAAAAAAGCACTCTAAGCATCAAAAACTCAGCTTCTCTCTTTTCTCTCTCACACAAGTTATTTCAACACATTAATGCAGTACTCTCTGGTTTGCCTAATTGTTTCTGGCTGGTTCAGACAGCTAAAGTTTAACTATCAGTCAACTTTTATTGAGTTAGAAGGGTAAATGCCAATCAGAAATCACCATTCCGGGCTGACTGTTGACTGATAAACAGACACACAGGGCCGGATTTACTGAGGCTTTTCTACCTTGTTTCAAATGCATTCTGTGCCTGGAGACACACATGCTATTTATCAAACAAGCTCACTGGCCTGGAAGAGCAGTTTGCTTGTCGTCTGAAGCCCACCTTGCATGTAATCAGTAAAATGCACCACTCTTCTTTATGCATATGCATTAAGGAGATGGTCACAAAAAGCACAGAGAAAAAGGTGGGATAAGTGTGGTTGTGGGCATGTGGGTGCATGAAGAGGGGCATGAGGAGGGCAGTTCAGAGTGTGTATCTTGTAACATCCTGAGTGAACCACTCAGAATTGTGGTTGGATTGTGACTCTGCTCTTAAAGAGTGATGTAGCCACCTTCCTCAAGGGCACTAGTTTCCGACATGTCCTTACTGACACGTTGGTAAGGTCTTTGACTTCGTCAATAGATGCTAGCTGATGACCTTCAATGTGTACCTTCAGCTTTAAAGGAGCCCTCTTTCTCAGGCATATCACAAACCTGCACAGAGTTGAATCATCAGCATATAAGTTTATGTTTGTGGCATAAAAAAAGGACAAGATTGGTAGAACCTTGTTTATGCTTTGTGGAAAGAAATGAGTTCAGCTACAGTCCACGATGTCACGCTTTTTTCTGAATGTCTCTGGATATTCACAGCAGTGTCAAACATGGCTGGATTAACCTACTTGGGAAGCCCATGGGAGAAGAGACTGTTATTGGCCGACTAATGCTGCTGCCACACATACTGTCCCTCCTGCCAGCTATGGATTATGTATGTACCCTGTCACCTCCAAGTTCCCAGAGTTAAGTACAGAGCACACAGCAGACCACAGTGTTAGGGCTGCAACCATGACATAAATAAAGATGGACGACCTGACAGCTCCTCAAAAGTCAAGCCAAAACATCTTGATCGCCCCCTGCAGCACAGGCTGCTCCATGTTAACAGAGGGGACGTGGGTCAAACCATATTATCAAAGTGGGAGTTCCTTCGCAGGGTTTGATTCAGGTTATTAAGGTGGATATACATTAGAGACCTTACTCTGTGTTGTTATTCAATAATAAATGAACAAAGTCACTGACCATTTTACAACTACAAATAAATAGCGGACATGCAACTGATTTTACAAGTTCCTTTTTTGATGAGATGTTTTTAAGACACTGTATTGCAGTTACCTTGGACTAGGAGGTTTCTTATTTAATAGTCAGTCTGTAGAGACATAACAGACTTGTCTGGTTCATAATGTTTAGACATGTATTTTTCTGAGAAGAGTTGTGATCTGGTTTTTGAAATTTTAATATCAAAGTATTTTTCACCTTGACAATGTTTAGGTTCTGAAGTGTGCATGTCTTCATTTTGTTGCTAGTTTGAAATACAGGAAAATTTATTAACAGCTGAAAATGAGAGATAAAAGTGTTATGCCCCAAGATTTACATTCCCTACAATTCATAGGATTTCTTTGAAAGCAAACCCCTGTTGCTCAAAACAATTCTGCACATCAAAGAGGTCAACTAAAGTGTAGCTTTTATGACTGAAAAATGTTGTGCACGACTGGAGGAGTGAAATACATAAAATCTCTGTTGCCTCTTTAGAGGATTGAGAACTTACAAGAGCTGAATGTTAATTTACTTGCCATTATTATGAGACTCAATTGAACCAGGGAATTTTAATAAAGACTATGAAAACAGCATAGGGTAGCGCTGAGGAACAGAAAGGGGAACAGGAGGACATCACTCAGGGGAGATAGCAGAAGCAGAGAGAGAAAGGTGCACGGAGAGCTGAGGCTGACATGAGATGATACATGCATGGTAATAAATGAGAAATAAAGGAAAAAAGGGAAGCAGAAAAAGAATAGAGGAACAGTGTTCTTTCCCCCAGATAAAAGAGAGGCACATTACAAGACTCAGCTGAATTATGCTCAGCTTACTTTGAACACATTTTGACGTATAATATTTTAAATTTAACATTTCCTTCTCTGTCATGGTCCCTCAATGACAAATGAAAATGAATCAAAGGAGCACACAAAATCAGAAGACCTGACGAAGGGGAATTTTTTGAGGTCTCCTATCTGAAGGTGTGTTCAAAAACATACCTCTGAAATAGAATTCTCCTGCACTTAAATTTGGTAAAAAGGTAGGGGAAAAAAAGTGCCAATCTGCACACAGGAGGCCAAACAGCCAAAGAGCTCCCAACATGTGGGCCAGATGAACCTGCTCTCTTGGAACTTTGCCTGGACAAACAAGAGAGTAAGCTTGTAAGGTCTGTGCATCAACACACACCTGACACCAGCCAGGACTGTGCTCTGTAACACATGTAGACTTTGGCAAGGCACATGAAAATTTAGCATAATATGATATTGAAGCTCCAGTAACAGTACTCCTCTGTCGTATTCTTACTTTACAAGCAGTGATTCGTTAACAAGCAGCTTTGATGTGTGCCATTGTTCACATACATGCCTGTGTACTTTAAGAGTACCTGAAGGATTAAAATTAATACCCAGTAGGTGGCAGATCAGAGTTGAAATCTCCCTGGCCAACACAATTTCTCTGATTACTTCTTATGGAAAGCTGAAATAAATACATAAACATTCTCTTCAGAGGTGAGAAATAATACTAAAACCAAAAATCCAGCCTGAACTTTCTAAACAGTATGATCAAGTGTCTTGATAAGGACTGTATCGAATATTTTTATGTGCCTAATATTTCCACTCATAGCTGCTTTTAATAAACATTTCTCATGAGCTCTAAAACATAACCAGCTAAATGTCATGGCTAAACATACTAAGTCATGTCAAGTTTCCAATAACAGCAGGACAGAGGGTGTAGACATTTTTTGACAGAGTAAATTGCAGCTAAAAAATAGTAAAATTAGTTTGGAAAGAGCTCTGGTGGCTATCGGGAATTTAGTGGATACCAAGTTTCTCTGATGTTTGTAATGTCATTTGAGCTGGTAAATTTTCACAAAATTTTCAAGGTGTAATCATTGTTTAACTTTGTTAAACAAATCATTAAGGTTTTATTTTCTAATAGCAAGATACAGCGTGGGAATGTACTGTGTGACAATATGGACAGAAGTAAATGTTCGAAAAAGGCTTAAATGTTATGGTAAGAGGCTGATCCAGAGGTGAGGTCAAGACTTCGGCTTTTTTAATTCCACAATGTTTCCCAAATTAAACAGGAGCACTCAACTAATTTACTGTATTGTTATTCACTGCCCCCTACTGTTCATGTGCTTTATTGTATGTTGCAGATATGTAGCATAAACTGTCAAAGATGCACACAGACAAAGCACCAAAGGGCCATGCGGGATAATCAGTATTTACGCTAACAAGTCTTAAAGCAACTACACAAGTTCTCAACTCTAACTAATTTTTAAGGTATCATTTTACCCAGTTGGTTGGTGGTCTCAATATAATCAGGCTTCTAATTACATTAAAGGCCCCTAAAGTTTACAGTGTCTGACTGAGACTTGTTCATTTCTCCACAGTCACAGTGCAAAAGGACAGTCTCAGGTGTTCCTTCTACCTTCTCACCTGTCCTCCTCTGTTCCTTTGTTCCTCTCCTCTTGTCCTCTCTTACTCCCCTGTTGGCTCCCCCTCTCCCCCCTACCTTTTCCCTCTGCTAATGAGCAGGGTAATTACGGTTGGCCCAGGCCAAAGGAAGAGGGGGAGGTTGAGGAGGAGAAGACAAAATAGGAGAAGAGAAGGAGGAGCCCCTGCCTAGTCTAGCCCGGTGCTCCAGATAGCATTAGTTCTCTCCTCTTCTCTCCCTCTCTCTCTCTGACACATAGCCCTACGCTTAATTAAACATGCCTTGGAGGGACACAGAGAGAGTGAGACCCACACCGAGTGGAGAAAGAGAGAGGGAGAGAGCTAAAGAGAGAGTGGAGGGGGGGGGTTGAGTTCATGTTGGCAAAGAGTTAGAGGAAGGGAGAGGGAAAAAAGTGAGGGTGATGCAAATGCAGAGAGAGAGGCTGATAAGAAGCTGGTGATGGAGTGTGAGCGAGGGGGAGGTGGGGAGGGTGAAGGGAAAGGTGGGGAGATATGGCGAGGAGGGTGGAAGGGTGGGTGGTTAGTGAGCCAGAGTGAGGGGAAGATGGAGATAGAGTGAGGAACCGGAGGGGGTTCGGAGCGAGGTAAAGGAGCAGGGGAGGAGGAGGAGGACGTCTTGGGTAGGAAAAAAAGAAGCAGTGAGGTCTGATGGAGACAAAAAGGATTTAAAGGCTGGGGAAGAGTGAGGGGAATGGGATTACTATAATATATGAAAATAATAGCAGAGGCTCCCATAAGACTGTGGAGTACCCACTCCAGAGAAACCAGAGTAGTAAAAAAAAACAAAACAAAACCAGAGACTAGAAATAATATATCTGCATCCTCATTTCACAACAGCAAGTGAGAAGAAAACAGTACTACAATTTAAAGTGTTAAAAGTGTTAAAACAAACAAAAAAACTTCTGATGAGTTTATTACTCTAAACTGCATCATAGTTGTATCATAGAGTACTGTGTCAGCTGAAGCCTATAACACACACACCATCCACACCAAGCTTCAAAATACATCTTTTGAAAGTTAAATAGAAGTGTTTTCTGATCCTACGTCCCTTCTAAAGGATGACAAGAAGACATCATCTCTATATTTTTTGCCTATTTAACAACAACAAATTTCACAGTACAATCTATACGCGACAGTAAATTACAACTTAACTTAAACAATTCACTGTTGAAAAACAAATCTGATTAATGTCATTACTCCACTGCAGTAATTTGGTTTTGGCACAAAAATTACTTAATTAGGCAATTATGGTAGTGTTAGAGGGCACTTTTTGGAAACATCTGGTTTTGGGTCATGGTGACAGTAATATAAATGTGGTTAAAGTTATGGAGCAATTGTTATCATGCTTTAAAAAAAAAAAAAGAAAAAAAGCTGTGTGACAGTTTGTAACCTGGACATGAACAGCTTTCTTGCGTGTTAAAGTCTGAAGCTAGATTGACTCATCCATCCAGCCTCCCTGTGCTGACTTTGTCGCTCTACAGTAACATCAACTGACTTCCTCTGTTTTTCCTGGTATAACTACTGCGGCTTTGCCACTCAAGCATAAACATATGTTGTTTTGGGGCACTCGCTGAAAGGACTCATGCTATTGTTTTTCCTTCAAGTAACATCTCTACATGTCATACAGACAGAGGAAGTAGTCAGGACATATGTCTAGTTCTGCCGGAGTGCACTGGAACGACACTCTGCCATGTTTTTCTCCTACAAGTGACAAAAAAAAAGTTTCCATTGTCTGGTTGAAATTCATACAGCAATGCATTTTTTAAGCACTTGAGGAGCAAAGAGAGCAAATAAAAACAATGGTCAAAAATGTTGACATACTGACATTTAAGTTGTGTTGATTGATTTATAACATCAGCTCATGTATTGAGTGACATGCAAGAAAACATTCCACCTTAAGCTGTAGTCAACCTTTGAATGGTACATTGATTTAAATAGTTTTTTCTCCAGTCTACAACTTGCTAATGTTTACTAGTTAACTCTAATCAAAACCTATTACATCTATGGTTACCTCTAACACTTCCTAGCTTGACACTCGACTGACAGCTGCATAATATTCTTATCATGATAAAACTGTTCATAAAGGCGGTCTAACATTTGATTGTATGGCCGGCTACAGTTGGCTAATATATGTTCGTTTGCAACTGAAGGGAAAGTGGCGAGCCACAACTCAACCGTAACACACGGTTCTGCAGATGGTTCACAGATGCACTCTGATCCCTGAACAAAAGAAAAGACCTCAGAGTCAAGTTCTAATGCACAGAATGTTCTAACATGAAAACATTTTTCTGGAGAGTAAACACATCAACCAGCGATGATACACGTCAAGATGCCACTCATGTGTGGGCTTTTTATAGAAAATAATAGACGCAGCTGTTTTAATGCGTCATATGCTGCCACTGTGGGACTCTGACAGGCCATAAGTGGGGTTAATTGTGTTATATTTATTATAAGAGTGTCAGTAGAAAAGGCCATGAAGTCATTAAAATTAACAGGTTTTAACTCGCTCACTAACTTAACAGATTGCTTGACATGCTTTGTATTTAACTGTATCATCCCATATGTAAAATGATGATGTTAACTGGTGTGTTTTTCAGTTACTCTAACGAATTTCTTGCTCTGCTTTGTTTTTAGAGAGCTTTTTGTAACATCTGGCCAGGGGCCACAGATGAAAACTGGCCTTTGGCTAAATCTGGCATATTTACAAAATTGTTCATTAAAGTGCACTGCCCCTGTCAAACAAACAAGTAAATAAAAATAAAGTTGACAGGAGTGTCCTGAACAAATTATATTGATGTGTCAGTAAAATTTAGATTTTTTTTTTGTAGCTTCTGGTTAACCGGTCAGGATCAAGAGACCACGAAGCCTGTAGGTCTCTATCTCTGGGGTGCAAAATAAGCCCCTGAAAAATGAAAAAAATGACTGTAATTACTTTTCAAGATACTTTTTTCAGTGCTTCTGCCTTTTGCTGTGCAAGAAACATTGCATGTATCTCGCTTCACATCTCCATGTAAGTAGGGCAAGAAACTGCACAAAAATTTAACCTATCATATCCATGTCTCAAAATCCATATCTTCTACAGAGCATATTTAAGTATCTAGCTCAAACTGCAAACAGCAAAACTACAGTCCTATATATTTACAAGAAAAAAAGAGGAAAATATTAAGCCAAAACAAACCTTTGATGAAGAGAATGAGTGACAACGTGCTGCAGACCCATGCCAATTAGTGGGCTTTGCTGTTGTGAATAATAAACTAGGCTAATAACAGCACAATTATGAATGTGTAATCACATTAAGGGGACAAGGAGACAAGGCTTCAACCTGGTAATGATGACATGCAATTAGAGCGCAACTGCTATCTCCAGGATCATATCAATAATTCATCACCACACGCATGTTGTGTTTCCCAAAGATGACATCCAGTGATGAATAACCAGATACATGTGCGTCTATCTGTTCTGCAAATGCTGACAGTTGATGCCACATAATTGGACGGAACTTTTTTCATAGTTTTTGAGGAGGACTGAAAGAGTTAGAAAATAAATAAATTAAAAAAGGAAAAACATGCAGGCCAAATAGTTTCTGAATTTAATTAGGTGAATATCAATTCCAAGACAGTTTTTAATTCTCACAAGACATCGTACCTATCCCTGTGACAGTTATGGAGTCAAAGAAAAGCAGAGTCAGGAAACTGATACTTTTGTGTCTTTAATAAATTATTTCAGGAAAAATATAAGTCGCATAAAATTTCTATAGCCCCTTATTACAACAGAACAGAGGCATTATCACAAAGTTCTCAAAAAAACTAAAAAAAAGACCAAAATGTCAAAGTTTTAGCAGTCTGAAAAAGAGAGGAAAGGACATACAAAGTAGTTACATTCAGCTAATCACCAGTTGTGACCGCACACCACCAAATACTCTGTCAGTCTCTATTTAAAGTGATTTATTTATCATCTTTTTTCCCAAGGCCACAATATGTCACTTTATCTTCTAAAACCAACCACACTAGATGAGTCGAGTTCTGTTGTTTGAGGGGTAAAATTATTCTTTGCTGAGGCCGAAGGTAGGAAAACAATAATCAATGAGCCATACCTTTACACCCACGTATAAAAACACAGTGTCAGTACAGCTTACACAGGGAAATAAAAGCAACTTTCCCAAAGTTTAATTAAAGAACAAGAGCACTGTCATCAAGAGTCAACTGCCGGTCCCGACATCTGGGCTCTGTTGAAAGCGCTGCAGCTTGCATGCTGCTACGAGCGTCTGCAGATTTTCTCAGCGGCCTGCCTCATTGGTGAAAGAGAGGCACGGCAAATGAAAGAAAAGTAGCACTCCAAGGTCCTTAGCATTGCACTGAGAAACGGAGAGACAGGAAGGAGCGACGACGTGGAGAACGCCTTGCAGTTTTGCAGACAGACTAACGGGGCCCGCGTTAGTCACCACCAGTGACTTTAGAATGCATTGTACTTTTAAACTTTAATGAATGCAGCCCTTAAGTCATGATGTAATGAGATCAAGAGAAGAAAAATAACGGAGAAATCCCAAAGAGGGAGAGAGGGAGACAGCGAGGGGGGAGAACAAGAAAGAAAAAGAAATGCTGTGTCATTATTGCTGAGTCAGCACTTATTGAGTAAACACAGCAGGATCATACTGGCCTCACACTGTCCAGCATGTGCACATATCCAGCTACAACGCACTGTTAAATTACTATTGATTCACCAGTGCAGATGCCTTACACAGCTCACAACAAGGGGATTTATATATTAAAGTTCTGCTAGAAATTGATAACATTGGAGAAGATAACAAAATCTGTGATAAACAAATAGGTATAACGCTCAGCTCTCAGCTCTCTCATCTACCAGATGTGACTGATTATAATAATAAGAATAAGATGAGGATATTCAATTAAGACAACATTTGGTTTCCCATCATCTGTTCTGCTTTTTCTTTCCCTGAGCACATTTACGCTGAGACGTAAGTGAAGAGTATACATCTGCGAATGATCTATGCCACCCGTCCTCCCTCCCTGTGGCTCAAATGGAGGGTTAAGAAAGCTTTTGCAGCATTTTACAACAGCCAATCCTAGGTCGGTGGCTGTTTCTTGGTAAAAAATCCTCTGGCATGCAGTTAGTAATGGCACAAATAAAAGAACAACTGTTATGGGCAGAGGCAGTAACCAAGGCTGAGGGAATGAAGAACAGAGCGCCATCTGCACAAGCCCACACTTGAAGTGCAGGAAAACATTAGTTGCTCAGAGGGAGGCAAAAAGCAAGCTGTCTTTGAGTTTAAGGAAGAGTCAACATCAGCATTGCTTTTCCAAGATGACGACAAAAATTGAGGTGGTGACTGAGTGATGCAGGTACCGATGTGTCACGGATCAGCTGCAGTCCACAATGACTAATATTATTATTTTGGACAAGTGCCTAAATTAAGATGCAGTTATTTAGACGTATTGATCAGTGCTAATGCACAGTGTGTCAATTGACAGACTTATTAGGCAGCAGATGCCTTCAGTTGATATGCCATTATTGCTTAAGTGTCTGAGACAAGTGCAACATGTGTTCAGAAATAATGTAATGAAATAGTTATATCGACATCATGTTTAATGTATTTCTGCAGTGTAGATTCTATCGTGTCTCTGTGGACGTGCTCGCTCTTAGACACCTTCTTAAAGTCGGCCTTTGTGTTTGGCTCGCCATTGTCAGTAGTTCATTTCATGTCAGCTTGTTTGAGATTAAGGGAGCTGCTGTCAGTCCAGTCAGACTACTGGTGGCACAGTTTCAAAGAGATCACTGGGAAAATGCAGCGCGAGAACAAACAAGCGAGGACTTCCTACTACCAAAGGTGCAGCTTAAAATCAATAAAAAGATAAACAGGAATCTAAGAGATTAGAATTTAAAAACATACTGAGGTGAAGAAGCAGACATTTTAATTATTAGTGTGCAGAGAGGGCTATTCACGGCAGCCATTAAAGGAAAAAATATACACTAGGTATCTCACGACTAAGTGCTCCTGCAAGAGCCATGTCGAAGTCCTTTACTGCCCAGGAAGATGTGTTACTGTTCGATAAATGAATTATTTGTTGGACTGGATCCTTGCCAAAGACAACCTTGCTGTGGAACATGGCTGTTAATTAGGTCTAGATGTGCTTAAGGGCTAGCAAAACTGCACAAGCACCACATCTCCAAAACCCAGCAGAGAATACACAGATACTGCAGCCTTATCTTAGCTTCCTTGAGTAACTTCACAGGCCCAGACCTCTGACTAACAACCGCAAAATGCTATGCCCTTTAGCATTAAAGGCAGTTAATGCATGCTTCAGTTTAGCCATCTTTCATAAAATGCTAATATTCTGTTTTGCAGCCGGTGGGGAATTCATTTGTCTGTTTAATTTCACAGGTGCCCTTAACGCACCGATCAACAACAGGCGGCGGGCGTGAACAGGCGGCACCATCTGTGTGCAGGGAGTGCCAACGGCCCTGAAGTCTTCGCTCTTTGCCACCGAGCACTAAGACTCCATTAAGAAGTCCAGGTCCATGCATCTTTGGCCATCATTTATTTGGCAAAGGCAATTAAAGAGCTCCCCCACCCAAAGACAGCATGTGTGGTAGAAGCCACGTCTCCTCTCTTAATCACTGGTAGTAATTAGTTCCTGCAAGCGGTATCATTAGGTATCAGCGCCGGCGCAGTTGTCACAGCCAGCACACGTCTGGGATGACAAAAGGAGATGGAAGAAAAAAGAGAATCATCGCTGTACCAAAGGATCTGGGCGAGTTAGAATCCTGTCCAAAAACGTTACAAGGTTGTCGCACGAGGGGCATAATCCATCAAAGTGATTTTTCTTCTCTCACTGTCTCCCACCCCCTCCTGATACGCCCCCCTGTCTTCTTTGCAACGTAATCATTTTCCTCTCAGGGGCTGTGACATTCATAAAGGATGCGGGTGCAGATGCCACGTCTCGCCAAAAGTTTGGGATGAATTTTAGAGGTGTATTTACAGCGTGGGATTGCCAGAGGTGAGCTGCAGTGCTCCCTGGCAGACTCACCCTTCTAACTGTCCTTCTTGCCTGGTTTCTTTTTGCCCTGCTTTTCTTCTTTCCATTCTTTTGTCCTGCCCACACTGATCAGATATCTGAAAATCTTTTGGAAAGTGACACTCCCCAAAAAATCTAAAGTTTTGGCTTTGCATTGCATTGGTTGTTCAACTGGACTGCAGAACAGCAGTGATGACTAAGAATCTGAACTTGAAGCCAAACTGTGCTTAACAGCTCAACTAAGGGTCCAAAACGAGATCCTCACCTGATGACAAAGCACTATTCTTCAGAATGACAAACCAATTTTTCTGATTTTCATAAAATCCACCCAAAAGAGGTTAAAGCTTCTCGGGTCAAAAGCTTAATGTCATGTTGAATTTCCTTGAGCCAGTTTATATAAAGTGCTAGTTTTTTCAACAAAGCCAATAACGTCCTCAATAAAATGCAGCTTGTGTGCTACTGTTTCTTGGATAGGGAGTTTGTTCCTCGGTGGAGTTCTGCTGTTCTGGTGGCAAGAACGCAGCTGTTCAGTCCCTTAAACACCTTTGGTTTTTAGCAAAATATCCTTTATTAAAAGTTTCCACGGAGTCCCAGTGGAAAGGTTGTTTACCTATACTAACAAGCTGTCTGAATATACAAACCTTATTATCACACAAACCTTGTGACTGAGTCTGGCCGCCGCTCTTTCTCCCCCCTTCTGCAGATTTCCTATTTCAATAATGACGCTGCAAATTTTCATTCGGTTGACGTGCGAGTGTGGAGCGTGTCACGGCACTTTGTCAAATATGTACACAGAGTTAAAACACACGCATGCTCAAAGGGAGGTACGGGAAGGAGGTGGAAAACAAACATCATCCGACAAGTTTGTGGCACATTTGGTTCAGACAGTGTGATTCCCTCTGGATCTAAGAGAGTGGTAGCGAGGAGAGGAGGTGTGGGAGGGGAGGGCAGACAGAAAAAGAGAGAGAGAGAGAGAGAGAGAGAGCGAGAGAAATAGATAGAGAGAGAGAACTCCGTCAGAGCCATTGTTCTTCCATGTGGAAAGGTGACATAAGAAAAGTGTGAAAGGGCTCACCAGAGGGAGGGGGGTACTGAAGAGAGGGATGGAGAGCGAGGAGAGATGGAAAGGAAGAGCAATGATGTTAAAAAAAGGCTGTAAGAGAGTGAGGATGTTAAGATTTTAGATGCTTGTGAGCCAGCTGGAGCAGTTGTTTTTTTTTGGTAAAAAACATAAGTGTAATTAAAAGAACAGGTTCGGCCTGCGTCCACACTGATGAGCTTTTTATTTTAAAACAGCGCCTGGAAGTGGAAACAATCTCTGTCTCTGTGAGGGTTTTAGCACCTTTTAAAAATAACCTTCATCCAAACCAACATGCCTGAAAACACACATCACATGACTATAAACGTGCAATTTGTTCCTTTCTTAATACGAACAATGTAACACAACAGAAGCAAATTCCTGTGCACATCTTTGCAGGGACTTTAATAATTTGAAGTTTATTTTGAAAACACCTTTATGCTATATTTTGCAAGGATGTCATTACTATGTAGTCCAGAGGAGAAGGTATGATACTATATAATGTGTGATAAGACTCTGAACTAAATAACATTAATCAAAAAAAGACACAAAAAGATAAATAATTTTTCCAGAATTGCTTCCTATAAACAGACCACACATGCTCACAAACGCTTTCTCTCTCACTCTGTCTGTATTACTCTCTCCCTCTCTTGTCCTCTCTCTCTTTCACACACTCACACACACACGCACACACACAGTCAGAACATGTTACGTCTGCTGGTCAGAGTTGACGCTCCCAGCAGTGGCATATCAGGCCATAATGAAGCCTCGCTGCACAGAGTCTGGCAGTGTGGACAAACACTCTTTCTGTTTCCCCACTCGCTCACACACACACACACGCACACACACACACACACACACATTGAGTCACAAACAAAAACAAAGAAAGGCTTAAGTGGGTGAGTGAGAGCAACACTCCTCCTGTGTCTCACACACACGTAAACACTCACCCAGCAGAGGCGAGGCGAGCCGCGGAGCCCCTGCCAGGTTATATGGAGGGACAGAGTGTTCTGAGTTACTGCACAGTGCAGCCACTCTCCACGGCAGCACCATACAGAGTCCATAAAGCATGATGGATGGCCTATCATCATTTACCTCTTTGGTGACTTCTCAATGCTGTCACACCCCACCAAGCACATGCAAGAGAGGTGAGACGCACCAAAACAGACAGGCAAGCAAAGGCAGAGCATAATGATGAAAACAAAAAAAAAAATAAAGGCAGGCAATGCAGACAAAATGATGCTAAAAGGAGGAT
>JAPZDV010000012.1:20201265-20229424 GCA_029814665.1 Acanthurus lineatus | reverse complement strand
ACACTCCCAGCACCCCCTTCACCTACTTCACCTGGGGAGCCTGGCATTTATCGACCAATGAGGGCGGCTTATTGAGAAAAAGCTGCCATGAAACTGGGTCGCAGGAGCCAATCAATGCAATGGATTTCTTGCCCTGGCATTATCTCAACTGAGAGAAAGGAGGGTGGGTGGGGTGGGGTAGGAGGGGAGGGGGGTTGGGGTTGCGAAAAAAAAAAAGAAAAACGACACAAATCAGTCGTTATGGAGGCACCTCGACTATACCTCTCCACCCACTCCCTCCATCCACCCACACTCTCCAACCTGCCATCATCAACCCCTTCCTCTCTCCTCCCTTCTGCTATTCATTTGCTTTTCCGTCTTTTCTGTTGTTTGTTTGCCCCAGGGCTGAAAACTCTGTGTGTATGTGCTCTCCATTATGTATGTGTGTGTGTGTTTTTGTGTGTGTGTGTATGTGCGGGTGTGTGTGCGTGCGTGGGTGTGTGTGTGTGTGTGTGTGTGCGTGTGAAAGCGCTCTGAAATGACGCATTGATTCACAGTGTTCTATATTTTCTCATCTGGCTCAGTATTACAGTGCGAGTCAATCGACGCTGTATCTCTCTCTCTTTTACTTTCTCCCTTTTTTCTCTCTCTCCCTCTCTCTCTCTCTCTCTCTCTCTCTCTCTCTCTCTCCCTCTTTCTGTGTATCAGAGTATCATGTTGTTGAATGGAAGTGTTTACGAGGAGTGTTGTATTGCCGTTACAAGAGACGGGTTTGGAGTATCAGCGGTATGTTTTGTACCTTTGCATGCTCGTGTGTATATCTGTGTATTATTTCTCTCACTTGGAAACGCACTGTTAAGTATTCAGGAGTGCATGCTCTCTTTGTGCACTGTGTGGGGGCATATGGTAGTGCTGAGGCCTACAGTATACTGTATATCTGACAGCGCGTTTGAGTGGATGCCAGATTCGCTTTTTTTATTTATATTTTTTAAGCATGTGTGTGTGTGTGTGTGCGTGTGTGTGTGTATTTATACGTGTGAGGGAGGATTTGCTGGTGGGTATCTGCACCAGGGGGGTTTGTACACATGCTGCACTAGCTCGAGCTCCGCAACTCCACCCTGTGACCCACACATAGACACACAACCGCACACACACATGCACGTGAACACACCCTCCCACTCGTGAGGATTTTTGCCAGAATCAATAGAGGCTTTTTAATGCCTCTTGCTGTAGTACGAGTCTGAAACTGGAGCGCGGGATCACAAATATGGCAGCCAGGGCCTGGCGTTTGAGACGTGCCCCATTTTTGGCCTGTCTCACGTCACTTTCTCCAAAAAAAACCCCTACTATTTATCTGCTTGATGGTTCTCTACTTCAAATAAGGAAACAAAACTTTTCCAGGAAAGCACATGGCCTACTGCAAAACCAGCAGATTCCAGTCAGTTGTGGCAGTTTTATGTCTTTTTTTTGTGATATTCTATAGGTTAACCGTACCTCTGAAATGCTGTGCTTTGTTGAAAGCCGTACCTAAGCATCAGTTTTGTGTTGTTGAGATGTAAAGGAGCTGTCTAAATCCTTTAGAAAAGAATCATATAACACTCCTCTTCACAGATATCATACAAAGTACTACAGATTCAAGTATCATTTAATTATCATTTAACTATGCATGGTTGCATAATAAACTGCTGTTGTAGTCCCTTTATGCTACTACAAAAACATAAAATTATGTCAAGCTATTAATAATTTAAAGATTGTGAAAATAAAAATTATTTTTATGTTTGAGTGGTAAGAATAGGCTGAGAGATCTCACAGGTTGAGGGTAAAAGCTGTCGTTCAGCCTGGTGTTACAGCAGCAGACAGGGTGAAGGGGCTGTGGCTTCGCTGGGTGTTGTCTTAAAATATCATTTGTGCTCTGAGGGACACCTCACCTCACATTGCTGGTGTTTGGTAGATGGGCACCAATGATGTTCCGGGCTGCTGTAATGACTCCCTGCAGAGCTTCTGTCCTGAATCTTGCACATCTCATGCCAGTTTGTGGTGTTTCCAGTCAAAACTTTACTATAAGATGCTATTTAAAAAACAGTATAAGAAATATTGTCTGACTGTACATAAAGTGTGCACTGTGCAGTTGTTTTGGATAGAGACATAAACAAAAATATAATTCCAATAACTATGTTAAGCACAGTCACTCCAAACAGAGGTGCTGCCTTCTTCCCCCCCTGAACTTTTCAACCCGTTGTGCTTAGGCCTCTTTTATGATCCACCAGTGATTCCAGGGACTTTTCTTATCACTCAGAAGTGGCACCTGAATGCAGAAACACTGGTTTCTGTCTCAGCTGACTTGATTTAGTGACTGTATGTTAGCAGGAACATATTCTCCATCAGCATAATTCGGCGTACCTGTGGTTTGTAGCACAACAGATGTGAAAACATTTTCTCAGCTATCACAAGTGATTCAATGTCAGTGTCACTTTAACATCAGTGTTTTTGCTTGTCGCTTGTTTACCCAAAGTCTCTCCTGACACTGCATAGGCTCAGTTTCACACACACACACTCACACACATGCATACACACATATACACACAAAGCAGCCCTCAGTACTTTGTCTGAGCTACACTAACAGCCTACAGCCATGCTTACAGGGCATTTCCACTAGGAAGCCAAATCCCCTCTTCTCTCGGCTCACCTGGCAGCGAAAGAAAAAAGACGGCAGAAAACTTTTTAAATGTAAGGGTTGGGGAGCAACTTTGACGATAAAAAGCGCATCAGGACGCGAAGTGAAGGGGAAAGAGGCTTTAAGGGGAAAAAAAGGGATTTCATTTGCAGGGTTTTGGTTGTGTTGGCCTGTGAGTGGGGGATTGATAGAGGATGGAAGCGGGGAGGGAAGAAGGTAGAGGAATAAAAAAGCGAAGGAGTGCAGGAAAGAGAGTCTAGTCGTGTGCCATAAAACGTCCCACTGCCTTTCCCAGGGCCAAGTCCTCGCTCTGTTTCTAATGAACTCATTTATTCTGTTTTGCTGGCTTTAGCTCCACCAGCAACAAAAGACAGTCTCCTGGTCTGCCTCTCTGAATGCTCTGCTTCAGGGTTTGTTGAGCATCTAGGTCTGTCCTATGGCATTACCTTTGTTTACTTACCGCTCACCATCAGTCAAATGCAAACCTGAGACTGTCCTCTGCTGGCAAAGGCATTGCTAATTAGCATTTCCCTCTAAAACACTGTTGATTGCAAGTGACTGACTAAATTTATTTGCTGTTGATGTATTACTGTGTACCACGCAAAGCCAAATACAGTCTCTTTCCTTTAAAGATGCTAAGACAGAATCCTTAAAAAAGGTTGTTTTTGTGTCCATATCTTCTGGGCCGTGTCAAACAATAGCAACAAAGGCAAAAACATCAATCGGCAGCATATTTTGTGTGAACACAAAATCTCATTCTGGTTTTGGCCAAATATTTAATCTCTCCTCTCTCTCTCTCTCTCTCTCTCTTTCTCTTTCTCTGTGTGTGTGTCTCTCTCTCTCTCCCTCCCTTTTTCTTTCTGAATAATATGCCACTGGGAAGTGAAAAAAAAAAACTGAGAGCACGGATCCCCACTCCTCCGCTCTTCTCGGCTGCACGTCTGTGATGTCATAATCACTCACATCAAAGGCTGTGCGCTCAACACGGCGACTGTCAGCTTCCCTGGAGGCGTCATTAAAAACGAACAGAGCAAACTGAGCCAGGCCTGACAGAGACGCATCAAAACTTCCTGACACGCACATACGCACACACACATGCACAAGCAGGCGCGTGCACGCACACACGCCAGCTTGGGTGCATGTGCATTCAGGTATATATGCATGCCGGAGCACATGCTAACAGAAATGCATTAAAGACACACACACGCATACAGTCACCCAAAAAAATTATCATAAAATCATGTGTGCGCTTAAGAAAATGCTCACAATGCATATAATCCCAGTCACAAACACTCACACATGCTAACAACTGAATATCTACCTCTTTTCTTGAACTGTCAAAAATCCCACATACCAGCATGTATGAGCGGTAGCTGAGCACTAAAACGGGGCACGCGTTGCTTGCGGCTGCTTTGTACATGTGAGTGGTAACATCCACAGCATGTGAACATCTGTAGCGAGGACGTGCTGTCATGATGTATGCATTCATGATGCACATTCATGTTGTTGCCAGTCCGGGCCATAATGTAGAGGCGTGCACATAAATATACAAAACAGCCAACATCCACCCGCTCATCTGCTTTTACACACACTTGCCCACCCACACACACACACACGCACACACTCACGCACACGCGGACACACGCACGCAAACACACAGAGTCACACACTCATTTACACAAACTGGAGGAAGGACTATAAATAGTATGCCTATGATGCGATGCTGTGTGTGGTTTCTCCCTATGGGTTTGTGTGTGTGACTGTCAAAGTGAAGAGAGAGGGAGGCAGTGAAAAGGGTGGGTGGAGGGGTGGGGTGGAGGGGTGGCGGGGCAACAGAGGAATAGGACGGATATTTCAGGGAAAGAAGGGCTGTGTTCATGTCTGGTGTACAGCCTGTGATAAACAGTACATGACAAGCATGGCAAAGACAGTCAGTCCCCTTTGATTTGAAATGAATATAAGCCATTATATGTTCAAAAATGAGCATCTGTGTGCGTCTGTGTTTGTGTTTGTGTGTCTGGCCGAGTGAATCCAAGATGTGTTTACGTAAGATTTTGCTTTTGGGTTGACATGGTGCTCCTCGTGCAGGACTTACCCCTGGCAGGGTCTTCTGCTCGTGCAATGCATTCTGGGCTTTCAGGGCCGACTCTCTGGCACAGTAGGTGAGGAAGGCACAGCCTGGAATACAGCGAGAGAGAGAGAGAGAGAGAGAGAGTGAGATAATTATGTCATGTGAACAGGGGACAGAGGGAGGGGGCTGCACCAATCAACAGCGAATAGCCAAAAACAACACATACACACACACAAACACACACACACACACTTATACACACACGCACAGAGTGAGCCTGCAGCCATAGCTCTGAAACTCTGTCTACATGGCTGCACTGGGATTTCGCTCGTGTTTGTGTGTGTGCCCGAGCGTGTTTGTGCACAGTGAACAGCATTTCAGCGACTGAACAAACGGAACATTCCTGTGTACACAAACATAATCCATACGCATGCAAAAAAAAAAAAAAAAAAAAGACATGAAAGTGAGAGGAAAAACTGCGGCTCTGGAGATGCGACAGTTTGTGCATTCTGTTGCGTGAGAGCCATTCTGCCCGCAAAACACATCAAATCTGACTAAGCTTTCTCCCTGGCAGTCTGAAATAGCAGTTATCCATTCGTCCATCGCACTCTTCTGGCTGCTGTGACAGGGATAGACATTTCCCTGACAGCTTCTCTCTCTCTCTCTCTGTCTCACACACACACACACACACACGCACACACACGCCCAGCCCTCCCCTCTCCTCCCTCCACCCTTCATTTCTCAGTCTCTATGCTCCATATGTTCCAAGACTACCCACAATCCTCGGTTTTGTTAGCACCTGGGCTGACATGTGGGGGTGGAAGAAAGATGGAGACGCAGGAGGCAAGGAAGAAGAGGAAGCCGTGGGGAACGTGTAAGCCGTTCCCTCGCCACCCCCTGTTGACAGTGAGGCGCACGCTACTGTCAGAGAGCTGACAAACTGTCAATCTGCAGATCAAGGCTAATGATTCATGTGTTTGACAGTTTAATAAAACACTTACAAAGACAATTGCACAATGGGCTGTGGTGGCACGATTCCATTTGAGGCAAATATTTCTCATACTGTAAATGCAGGTGTTTCGCTTGTTTGTTGAGGTTGAGACTCAGGAATTTTTTTTAACAGATGAAGAAAAACTGAATTCAATTAAATTCAATGAAAGAAAAAGAAAGAATCATCCACAAGGGATAGTTAGGCTGTAGGTTTGCACAATGAAAATACTGGCGGACATTTGAGAAAAAGCTCTTTTTGTGAACAAGGAAGTAAGCAGGTAGACTTAAATATTAAAAACAAGAAGAAAAAATACCCTGGATGCACTATGTTTGGGTTAATTTTTTTAATTTTTCATGTTTAGGATCAAAAAAGTCTTCATGCAGACATGGACAAACTGTTCCCCGCTGCCATGCAACAAACACACGCCCAAAGAAACGAGAGAGTTTGTTCTGGTAACATCAAGGGCTGAGCACATGATTATGATTGCCCCTCCCCGACAAAAAATACACAAAAACACGGTGCAGTTTAAAGACAGCATCCTCCTCTTATGGCTCTTCCTAGCTGTGTCTGTGCTTTGTTCTTTTGGCATACCGGGGCTATTTATTATTGAGGGAAGCACCATGTACTGTATGTAGAAGCAGCATGCATCCCATCCTCTCGGCTCCCTGTCTTTAACCCCGGGTCGTCCTGATGGCGGGACACAGGGGAGCTCCGCCTGTTGGTGTTTTTAATTAACGGGCCTCTCTCTCATTAGGCGGAGTGGGAGCTGGCCGCTGACAGCTTGGCTACCTCCTCGTCCTCTCCGGGCCTGTTGTGTTAACGCTACATGCCGGCATCATCCCACGCAAGCCACTGAATCACACACCTGACACTCGCATGTTCGGAGCGCAGATACCCACCGCATTCCGTTTGTTAAGTAATGAACGGAGTATACAGATCTGGTTATAACATACACCAATGTACAACAAACTCCAAAAAAGTCACATTATCTGTCAGTGTAAAAATGTATTTTGTATTCCCTGTTGATTACAATTGATGTGCGAGTGTCTAAACTGTATTTTAACATGTGGGTGGTTCAAAGGCAGATTCTTTGAATTGCTTTATTAACTGTTAAGTGATTTAATCCACTGGTTTGCAGACTTTTCTGTCTGATGCGCACAGACAGTCTCATCACATGAACCTTCATCCAACCCTGTAGCCTTGAAATAACATTTAAATACTGCAAGCTTGCAGGAGCAAATACAGACATAACAAGAAATGCCCTGTGACTTTTTATATTAACTTCATGCTAATCACATTATCGCTAAGTTGCAAAATGAACGCATCAATAGAAGAAGAGGAATTTAGTACAGTTTAATGGAGCTGATTCTCTGCGAGTGCATGTTTACTGCAAATCTGTGTTACTTTTTTTTATGTGATATTTACTCTTGCCACGCAACAAGAATGGCTAAAGATGTTTATGGTTATGTTTAGACACTCACAGCTCTTGGTTCAGAACAGGGAAAGTTTGTGGTCTCTGTTTAAAACAGACTGTACACCCACCGTCCACCCCGACCATCTCACTCTGACTTATGTGCAATATAAAAACGTAGCACTTCCCACGCTCACAAAAACATTGCCAGGGAGCAAAATCCAGACAACAATTACATTCCCTTTTAAGAAAATATTGGAAAAAAAACAAAACAAAAAAAACCTGTTGTATAAAAATATAAATGATCAGACAGGATTGCTTCATCAGCACCACACCTCTACATATGTTCGGTCGACATCATTTAAAGCAGCTTTAAAAGTGGATATAATATTTTTCTGATAACGAAGTGATGCTGATGAAAAGGTTTGTCTCTTTTATTTGTTTTTAGCAGGTTTGGTCAAGTTTACATTTACTCTTCCTTGAACAGGCAGAAGCTGAACATTTTGTTCCTGTCCTGTTAGTTCAAATGTTTATTGTCTTTTACGTCCTGGTTTCATTTTCGTCTTGTCTCTGCTTTGTCTTAATGTGTTTTACCTCCGTCGATTGCCCCACCTCTGTATGATTACCCCCAGTGTCTATGGTCTCTGTGCCTCCTCTCTGTGTTTGTCAGTGTATCTGTTTCTGCTTCATGGCTCTGCGTCCTTGTCTCAGTCCTGCCCGATCTCTGTGTGCTTCCGGTTTGTTGTTTTATTAACTCTAATCCTATTTTTTCTTCATTCTAGTTTTTAAATTTCATTTTGCTGTTTCCTTTTTCTTGCATTGTGTTTAGTATATCAGCTTTTCTTATTAAAGACTGCCCTTAGTTTCCTGACCTATTGTGTTGGTGTGTTTGCTTTTGGGTTCCCTTTTGTTAAATCCTGACACATGTGAACAAGAACAAAAAATATCCTGGACTAATTACTTTCAGTTATTTCAACTAATTTGCTTATTTTCATGCGCTCCAAGCTGCATAACATGGTGATAAGCTGTTAAAGCTGGGGACCTCCTGGTGACCCGCGCTTTTAAAATGCTGACTATGTCCTCACAGCGTTCTCCATTTGAATCCAGTCAGGGAACCTTGTTGCGTGTTATCGCAAACTCTTTTTTCACTAATTTCCTGTCACCTTTTACATCCCATAAATCTAGTAAAAGCAAATGTCTAAAGAAAAATAAAGAAACTGGTACAACTGACTCAAGTTGTTGGGAGACCTGTCCTGTGGATCTATTTTAGTTTGTAGTTTATTTATTTTCAAAACAAAGAGTATGCAAATAAGATCAGCCTTATTTAAATTTATAATACTGGTGAAATTTATTAATTTCCAAATCATAGATCCTTTTTTAGATTCATAATCTCTCCAATATGTTTCATCAGAAGCTAAATAAGTACAGATAAAAGGTCAAGGATCAAAGTCTTAATCTATAGCAACACATCATAATTAATGTTGTTGATCATCATATGTTTTGTATAAAAACTGTCCATCTGCAAAGTAACCAGTTACTTTAGTTGGTAAATAGTGAAGTAAAAGTGAAGTATTTCCTCTCAAATGCAGTATCATAAAATGCAGAGTATCACAAAATACCTCAATTATGCTCAAGTGCAGCATGTCTATCTGGTTACGTTCCACCACTGAGTGTATTCACACATGTATGGAGAGGGCAAGCAAGCATAGTTGGATGCTAACACGGTCACACACACTCACATACACACACACACGAAAAGTGACAGTCAACAAACGTTCAATTTATCATCATTGTCACAAGTCAGATGCTGGCAGCGGCTCTAGTATCTGACTAAGACCCATATTGGCCCAGGAGAGAGAGATAAGCTGTTTGTTTCTGCTGTCAATGCTGCCAATTTGGTTTCCCATCACTTCAAATTCAAATCAACAGCAGCACAGAGGGGATCTGAGAGAATGTGTGTGCGTGAGACGAGAGGAGACACGAGAGAGAGAGAGAGACAGAAAGAGAGAGACGAGGAGAGAGAGAGAGAGAGAAAGAAGGGCACGGGAGCAAAAAGAAAGAGGAGGAGGAGAACAGCAGAGAGGAAAAGCAGAACAGCGAGGGAAGCTCGGCAAGAGAGGGAGAGGGAGAGAGAATAGATAAGATCACCTAGCTTCTGTGAACACCATCCCCCTGTGTCCTACACTCGCTTCTTATCTCAACCGCTGCAGACACCCTAAAGGGACACACACCCACTGAGAGAGGAAGAAAGAGGAAGAGAGTGAGAGACAGAGAGAGAGAGAGAGAGAGAGAGAGACAGGAATATGGGGTAGAAAAGGAGAGGAGATGAAAGAAGGCATCAAGGGAATGGTGGAGACTATGAATACTTACTGGTGGAAGAAGAAGAAAAGACATGAGCTTCAGTGGTGAAATTCACTGACTGTCACCAGGCCTCATTTAAACCACAACTGTGCTGGACCACATAGAGCTTCGACCTTGTTAGCTACGAATACATTTACTTGATAAGCTCTATCTGTACATCTGTATGTGTGTGTAAATGTATTTATATATGATAGATACATACATACATTAGATATTTCAGGCTTGGTTGAATGGAAGTCAAGATTTTACAGCAATTTCTCTTTTCTCTTTTAATTTTAGACCTTGGATAACTGATTTCTTTTATTTAGCCAAACAAGTTGCAAAGAACAACACTACTACTTTAAAGTCAATATGGATGAAATGTTAGCAAATAGTCGCTCTCCTACACATCCAGCAGAAGCTGAGCAACTTGAGCATTTTGTTTCACTAGTCCTTTTTTTTTTACATCACCTGATGAATCCAAATCCGGTATAAGCTTTCTTCCAGCTCTTTTTTTTCAGTCTCCAACAATTGCTGAGGGAAATATTTGACTCTTGAGCAGCTAAATTTTTTAGCAAGTTGCAAACTTTGTTTGTTAGCTATTTGATACTGGCAAGTAGTTTAAAGTTTAAAGTAGTAGTTTAAAGTAGCTTTTTTCCCAACCAATACAGCTGTCTGCTCCTGTTGAAAACAACACACACTACTGTGGTGAGAGCGAACCAAAACAGGAAATTTGAACTTAAAGTAAATCACACAGAAAAACTAATGCAAAAATGCTACATGGTATTAAGAAGAACTGCAAAGTCGGGGAAAAATTGTTGGTGAGGGGAGTCACCACATGAGAGCCTTTTCACAGACACGGTCTTATGATTATTTGTTAACTAGTGGTGGGACTCGATTAAAAAAAATTTATCTAATTAATTAGAGACTTTGTAATTAATTAATCTCAAAATCAATCAATCCTCACCTACTGTCAATCAATTAATCGCATATTAATATTTGACACTAATAGCAACATTTTTTGTCATTTTGTTGTCTGTGCTAGCTGCAACATGTTTGGCATTAAGATGGTCGCGGTGGCTGCAACTGCTCCGGATAGGCAAATTCTTTATTGGACACGTCCAGATTTCCACTAGGTAGTTGTTTTCCAAACTCTTTTTTTTTTTTTTTTTTTTTTTAAATTTTATATTTTATAGACACGCAGCAAATGATTGGAGCCGGAATCAAACTCACGTGGAAAACGAAGCTTCCGCACATGGGACACCCGCCCTACTGCCTGAGCTATTCCGGGAACTTGTGCACTGAGAAACGTTCCGCACTGTTTGGAGTGTAAAAATAAATTGCGATTAAATGCGTTTTTTTTTTTTTTTGTTGCGTTACTTTTTCTGTAATTAATTAATCCTAATTAATGCGATAAAGTCCCAGCCCTTTTTTAAACATAAAAATATCTGTTAATGTTGTGTTTTATCCTGTAACTACATTTAGCTCTGGGTTCAATCACATCTTAAATCCTATTATTTTGTTATAAATTCAAGATGTTTTTTTCCCCTGCAGTTGAACTTACAATCATTTAGTCTCTTATGTGTGTTCTGTGTGTAATTACAGAATGTAAACTCTGTTGTGGTTATAATGAAAACTGCAGAATGTGAAGAGAACCATTACTTCACCTTCAATGGTCACCAGAAAATAAATCTGCATGTACACAATCACCAGTCAAACTCTGCATCTGCAAGGCTTCATGACACCCAGAGTGACATCAGTCCAGAGTGCCAGCACGAGTGGTCAGACATGTTTCCTAGTTTGTCTGTTTTAAATCAGTTGATAAGCTTTTGAAAAAAAGAGGTTTGATGTGAAACTGTTATCTCCCATTTCTCATGATACACTTTTCTATTCACAGTCCTTAAAGTGGTTTGTTTCCTCTCATAAAAAATTTCCATTAAAACCCCCACAGTCCTCAAAACCATCCAGAGACCCTGACCTCCGTAACCTCAGCGCTTGTTTTGGTACTTAATGGGGGCACCCCAATCTTGAAGCTCTCCTAATTGTACTAGAAGTAAAACTACAAACGTATCCCTGACTTAGCGCTTTGAAGCATTACCGGAAACATGAATTACTTTTTTACCAGCATGCATTGCCTGATGCCACCCAAGACTAGACAGCTTGGGGACAATGTTATTGCAGAGAATTCTCTAATTATCTTGTGCCTATTAATTCAGGGATTGTAAAAGGCAGACATAAAAAGTTCCCTCCTCTCGCTCTATCCTTTTATTCCCAGCCACAGACGGGGAGAAACTCCCAGTGATCATTTAAATATTTCAGAACATCTTGGTAAGAGCCTAAAAAGAGTCAATAGCATTAAAGAGCTTTATCCACGGCACAGCTGAAACTCCACACTGCATAGCCCTGGAACTCTGCCTCGAAAAACTTTGGCATGAAACTTTGTTTGAGGCTGTCCAATTTCAGTCAGTCAATAGAAATCTCCACGTCTCCCCCTACCTCAGTTCTGTTAGCACTTATCTGCGCCTGAAAGGGTTGACCAAGGACAGCCTTTGCTCAATAAACAGAAGAATGTTTTTTTTCACTCCTTTTTAAAAGATTGACCTTAAGACAAGAACGTTCTGGCCGTTTTTTTTGTGAGTGCTGAGGCTTAGATAACACTCTTAAATTCACTCTTGAAATGGGTCAGAGTAAAGACGAAAATTCTTGACTTATTGTGTTCAGAGAAATAGCACATAAAGCCTTGGTCTTTTAGTCATATAGTGAGAATGAGTACCACTGAGTACAGGAGAGGAATACTAATAAGTGTCGTATTAAGAGAGTTTCTGATTTAAGAATGAGCTGCCCTTGTGCTGCTGTAACTGGGACACTCAATATTAGCCACGTGATTGCTGTTATTCAGCCTATGGCTGGTTCCAAACACCATAAAATTAAAGAGGGGGAGTTGACAGTTGGATGTGAATTTAACCTCTGAGAACGAATTCACACAGCTAATACAACAACAATCTTTAGAGGATTTTTTTCACACATTACACACATGTGACCAAACTGTTTCTGGGACAAAGGTGTCTCATATATTGAAACGTTTTGAAATAACTAAATCTGGTACCAAAGAAAAAAAAAAACTCAGACAAGCCCCCACACTTTTAGTCCTGCGAGGAATTCAATAAAGTGAGCAGCAGTCGCACATATCCCCTTCGCCTTTGCTGACCTTTCAGATCATTACACACAATGGTAAAAAGAGACTGAAGATAGAGGCTATTTTAGGGGACATGGCCAAGGTCTCCAGGAACACGCCAAGTTTCTCCCCGTATCATCTTAAAATCTTTAATTGGCAGCTGTAAACCCTGATTAAATAAAAAAGCACTTTGAAGCCCACAGTATGAGCTCAGAGAACGGTACTGTACTCTGTACTGTGAACGGGGAGAAAAAACTCATCAATTACTGTTCAGAGACCACATCAAGCTTTTTTTTTCTGTAAAACAGGCCTTAAAAATTCAGGAGCTGTTTCAGGGACTAATGAATGCTGCTCTTAAGTATGATATTATTTCAGCGGAGTGAGGGAGAACTACGGGGCAGTCTTATGAAAGAGGAGGTGAATTCATTTATAATGGAGTGTAATAGCAGTCCGAGCTCTTCTATAGGCGACTATATGCAGATCCCTTAGTCCTCTCTTCAGGGGGACACGTCTAATCTGTAATATAGAAACACGTACCATGCATGTCACCGAGGGAACCGGAGAGCAAGAAAAGACAGAGCAAAAGTTAATAACCAGGTGATGAAACTCAAAGGGACGGCGCTACTGTACATCTGCTGCATTTTTCCCATTTGGAAAGTACGGGACATAGTAATTTAGACCATTAGTGGCTTCAGTAGTAACTAAATTAGTCTCTGAGATGAGGATATGAAGATTGTCAAATAAAAGTTATTATAATGTCCCCTTGGTGAATCCTGAGTTCTGACTGATCATGGCGTATCCAATTTTTTTTTATATCTTCATATTTTCTCCAAAACTGTTGTATCATTATGCCAAATGAATGTGATCCAATGGGTTTGTATGTTACTTTTCAGCAGCACAATGAAAAAAACCCCGAGTAAATTGCTTAGAAGATGCGTAACTAGTGTGGAAACAAAAATCAAATGTATAATACTGATTCCTACGTCTGTTTCAAGGGAAAAGCTGTTAATTTCTACACATAAATTACTGTGCCTGCACACAGTGGTACATTTAGGAGGTGATGAGGAAAAACAAAAATAAACCAACAAAAAAAATAAACAAGTAAAACCAAAAGAGATGTATGTATACGTCCTTTATATAAAATGCTTGTTGTAATCCAGAGATACAGATAATAACACTACACACACTTAACATTTTTTTTATACTGATTGGTGCATTTTCACATAACAACCATGGACAGTTACAACAAAAATATTGTTATGACAAAAAAACATGCAAGAAAAAATTAACACCTCTAAAGGGCATTCGTGTGATTGTGTGTGTGTATGAGTCCCAGAAGATAACAGGTCCCATCTCTCGCCCTGCTTCCCAGAGTGGCCGCCGTCTCTAAGCTGTGCTAATCGATTGGCGAAGGAGGAAAAAGGGCCAGCTTTAATGTGTTGCATGTGAAGGATTTACTGGAGAGCAGAGCCACTGAATCAATGGTGTAGAAAATGCATCATTAGGACAGTGCTCCCCCCCCCCCCAACGAACCACCAACCCCCACCCCTCTCTTTCCACTTGGTCCCCTGGGGGTTATTTTGCGAAATTATACCCAAACACTTAAACCCACACATAAACTGGTGCTTTCCTTCGTTCACATCACATGTAACATAAAAGCTCAAAAATGCAGATACCCGCCAAACACAGACACACACACACACACACACACTGATCAGCTAGAGCTGTCCCCCATATCCAGGCAGATGAATCGTCTCATCCCACCTCAGCCATTTTGTCAGGAAATGTTTGGGACACCCAAATTTAGCTTTTCACAGTATGAATTATTAAACATGGAATGACTTCTAAGATGAACCAAAAGTCTGCACTATTACGTACCTGGTTTGACACTCTGGGAAATGAACTGCTGCTGACCAGTATAACAATGTATGGCTGATAATAGATGGACTTTTTTTTTCTCTGAAAATCTGACAGCGCAGCACTTTAAGCCTGAATGTGTTGTTTCATCTCTTCAACGATTTGGTAGCTCTCATGTAAATTGAACTAAAATGACAGAAAACGACTAAAAAGACAGAATATATTGAGTCAGTATTCCATGGAATTATGTTCATGTAGGAGAATTCTGCACATCATGATAAATGTCCAGTGTGCTTAAACACAGGAAGTAGTGCCCCCTGAGGTCAAACTTGAGGATGTGAAAGCTCTAGTCACTTTTTCACAAACATACAACTAACATTTGTGTTTATTAATCGTATCAAAGATTTTCCTACCTGGATCAAGTTTCTAACCATAACTTAGAGGTATAACACTAACCTTTACCCTGACCCTTTAACTTGTTCCATTTTTGTAATTACTATCTTTACCTGATCTTAAACATTTAAACCTTTATTGGGCACAAAAAAAGGTATGCTTTAATATCTGAAATGAAAAAATAAAGGTCATATTTCTCTCAGGTTCTGAGGTTTTATTGGGTTTTTTTTTTAATTACGTTAATTCATTATGAATTCTTCCCCTGTGCTGATTAAATGGCACTTGACTAAAGAATTAGTGCCACCAGTTGTTTATTACAAAAAAATTTAAAACCCAACTCTCACTACTGATAATTTATATGGAAACCTGGTTACTAAACTTTATATTGGGACACTGACCTATAACACTGATTAACGAAACACACAGTGACTTTCTTTTGTTTTCATTATTAACTTAACTCTGTATATTGGCACCAACATTAAAAGCAGATAGATAGATAGATAGATAGATAGATAGATAGATAGATAGATAGATAGATAGATAGAGGAGCTTGTTGGGTCAACAGTCTAGTGAATACCTGGCAAAGCTGATTAGTCAAAAATTGTCTTCAGATGAATCATGTATCACTAAGAAGACAAAATGCTCTACCTCTGTCATGGGGAGGGTCCCATGTCTCGTCCCCCCGGTAAAACACTTACAGGATAAACACTCCCATTAATATTCCTCTGTGCACCTCTCCTCTCCACTCTACTCTCCTCTCTCCTCCTTTTCTCTCCCTGTCCTATTATCCTGCCTCGGCGGACATCCTGTCCTGTCCCGTCCGCCTTGCCAACCTGCAAGATGGAGATGAGAGGACGATCCAAACGCAGAAGGGGGAACATGAATCATTACACTTCCTGTTGTTGAACGCCGTCCGGGGAAGGAAGAGAGAGGACGCCCCCGGGGCTCCGATTGATTCCGGAGACTGAATTGGGTTTATTAGCCAAGATGTTGGGCCCCGCGAGGAGGCTCCCAGAGGCCGCCGAACCACCCCCCCCTTCCCCCCCACCTCCATTCCTACTCTTCTGAAGGAGAAAGCCTGCGTAATTGTTTTCCCTCCATCTTCTGTGTCATTGTCAGATGGGTCCTGCGGGATTATTAGCAACCCCAGGTCCCTCAATAATTCATCCAGAGCTATTTATACACAGATGGAGAGTCCTCTAAAGTCTCCCCCAGTGAGCTTATCTGACGCTTAGACAGACAGACAGAGGGAGAGAAAGCGGTGGAGGGAAACAGTGCTACAAAGGGAAAAAAAAGCAAGAGAGAGACAGAATGAGAGAAAATGGGAGAGACGTACAAAGAGAGTAAGAAGGATGGCGGTCACAAAACAAATTGCAAAGATGAGCAAAGCAAGTCTGACAGTGTAGAAAGCGGCGAGAGCGAGAGACAGCCGCGCTCTACGTAGGCACAATGACAATGTTTCTGGTGTGCATTGAGTTTCAAGGTGAAACTCTGTCGTCTGCTTTGCCAAAGTGAACAAAAGCACTGTCCCGGGAATAGCACACACTCACACAACACACGCTTCCCCCCTTTTTTTTCCTCCATTTAACACAATTAAGATGTTTGCAAAGCTAACATGGACCACTAGTCGCTATAGGAAGGACAGATGAAAGACACTCAGGGATTTCCATATGCAAAGTAAACACAGTTATCCGTCCTTTCTAACGTGTCAGTGCGTAAGACCAACAAAACAGCAGCCAGCCATTTCTTAAATCACCTCATAATTCAAACATAACATTAACACATTAGCATATTGACATTAGCGCATTAAGTAGCCTCTAATCCCAAACAGATAGCGGTTGGGCTACAGAAGGCTGCGCGACTGCATGTTTGTAATGGCTTTGCAGAAACCTGCCTTCCAAACTGCAAGTTAAGGGGACATTTTTTTCGTCGTCAGACTAATGAAGCCTTTGGCGCACAAAGTTGGTTTTCAAAGTTCCTTTGTTGGCGCTCCAGCCACAGATAATTATATATATTCATCCCCTTTGGCAGTCACTTTTATCCAGCTCATTTAGAAAGCTTGGCTTCCTCCTGGACAAATTGGGACATTGAAAGTAAGATTGGAGTGATGGTTTGTACATTTTGCATTGATGGCACATTAATCGGGGCAACTACAGCTCCAGGAAAAGACTTGCTTAAACACCCTGTGAAAAAGTGGCCATTTGCTTGTTGCAAATAGCATCACAAAAGTTATGTCATTATCTAAAAAAAACTCTCTCTCAGCATGTGTAAATGAGGAATATTGTAAATCTGTAATGGACTGAAGCTTTAGGTGTAGGCACTTCTGCAGATGAATTTATATATTATGAACCAAATTAAATCTTGTTTTGTTTTTTTTACAGCCTTACATAAGGACGGTTAAACAGCTCAAAGTCTATAACATCTCAGTTTAAGTGCATCAGGGAGATTTACCTGCACATTAAGTTATATTTATAAAGGTTTTTAATAAAAACTTTTCTAGTTTAATGAGTTTGACAACACAATTTGAGAACTTGAATATTGCAAAAACATTTTAATGTTTTTATTTAAATTAAAACCACTTTTAATGAAAATATTTTTGGAACGGCACATTGGAAAATAATTCTTTGTTTTTGTTTATGAAATGGACTTTTGCTTGCTTTCTGTAAAGCCAATGCCAAATTAATTGCAACTGCCCAGTGCGTCCTCATGGTATTGATAAACGATCCATAGAGGAATGCGTTGTTTTCTCTCTCTCTGACTCTCTCTCTCTCTCATACACACACACACACACACACACACACACACACACAAATCACAAGCTTTGCTCCGGGGAAAAGCAAAGCTTATCAACCAGCCAGTGCTCACACACTCATGCACACGCCTGCATGCATGCACAAACTTCTCTGTCTCTATCTATAAACCCCATGAAATCATTCCACACCAAGTACAGCCGGGTATGTATAGGTTTGGCCAGGATTCCCATCTCCTGTTCTGTGATTAAAGGACCAAACTAATAGGCTCTGTCTCGTTGGGAACCTGTGTGGGGCTAGGAGAGACCTCAGAAGCCATTAAATTGCAAATCTGTAATAATTTGCTGAAGGCTTTCTGTCCAGATCATTCCCTGGGCTGATTTGTGCATTGAGGTAACACACTGAATGGCCAAGCACAAACCCAGCTGAGCCCAACAGCTAGCCGGCCAAGTTAGTCTACTAGAGGGCACACTCTGACACAGAGCCATATTTACTTTACAAGAAACCACAGAACAAACTAATGCTGCGCTTTTCATGCAGTTTGCATTCAACGGAAGATTCAATTCATTCAATGAAGGCAGCATTCAATAAGCAACTAGGTCAGCCCTCAGAGAGAAGGAGAGCTTTAAGGCAGGAAAAGGTGCAGGCTTCGGTCTGAGGTGTCTGAGGTGTCTGATCAGCAGACTTAAAAAAGAAATCAAAATCTTGTAAAGTGGAAATAAAGATACTCTTTTTACAATAGATGCTCCAAAGCAAGTAATCTGGGAGAAATAACCTCATTATAACCGTGGATTTTTTTTTTACACTGTTCTGTCAAAAATAACATAAAATAATTAGATAAAAAGAAGAAATTAAAAAAAATTGTGCAATGAAATGCAGAGAAGACAAGATTGATGCACAGCAGAAAAAAGATTAATGCAATTTAAATCTCTTATCAAAAGAGTGGATTCACCGTACAGCATTAGCAGCACAGTGAATGATGCTTTCCAGTTTAATGACTGCAGATACAGAGTCATTATGCAATGTTTTGAACTTATTCAGTGAAAATGTAATTGATTTCTGTAGAATAGTTACATTTTTCTCCTCACCGCCTCAAACTTTTTTTTTTTTTTTTTAATAAACCCATGAAAGCTTTCCCTACCTTTGAGGTAGACAGTCTTCTCTATAAAAGTGATCCTCACAAACTGCATGAACCTGCTGTAATAAGATAGACAGGATCCTATATGAAGTCTCAGTTTTGGTCCTGTTACATGAGAGCTATCTGTATTTTTGTTTTTTGTCAGGGCTTCTCTCATTAGATGAAACAGGCAGGGCTTAGTGTGAAACTGCTAAAAGTTGTGGTGAAGTTTGCTTGTGTGGCCAAACCGGACTTCTAAACTTCATATAAATAACAACAAGAATGACACTTTGCTGCTTATTTAGTTATAAATTTTTCATGCAGAAAAGAAACTGAAGTGGGGACCTTACTTCTTATGTGCATGCATCAACAGACAAAGGGTTGATTATATTGTTTACTTGAAGTAGTGGAAGTATGTTTTACTAAAATACTTAAATTTTATAACTAAAATGTACTTGTACATCACTTAGGATATTCCATTTTATACTGCTTAGTACCTTTACTCCACTACATTTATCTTACTACTTTAGTTAGATTTGTATATTCAGATTATTAACACAAAATATAAATACAGTATTAAATTATAATGTATTACTAGAGGTAAAACTAATCAGTAGTATAGAGTAGTAAAATTAGCTCCATCTTTACCAGCTTCGTTATAACAATGACGCTAATACATCCACCAGTTACATGGTAATTACAATCAAGTGATGTGATATACTTTTCAGAAATAGTCATTTTTTCATAGTGACCTTTTAATTTTGGGTACTTTTTTCTGTTTTATATACTTTTATACATTTACTTCAGTACAATTGTGAATGAAGTTACTTAAGTTACTCTTACTCAAATAATAGAACTGAGTATTCCATTCATCAGCCCTAAAGCTAGTGGCAAGTCTGTTAACTTAGCTCATGTCCGAAGACCCATTTCATAATTTCATACGGTGCCAACAAACAGCTTGTCGGAAAAGATTTGGTTTTCAAGCATCAACATTTGATCAAAATTCTGTGCTTCATTGTTCCTTTTTTTTTAGATCAATGCAACTATAATTCTTCAAGTAAAAATTCAGCTGCTCATAAGATGTAAAAATAAGGATTTTTTTTATTTCAGTTGCTTTAGGGTGCTGGAATTACTTGAAAACAACAATGCTTTGTCCAGATTTTTCTGCAGCATGAGACCAAAACCTGGAGCTCCGTTGTCACCCACAGTGTAAGATATTCTAAGTTATTCAACCTCTGAGCTGCTCTATGTTGATGGCAATGCGACTGCACTGATACAGAGCAAGGAGCTATTTTGCAAATGCACACTCATCAATTCTTGCAAACCCTTAACTCGCGGAAACTTAAATGCTATACACCTGCAGTGTCACATTTACAAATTGAAATACATAAAGAAAGTGCAGGAGCTAACTTAACAGAAAGATGCTTGACAGATCTAAAAACCTGTCTCATTACCATGTTGTCAGAGATCCTTCTAATATGACGAGCATTTGCTTATTTACCCCCGGGGTAAGTGGAAACTGCAGGGGTCTAATTCTGCTCCCATCTCAGGAAGGTCATTCTCTCTTCTAGAGCCATGATGACCAAAGAGTGGTGCTTAAATCTGGCAAAACGCAGCCTATAAATTACAGCAGAGGACAGAGGGGTCAAAGCCTGGCATGGAACTGGGCCAGAAGCTATCAATCTGCCGGGGCCAGCGAGGGCGACATCTGTCTCTGGGACTCCCTCACTCTTTCTACTTCTCTCTCTCTGTCTGTCTGTCTGTCGTTTTCCTTTCCTGCTTTTCAGCTCTCTCTTGTCTGGTCCCTTCCTTCTTCCCTTTTTTCGCTCTTTTTTTTCGCTCACTCTGTGCCTGTCATTGAACAATCTCGCTGTGCCTCCATTTTTAGTCTGCACCTCTCTTTACAATCTCTGCTCTCTTTCTTGTATATCGCTCTGCCTCTTGATATTCTTTGTCTGTCTTTGTGTGCAACCCCCCACCCGAACTCTCTTCCATGGATCTCCCTCGCCTCTTTTCACGCATTCTCTTACATCATCCCTGTTTCAACATCTCTCTAATTCTCCTTCCCTCTCTCTCTCCCTCTCTCTCTCTCAGTCTCTCTTTCTCTCTGTCTTGAGCTCCTTGTCGTTTTACGCACTCTTGCACCATCTCCCTCTGCAGCGATATGTTTTGGTCTATCTGCTCTCCAACCAGCAGGATAGGATAAAGCCTTGATGTACTTTCCCTCAATGTGATGCCGGTATGATTTTAATGGTAATATCTGATAGCAAAAGGCACTGATCTGCACAGTTTTTGGGGAAGGAAAATGGAATATGCACCCGGTGGATATCTGGAGACAAATTTAAATTCAAAGCTGATCAGTTGCCTTATGTCAGTCAGAACTGTGCCAGCCAAACATATTTCTTAAATAGAAAATAGAAAAAGTACAAAGCTTCTCCCAACTCAGTTGCTAGCAGCAAATATCCCTCTACTATCTTTTAAAGAGGAGTGGTAGTTTTAACACAGGGTGCCGACTCCAGGAGTCAAAACTTGTCAAGCCTAATCGACAACAAACATCTCTTTTTGGCTGATGCTTGTGCTCGTGTTCATCAGAACATCTTGCATTACACTCGGTACACCCGAACCCTCGAAAACTTCTGCATGACTTATTAATCCTCCTCCATTTTCTGAATCAAACTTGGCCTTGAATAATTGAGAGAGATCTTTGAAAAGCCCTAACCTCCATTCCCACCTTCCTTTTACAAGTCAACGTGGTGCATTTTTAATTGGGGGGCATGAAATAGGCATGAAGGGAGATGGGAAGAAAGTGAATTGAATCAGGGACACTCAAACCTGGCAGTCATTGCACAGCATGGCAGATCGTATGCATGCATACAGAAAAGGCTAAATGTGTGTCTGGCCTGACGAGTCACACATGCTCAACAGTCTTTGACGTGCTTTCTGTCTGGGACAAAGAGTACACGGCTCATGTAATCCTTGCTTTGGAGTGTCCCAGCAGGCAGACCCAGATACGCCACTTCGAGTTATGTTTAGCAATTTGGTTGAGAATAAACATCAATATGACCCACAAATCTCCAAAGCTGAATGATTTGTTAAGTGTATTTGAGCCGATTGTGTACAGGCTAAAATAGTAATTGGTAGCACATGCGTCTGTGTGAGGTAATAACCATGATTTGCTTTTTCTGTTATGAATAAAACATAGCGTGACCTTGAGAGGAATGTAAGAAATGTTATAAACTGAAAAAAAAATTAATATTAGATGAATATAGAATTAAACATTTGAAGCAGATTATGTAGAAAGAATTAATGCTTGCTGGATGTGCATTAATGGGCCACTCCCAGAGTTAGCTGTGACAAACTTTGGTTCTGTTTTCATACTGCTGCTGTGTCATGCTGCTATTTCCTGGTGGAGGAAGCCTCTGCAGGAGAGAGCTGCAGCTGGACCCATTTTCATGTTCGTACTGAGGGTTCGAATCTGTTTTGGGTCTAAAATACAAATATTACAATTTAAAATTACAGGTTACTAGGAAGTACTGCATTTGCCATGGCTGATATGCGGCACATGCAGTTTAATATTCTTCAGAATAATCAGACACTGACAGACATACATGCCTGCTCACATATGTATGTAAATATATAAATATATATATTCAAATCAGACACACATAAAGGGATAAATACACAGCAAATATACCAAGAAAATGCATTCACATCCATATAAACACACACATATACTGTACACATACAGATATTGGGTACGGATATTATAATAATGCCTCCTGACTGTGCAAAGCCTGATAAAAAGAGCCAGCAGCTGTAATCCAAAAGGCAAAAAACATCAGTTTCAAAGTTCACCCACAGAGGAGATTCATAACCTTTTGTCTGGTGAACAAAGGAAATAGTGTTTAAGCCTTTTACACTGCACAACTACACAGAGAGCACGGTGCCCGTGTAATTGCATGGCACAGATAACAGATTCAGAAATGGAACAAAATGCTATTGGTTAGTATACGGAGTTAAAAAAAAACAAAGAGACAGAAGTCTCATGTAACTAGCTCACTAAGGGGACCATAACAGTAGGCAGGATGGATGAAACTACCTGAATATGGATAAAATGGGTATTATATTATTTTCATTATGCTCTAACCTAATCCTAAAATACAGTGAATTTTTAAAGACTCATTAAAAATCATTTCTAAAAAATGCAGTGTGCTTCCCTACAGGAAGTTCTATTATTAGCAATGAAATCGTCAGTAGAACAAAAGTTAAAGTACATGTAAGACTTTCCTACATTTCAAAAGTATTGCACTCCTCCAGAACCGGCCACCGGTATTTGAAGCAGGAGGGGGCTTGGAAGTGGTGTTAAGCGAAGCTAAAAGATTGAAGAGGCCTAAAGCGTCAACTTTTTAAAAATTTAACACAAAGCACAATAATACTTAGCTGATGCAAGAGCCTTGAAAACAGAAAATATTTACCTCTCCAAGGAGCATTTGTCAAGAAAGCATTTTTGTTTTTTGTTTTTTTTTCATCCCTTGGAAGAAAACTACACCAGGGCAATGAACATGAGCAAGAGGGAAGCCAGTGCAAGTTGTTAGCCTCTCTTTATGGAAAACAAACGGCCAAATGTTGATAAAACATTTAAGGCCAACTTTATTTTAACTCAGCTCTGGGCTAATGGCCGAGAGGTTTAACTGCCAAAACACAAGAAGCTTTTTCACTGCACACACGTATAAATTTTTTAGTATTTTTCAGTATTTTCAATTATATGGATCCTTTTTCTTTGTTTAGTAAATCAGAGTGCTGACATCCAAGTTTGGTCCTGGCACAATCGGTGGCGTTATGGCAAAAATAAAACATAAGACACCTGCACCTGATTCTCACACCAGAACATTCACTAGTCTATCTACCCACTTATCTATCTATCTATCTATCTATCTATCTATCTATCTATCTATCTATCTATCTATCTATCTATCTATGTGAAAATAGCTGAGATCAGCAGCCTCTTTGACCTGTTATGACGGCCACAAATCTTCAGTGTTGTGCTTCTCCACAGGTCAGCACTGCTGTTCACAGTGAGCCATGACATTGCAATGTGTAACCATTAACTACACGCTAACACACTGATATATGCTGACTGGACCATTTTACTGTATGATATTAGACGCTCGCATACTCGTGAACTATTACAGAAACTAACAAAGATTTCTCTGAGACAAAGAAGTTTCTAGTATTATGGTAATTGAGGTATTTTAATTAATAGTTATAAATAAAGGCAGCACACACTTTAAACACTCTGTTACATACATTATCTTTAAACTTCATACATTAACATATAATTACACATTTACTCTTGACTATGAGAACTTTGGAGCTTGATGTGAATCTACGTCAGCGTGTTTCAGTCAGTCTATAGGAAGTGAAATGAGATGAACATGTAGGTCCAGCCATCCCTTTACATTATCTCTGTCTTCCTGTGTTTGTAAAGGTCAGTGGTTTTAATGAGAAGACCGCCGAGGTCAGACGAGCCAGAGGGCTCCGCCTCCCTGACAGGCGCCATGACTCCAAACCTGCTGTTAGCATGCTAATCCTTGCAGGAGCTCCATGAGCGCTCCCTCCTTTGGCTCGGTGCGGTCATCTCTCACTGTGACTAACTGGCTCCCTGCTCGGCCATCAGCCGGCCCCCATCTGACAGTCCCCTCCAATAATAATGGACAACAGAGGCAGTGCTGCCTTGACAACGGCCCTCCTGACAAATTAGGCTCACTGTACTCCCCGTTCTGGCCCCGCCTCTTGTTTCCCTCTTGTTGCTTGGCAGTTCTGGGCTCTGCCAGGACAGGGGTGGCGGAGTGCGGTGTGGCGCCGGTGGTCGAGCGTTACTTCGGTAAAAGCGACCTCCACTTTGACACATGTTGCCTTTCTCCCCGACAAAACACTCAAAATCGATTGCAATGCGCTTTCATAGAAACGGGGCACAATGTGGGGCCTGAGCGTGCATTCTGAGCTGAGCTGAGTGGAGGATTCTGGGCCAGGGAGGAGAGGAGGAGCACATAAACACACACAGACACTCACTAAGAGATGCACACACACATTCATCCCAAACCAAATGCGAGAGGAGGAGAGAGAAGGATCCCACAGAGAGGATGATGCAACGAGAGTGAAATTTTTCGGCCTGAACACATGCTGCATTAACGCAGACCTGCAGGACGAAAAGACACACACACACACGCACACACACACACACACACACAGACTCACTTCTTTCTCTCTTTGTTCAAAGCCAAATTTGGTTTTATCCTTTCTTTTTCGCAGACGGCACTCATCTAATGGCAACCTGTAACACCTAATTGCCTGCAATAAAACACAGCATGAGCCTTTCATGTTTTTGGCATCGTGACTTCCTGGCCTCACCAAACACGATGAGCCCAATGATCTGTTGTGAACCGGCTCCCCTGACACGTTCAGTTAAAAGGGCTGACATATCAAAACCATAGGCGTTCAGAGGGAACCATAATTCCCTTTATGACCTGCACACATTATAGCCCCCTTCTGTAGCATAAACCATCTGCAGTATGGGTACATTTAAACAAGATTACTATTGGTCATTACACTGCATCTCTACTTGTTTGATCTCAAACATATTAAACCTAAGATGATCATATAATCATTTTCTCAAGTATTGATATTAAATTGCAAAAATGGCTCCACAGCCAAGATATTATCATTAGTCACTACAGTTCTTCTTTCAAAAGCAGCACTAAAGATTCATTGACATTTTGTTTACATCACTTGCCAGGTCAAAATGGACTATTTGGCCCAACTCGAGATGAAGTTTTAACCCCTGTTTCGACTTTGAGCAATTCTCTGGCTCTGCATCATCTGAGCTCATGGCAAGAGCTTCTGCTGATGTATTAAGTTTGGCCAAAGATAAATATATTACTCACATAAAATTAACACTAAATGAAACAATAGCAGTAAAGAAAAAAAAAGCTTGGTGTTAGTTTCATATGCTTTAAAAAAAACAAAACGTTTTTAATGCTAATAATAATAATGAACTTTTTTAAAAAACAAGTTAGAAAGTGCTTCACTTAATTAAGACAGGATTACAACATAACAGGACTGATTACAATAAAAAATTAACATGAAAAATAAAAACTGAGACATGTTGGCAATAAGACGGTGTGCAAGAATTGATAAGGGCTTTTTAAAGAGATTTGTTTTGAGAGGTGATTTAAAAGATGTCACTGATCCTGCAAGCCTCAGACCCTCCAGCAGAGAGTTCCAGAGCTTATGGGCCTAAACTGCAAAAGCCAATGTATTGGAGACAATAAAGGTTTGGCCTGTAACACAATACTGCCAGAAGATGTGACAGCAGTAAACAATAGATAACACCTTCAATTATGAAATATCTTCCCATATCATCACAGCTCAATTGCCCCCGTGATTATTACATGGAATCATGCTGATGAATAGTGCTAGCAATCATATCTACACCTTCTCCTCTTGAATAGACCCCCACCTCCCATGCTGCATTGCCAGAGAGAAGAGAAAGAGAAAAGGCAGGCTCTTTGTGCTAGCTGTGCCTCTCAGCCCCGTTGTGCTTGGTAGCAGCAGCAGCAGCAGCAGCAGCCGGTGACCATTATAAATGGCCTCTATTAGCATGGCTCGGTCGCAGAGGGGAAAGAAATAAAATCATTGGGACAAAGTAGGCCTGCACTGGTGTCCGTGCGCCCGCTCCCAGCCTCTGCAGACCCCCGTCCCGTGCTCCTCTTCTCCCCACTCCCTCCGCCCCTCCATTCCAAGGGGACAGAATCCTAAAGACTAGATTACGAGTGATACATGGAGTCATTACGGGGAGGGTTATGGCAATAGTATCACAGGCACGGCTGACAATGGCTGTAATAGGGGTCTCTTTCTTCAGATGCAGCATTACCATAGCAAAGGTTGTTTTCTTTAGGCTTGTTGATGTACAGCAGAGCAGGAAGGCCTTTTATTACCTGCTGTAGCAGAAAAAAAGCTCTGCATTATCCAGCTTAAAAACCATGTTTATTTCTTTATAAAAGTGCCATGTCTCTCTGGGTAAAGTTAAATAAATGCAACAGTATCCCCAAATGAGGCATAACACTGTTAGTGAGGACACTTACTATACCAAATATGTGCCGTTAAAAAAAAAAAAAAAAGGAGGTGAGACAAAACTGTAAAGGAAATAGCAGATGATCATCTACAATCTCGGGTTCAAGCTGAGGCTTTGTACCAGCACAGCCATTATCCAGCATGATGCACTGTCACTGAACAGGCAACATGTCAGTGCAAGAACATAAAGTGAAGACAAAGGGGGGAAAGAGGGAGAGAAAAGAATGAAGTGGATCAAGCAGAGTTAATGAAGAGGAGAAAAGATAAAAAAGAAGAATAGAAGAGGAGTTTTCTGGTGGGCAGTTCTATAGACTTCACTCCACTGGAGCATTTCACACGTTAGAGGGTCATCATGCCCTCGCTTTGACTCTTTCTGCTCCGTGGCAGGACTCTGTAAAATGCAAACGGCATGAGGGAGCTGAAGGAAAAGGGGAGATGGAAGAGGAGCCAAAGATTGTAACATGGACATACTCAAATGTTCATTTGTGCAAAACACCTTTTCTTTAACCATAAAAATGGCGCCTGTGTGAAAGGTTTTTTAGCTGTTACTGGTCAGCAGTGAGTCTGACCTTAGACGGAAAACCCAAGAGAAACTGACACACTTTCAAATGCAAAACACTTTAAACACAATGAAATATTTTTTCCTATAATTTTTTTTATATCAAGTTATCACTTAAGAGGCCCTTAAATGGTTTTCCTTTTATGAGGCACAGAAAAATGAATTATTTCTCTCCAACTTATTTGTATATTTGCTCCTAAGTGTATTTACTCTTGTCTCAAGCTCTTGCTGTGATAGCTCACTCTACCTGATTCATGTAACTCGGTGTGGTCTTCAGTAAAACCAGTATGACAGCAGTATAAACAGTCAGTCACTGTGCCAGTTTATTTGTGGGACCTGCTGCCTTTTCCTGTTAATTTGGGAATCTTCTGGAAATCCTCGGAAAGGTGTTGGGGAGTGTGTGGAGGGATTGCGGCCTTCTAGCACTTTGCAGCGAGCCAGTGAGCTGGTGAGAGCCGGGGAGTAGCTAGTGCCTCTAGCTAGTTAAAATATGAGCGCAGCGGGGGCTCGCTAATGAAAGCGGGGGCCCAGCCCGGGAAGCAGGGCCGTATATCGCGGTGAGGAGACAGTTCTTAGAATCAGCTGGCGAGCCTATAGTTCTGGGGCCACTGGTGATTAACTGTCCAACAGGGAGTCGCTACTACATCTGGGCTATTAATAAAAGATAACCCCCCCACCGGCACATACACACACACACACACCCCTTGCA
>JAPZDV010000012.1:20184033-20200307 GCA_029814665.1 Acanthurus lineatus | reverse complement strand
CCCCTGTTTGGCACACGTGCGTCCCCACGGGCCCGCGGGCCCCCCCCCCCCACCCCCCTCACCGCACGCACGCACGCACACACACACACACACACACACACACACACACACACTGAGAGAGTTACGGGCAACAGAGTGTACGGTGCTGCGGGCAATCAAACACAGCCTCCCCGCTATTGCAACGTGAAAACGTGAGGTTAATGGCCTGGATTTAGCACTGTAGTGAATGAAAGCACGTTTACAACCGCCGGACTAGATGTGTGAATACTCCCGTGCACACAGCCCAAATGGGAACATTGCTCCTCCTAACATCACCCTACATAAATTCATGCCGTCGTGACTCCCGATTCGTGACAGTCTCATGCTTGAATATGTTTGCTCAGTAAGGTAGAAAATGATGCACTGAATTGAAGAAAGCTATGATAAGTCTAACAAAAGAATAAATATCCTTTTTTTTCGATTCCACAAATCCCGATAACAACATGCTTAAAGTCATTCAGGCTTCAGCTGAGCAGAGAATTCGCACAATTTGCCAACAATCGTGAAAATCTACCCATCAAATCCTGCATGATTTAGATCCCCACTCTCATCAACGTGTGACAGATTTCACACTGACATAAACAAGTAGAGCCGTAGTTGTTTCAGGGAAAAATGGGCATAACCCACCTTTGTGCATGCCCGTGAAGCGGTCCTTCAGCACAGTGAGCTCGTAGATCTTGCCGAACTCCTCGAAGAGGGGCCGGAGGTCCTTCTCGTCCAGGTTGCGGGGGATCTGACCGATGAAGAGTTTGATGGCATCATGGTCCTTCATGGGGATGGTGGCCGGGCAGCCCACCGGGCTGTGGCTGTGGCTTAATCCGTTCACGAGCCCGTTCGTGCTGGCGGAGACCACACCGACACCGTGCACCGTGCCGTCCACCTGCCCGTTGGTTAAAGTTGCCATCTTCGGACCGGCCAGTGAGTTGGGATGGGTACAACAGCAGCAGATGGTGATGGTGGAGAATCGTATTACGTTGAGAAAAAGCTGGTGGAAGTCTTGGTCAAAATTTGGTTCCGAGACCAAGCCGTGCCAGAGCTGATTCCGCTCTCGTCCTATCAAAGCCAATATTTACACTGATGTGAAAACACATGTAGCATTTGGCGAAGACGCATATCAAAAGCGCGCAATGCCGTTGGTCCCGGTGGAGGCTTTGATTCCTTATATTTATGTCCTACCCAATAACTCGTTCATTGATTTCATAAAAGAGAGACAGAGAGGAAAGAGAGAAGGGGGAGGGAGAGAAAGAGAGATGAGAGAGAGAGGGAGAGAGAGAGACCAAGAGCGTTCACTGTCTATTTACACCCACGTTCCCTCGTCCCAGCTTCTTGGCACCCTTTTATTTTTTTGCATTGAGGAGTCGGTATGGGTGTCTTCTCGGTTTAAACGGACAGGGCCGGCTCAATCTTTGCCTGAGCAGCGGGGAGGTTTGAATAAAGGGGATCGCTGCAAACTGGGCATATGTCAAAAGCAGAGTTTCCTGTCCCCCCTTTTTCTTATGAGAAGACCAGGTGGTACATTCCACCAAGGGGAGAGGGTCTATAAATAGAGAAATATTGAGAATACGCTCCTTTGTGCTCCTACTCAGAGCAAATAGCTGCACATTTACAAACTCAAGAAATTATTACTTTGTGACTGACATGCACACTCTTCTCTTAAACCGCATGAAGCTACACAGTTGCCTCAACAACAATCAACACCTCAAATTTTTCGATTATGTAAAAATAAAACATCCGCTGTAGACGATTGAAAATGTGGCTGTCGTTCTTAGGCGATTTGATTTTATGCTTTAAGCACATTTCATATCTTATTGCCTTTTTCATCTGCGACGGCGGCGGCAGCAGCAGCAGAGAGTCGCTGCACCCTGACTTCGCTCCTGGACGGCGGACAGCTCCGTGGTGCTGAAACGCGGTCCCACAGGCGAGAATAAAACACACTGATGGAGGATTCCTCTGACGGTTCCGACCGCTCGCTATTGTTAAGAACAAACACGGGTTTTGCACCGGTGAGACGACGTATTATTAGCTTCCTCTTCCATTTCCAAAGTCATGTGGATTAGATATCCAGAGAGGGAAAGTCTGTGAGCACCGCCGAGTGGCGTAGAGAGGGGGCACATCGACGGTAAAAAACACATGAGTGGGACAAATTGAAAAGATGTACAGAAATCCACATTGTCGGTATGTCGGTAACTCTTTAGGCTTCTCCGGTGATGAGTGTACTTAGTGTACAAAGACAAAGGAAAAAGTATCGCAACTGAGGTTCTGAATGCACAAGATCATCTGAAAAGCGCTTTCTCCGTAAAAGATGAATTGATCATTTGAGAGTACTTTCACTATTCATTCAGTTTCCTCTGAATATAAATTTTTAGCTTGCTATAGGCCTACAGACACCGTTCAAATCAGGTTAAATCGAATCTATGAAAAACTGCGACTGAGTTAGGTGTTGATATTAAACACAACTCAGAGTGGAGGGTCTAAAACACTTAGATATAAATTAAAAGTGTATGATAAAAGCTGACCAACATTCTTGATTTAATAGTCAGAAAGAAAGATATTTCTGCCTTCCTCAGTTCAACATATTACCTTTTTCTTTAGCATTCTGCATCAGGACAGAATGTTCTATATTTGTCAATTGACATCACAAGTTTTTCCTGCTGCAAACATAGTGGCTGTAGGTTTGAACATTTATTGTCAAAGTGTGTACAGTTTATCATGACATGATTTTTTAAATTTAGTTCTTTAGGAGTTAGTTCATGTTGTTTATCTCCAATACTAAAGGACAACTACAATGCAAGAGGTCATGGCAATGAGCTTTTGACAAGTGTGCTGATATTCCCATTGAAATCCAGTCTGAATGCCATTTAAAGCCAAGTAGCCCATGAAAAATGAATGAGTTACAGTGGAGTTGTGATAACCTTTGTGGCATTGTGTCTTAAGCCAGGTAGTCTTTTCAAATAATATGTCTGTCTTTTGTGCTTCAGTCTGTGCTGCCATTTCCAAACAAATTATTATTACATATCAAATAAATATCTATATAAATATGGCTCATCAGTATGTGACATATGGAGAAAATACTTCACACAGACATACATATAATCATGTGTATGTCCATGGTGAGTATATGGCTATTACTGGAAATGGTTGCCTATATGAAGGCAGTAATATGGCCCCTATATATGCTAATATGTTTTATTCATATTAGACCAAAGGGTAAAGTATTGTGCATAAAGGCCACAAGGCACTGAAACGGTCTCCAGTGATGAGCAAAATGAACTGCTGGTGTATTCCAGTTATACATCAGTGTCTTCTTCAAACCACACAGCCTACAGACCTCACAGTATAGCTATGGCATCCAAAGCTCATAATGTTGACCTATTTGTTTTCATTTTTTGGCTATGAGGCATACCCCCCTCCGCCTAGACATTAGCCAACCATTAAATAACAAAAGCGACACACTCTGTATCTCTCTCACTTCTTTCTGCTCTTCCGCCAGCTAAATGGCCCGGTAATGTCATCCCGTTCTCACGGCATGACCGGGCCCCAGTGGGGCGGGGGGTGCTTGGCTTTCTTTGGCATGACACCGTGCACTGCTCTACAAGCTTTCCCTCGGGGCCACACTCCATTCACCACAGCAGCCTTGCCTGCGCTCACGCCTGACTTACCTCCAGCAATATTTTTTAATACAAGGGTGAAATGGGAGGGCACAAATCATTGTAATTATGTTCAGTGGGTACTGCTGTGATGATTATGTAAGGTATGGTGCCACAATGGTTCCCTCACGGTCTGTCTCGTCACACAACCTACCTATGAGCCACTATGAAATGTTTTCAGTGTCGCCCCGAGTGAAATGACTTTGGTGACTGATCCCACCGGACTGATAATAATAATACCCAATTAACGTGCAAGACGTGTAACAGTGAGTCTTTTTCACTCCCCAAATGGTACTTATTTGAATTCTTTTGGGTATACTCAAATACGACTGTGTGGATCTTGCAAATCGTTTGTGCTTCAGCACAGACGTGCTGAGAGCAATTCAAGGCAATCGCTCTGTCAAACATTTTTTATATTTATTCTCCATCCACACTAAACTCTCTACAATCCCCCAAAATCAGTTTGATGCAATCAAATGATTTCAGTTGCATTCATGTAAATAATGATCTAGTTTCCAGAGCGCTTTATTTAAGTTAATCAAGGCTGGACTTTGTTGATATTAACAGCCTGTTAGAGACTAGACGGCAGTTGTATAAAAGAGCAACGTGGGGTTAAACATCAAAAAACTCACATTTATGCCTCTGTCCATGGTGCTAAAACTAATGCAGGGCAATACTACATCATGTATACCTCTGTCAATGGTTCTGAAGCCAAAGTGTGGCAAAGCAACCAAATTTATGCCTCTCTCCATGGTGCTGAAAGTAGTGCAGGGCATTACTAACAAATGTATGTAGCTTTCCATGGTGCTGAAATCAAGTCAGGGCAATACTGCCTAATATATGGCTCTGTCCGTGGTGCTGAAACCAATGCAGTGAAACGCCATCAAATGCTTGCCTCTGTCCGTGGTGCTGAATTTAATATAGGGCAATGCTGACAAGTGTTGCTCTTTTATAAGACATGAAGTCCACATAAATTCTCAATTACACCTACAAAAGCTTTAGGCCTATAAGAGGTCTGCATGGACAGGGCATAGATGACTATATGTGGACTATCTGTTTTTCTAAAAAAAAAAAAAAAAAAAAAAAAAAATCCTGTGAGCTCATCAAAAAGAGGTCACTTCATTCCTCCCCCTCCAAATGAACCTTTGCAATCACACAGCAGAAGAGGCCTATTTTGCCCCTGGAATATTGCTCCCTCACTCGTCATGGCTTCAATTTTCAGTTTTGGCACTGTAAATGGTTGCAGCAAGGCAAATAAATGAAAAGGGAAATGAAATTCTGGGTAGCCAAGTTACACAAATAGATTGATAATCTGCATGGGGCACCATAAAGAGCTCTGGCGTTTTCAATATTACCTATTCTGCATAGTAATGTCTTTTCTCACCTCTCCTTCATATGGGACAAAGTTCTAAATCTCCCGTAGCCTTGGGACACCCAGGCTGTATATCACCTCCCAGTAATTTAGGGGGAAGAGTGCAAAGAAATGAGGAAATGGCAGGTGCATGACTAAATGCTCAGAAAGTTTAGAGGGACGATGAGGGCAGGAAGGTCCCCTTTAACTTGATTAGCACCAATTTGTTGGAGATTGGAAAGGATGTGCCAAGAAAAAAATGACTGCAGTAATTCAAAATGTGTGTATGCTGTGTTATAAAAGGCAGACAGCTTTCTTGGCATATACTGTATTTCTTGATGATTTTACTTAAATGTCTCTTGTGGAAATTATCATATGCAAAGAGTCCCATCTAATATCTACACACAAAAAAATATTTGTTTATGAAAACATTAATGAGGAAGGACACATAAATATGCAGGAGCCTTTACAAACACAACCGGTAAATGTGAAACAGAACATAATTTCCTGAGGAAAAATGTATTTTATACTGTCACATGTGTGTAATAAAAAGTCTTATGGTGGAAGTTTGTTGACCCTGGAATGAGACGCAGCATATTTATCTCCCCTCCGGCAAAAACAAATAAAAGGAAAAATACATTCAGAGACACATTAGGAACATTAAAATAATTTGTAAAATATCCCTCAAGCGGATCTATGGACTAAACATGTCTTTGTTTAGTTAATACACACAGTGTCATACAGTGGTCAATTGCTTGCTTGATAAAATTAGTACCCTTGTATAGGTTCATAAGACATAATATGAAGCACATAGTCTGAGGATGCAAGGTATCACACTCCAGTGACCAGAGGCAATAAAAAATAATTTTCAGCAGCTACACAAACCAAGTTTAACCAAGTTTAAATGGTGCTGCAGTGTGAGATATTAATAAGCGTACAATTCCTATATCTCTGTGTAATTGGAATATTTTTTTTTAAACATATGCCGCCTAAAATTCCTAAAATCAGCATACAGCTCAGCACAAAACAATAATGACAAGATACTACAGATTCCATTAGAATAAAGCCTGTAGATTTGAGAATTGCAAAATCTCCTGGGTTTCTCATTCGAAGGAGCAATGAGGTGTGTCTTTCTCTCACCCCTGCGGTTATACCTGGGCCGCTTTGGAAAGAAATTAGTGCTGTGACATTTGACATGAGTGGGCGTCTCTGCTTGTGCCGAGTGCCGGCTGCACATATCAGCAATGTTGACAGCTCCCCTCCTTGACTGACTTGCTGCCCTGAAAAAAAAACAAGCGTCTTGACAAACACCAGCTTCTTGACAACATCACAAATACACTCGCATTCACTGTGCACATGTAAATGCAGCTTTAGGCACTTAGATGCACCCACACACACATGCTTTCAAACACAGAAACATGACAGAAAATTAACCTAATTCTGTTGCGGTTCCTTTGTAGCCATAAAACCGTATTGTTGTGGCTGATGTCTTGAGTCATCTAGTCAATCATTCATGACAGAAGATGTCTTCATTGTCTGGCTGCTGTCTGAATCATGCAGCACCAAAATCCTATTTCCACTACAACAGATCAATTCCACAGAGAGGTCACGAGGTGAGGTGAACTCTGAACCCCGGCTTTGTTGCGCACACTGATGATACTCCAAGGGCTTGGCCTGGTTGTCAGGGTGATGTGACACCTCCATTCCAGATAGGCAGCCATTTTGGGGCCAGAGTTTCTCACTCCCTGGTGTCATTAATTGCTCTGGGGAGGAAAGTGGGACTCACAGGGGAGTGTGATAACACCTGGTTCTCTGGTATACCTCTGGGCAAAAAATGTCTGGAGTAAGGATGAGGTGTACTGTCGTGTCACTGCAAGTGTGTGTCTTTTGTGTGTATGGGCTCGTGTATGGGCTCTGCGTGTATGAACACTGTGCATGTGCTCATTCATGTGTAGCAGTGTATTATTATTTTTAGACTGGAAATCACATGTGATGGTTGCCAGACAAGTGAACAAACCCACATGCAAAAGCAAATATGAGCTTGTCTTTGTTCATGTGACCCAGAAATTCCATCAGCTTTGTTGGGCTGAAATTTTATTTCCTGGCAGGAATGTCCTTACACACACACACACACACACACAGACACACACACGCACACGCGCACACACACACTCAGATAGCTGAAAAAATGCTCCTATGACAAGTTAACAGATGTTCAAATGTCCAAAAAAGTCAGAAAACAGAACAGTGATGGGTCTGTCATTGATTTACTTTGCAACACTTTACTTAAAGTATCCCTATTACTATAAAATAGTTATAATCAGTTAAAGCTGTCTCTAGATATATATTGGTGAGCAACTAATTGTTTCTGACCAGGTGGATGAAGGGACAAATTAATTAAACTAAGTTGTAATAATATAAAACATGTCCTTGAAATTGCTGGCAAATATTCTACATCAGCAAACACTAAGAACTTACCTAACATCTGTTAACATCTGTGTTATCATGTGTTAACAACAATGTATTACATTTTTATAACCTTTTAAAGTTATAACTAAGATTTAATTTAACCAAACCCTATGTTGATACTATGGATGGCATTTCTGAGGCGATAGCTACTCAGGGTCTGTAATAACCTAAAATATATTAGATTTAATCATAAGTCTACCTGCTTTTTCAACATATGTTTGTTTGGCTGCACTGTAAGCAGATACACTAGTTGCCCCTCTGATCTTTTTTTTTTTTTACAAAGTAGTTACTCAAGTACAGTTTTCTGTCCCCAGAATTTTGTAACTTGTTGTATTAAACTGCAGGAATGAATAAAATATAACTTACAAATAAAGTGTTAACAATTTTTATGATAGTTATGTCTCACATGAACAATATTTCACGAGTCAAGCTATTCTGTAACTTTAAACCTCTTCAGGGGTAACTCGCTCCATAGAATTCCTGTGGCATGTGCTTTGTTAATAATAATTTTAAAAAAAGAACACCTGAAAATGAACCACTGAATATCAATAAACAGCAGGTTCTGGCAAGTCTATTGCCTCATGTATTACTTGATGGCGGCAAAACAAGGTCTTCTAATTGTTTTTCTCAGAGCCCTCTCCTCACAGAAGACTGTGAGACTTTGGTTTGGCTGAAGTTTCTTCACAAAACCATCCCAGTGAGCAGTCTAATTATAGCTGCTAAGGGGAAGTGATAGCGAATATTGACGGTGCAGTTAAATCCCTGGCACAGAGAAGAGCCTATGATTGCAATATAATAATTTGGCATTTGGCTAGACAAAAGAGGCTGCACAGAAATATGTTTCAAGTCTTAGACGGGAGAAATGACAACAAAAGAAATAATGGTGTAATTGAGGTGAGTTCTTGCAGAGTTTGGTGTGTGTGTAGGTGTGTGTGTGTGCGTGTGCGTGTGTGTGTGTGTGTGTGTGTGTGTGTGTGTGTTTCTCTCTTTCTGGGGGCCCCAGTAGTTTGATCCTGAGTGATGTGTAGAGTCTTATCGGCTCCGGAGAGGAAGTATGTGTTACATTTTTTTGTCTGATAATGACAGATGAATGGAGACAGACAGACAAAAGGATGACAGAATGATGGAAGGGATTGCTAGATAAACAGACAGGTGAAGCGATAGATAGATAGATCAGTTTTACTGTACTGCCTGGCGGTGAAGTTTGAATGTGCTTAGAAGTACGTCTTTCACGGTGCGTGTAGGCTCGCAGTGTGTAGGCTCTGTGAATAGAAAATCGAGCCTGGATGAACACATTTGAGATGATTGTTCAAAACTCGCAAACACGCACACACATGCACATCCACGGGCGCGCTCTCACACTGCGCTGTACGCATGGCTGCTCTTTAAGTTCAATTAGCATGAAAAATGCTTTCTGATGAGATGGAAAGCGGTAAATAGAAGATGACTGAGAGGAAAGGAGGGTTCCTCATACTGCCTGTCTTCCTACTCTGCCTGTATCCCACTCTGTCTGTCTTCTCTCCTGCCAGGAAAGGGAGATACAATGTAAATACCAAAACACCAATCTACCCTGTCTGGCCCCTAATTTGTGTCTAGCATGCCTCTCTGAACTTTAACATCTTGCCCACTGTGTTCATACTATTCTTTGCTCAGCACGTGGACTCAGTGGGACAAATTAAACAGTATTTGTGCGAAAGACGCACACCAAGTGTAGAAATCCATCAGCCAACAAGTCTGTACAAGGCCGTAGCATCTGCCCCCAGCTTCTGGCAGACACAAACACTGAGGGGCTTCCTGGCAACAGCTTTGCTCAGGTAGGGAAAGGTCATTAATAATGAATACTAAATCAGCATCTGAAAAAGGTTACCATTTTCAAACGCTACACTCGCTTCCTTGTACCTCTCCCGTAGCATTTATTATAGCCTTTTCACTTTCCTTTCACTGTCACCTCTTTTGTCAGTGGAAATATGAGCTATGGCTTTGCTCCGGTTCTGTAGGGGGCAGGAAGGGAGATGAGAGGAAAATGGTAGCATAGTGTGATTCATTCATACACGGATCAAGTGTGATGGCTCTGGGAGTGGTGCTGGGTTATTTGGTTTTCTAGGGCTCGATGTCATTGTATGAGGTTTTCCATAAAATGTAATGCAGTCCTAAAACCGTGGAAAGGTGTATATGTATGTGTGTGTATATATATGTATACACACACGTATATAGGGAATGAAAAAATTTCATAATGGAGTTGAGAAGTGAAGAGAGAGAAAAAGAGAAGGCTGTTCCTAAATATCTTAGTCAGGAGGTGGATGTACATTATACACTTTGTGTCTCCTTTTGATAGAGAAAATATGACTCATTCTTCAGCTGGCAGTGCTACACACATTGGACCACATAAAGTATTCTCGCACACACACATGCACACATGCACATATTCATTACAATGCACACAGACGTGGATACAGCACCCACATTGTGTTGTCGGATAAAGGGAGCGGGAAAGAAGTAAGCAGTGTTACAAATAGACTTTCAGAAAGGCTTTTGAGCAGAAGGAAGGAGAGCCTTGAAGAGTGCGAGCCTTCAAAAAGGCAGACGACAGCACATGAGCATGCCCCCCCCACCTCCCTCCCCTTGTCTTCCTACTTGTACTCAGGCTGCAGCGAGAACATAATATAAACCATGACATATTTTGCCAGTGTTCAGAAATGCATTGCCTAATCTTCAAATACATCACCCAGTGTTCAGTCAAAGTGCTGCACTCTCGCTCACAGCTTCCCATGATCCTCGTGAAGGGCTCCTGGAGGACACTGTGGTGTCATGCTGTGAGGCTGTGGCCACATATGTGTGCACCACATGGTTCCCCTGAGGGAACCGTCTGATTGGATATGGGTGCTGGAGCCTGTCGCCTATCTGTGAACTCTCCCTTAATCTGGATATAGTAAGCCCACAGGGAAAGACACATCACAAGGGCTAGGTTCAGTGTTGCTTTCACTATCTTTCTTCCCAACTCACTCATGCAGCTGAGAAGAAAAATGTCTTACCAGTACTGTGTTACAAACTGTAACACTTATATACTGACTCCAGATCCTGAAATCATATTTTAGAAGGTTGTGCGTGAACAGACAGAGTTTGATCAGCACTGTGGGAGCTGCTTATAGAGTGAAAAGTTAAAACAATACCAAAATAAAATGTTTTCTTCCTTTTTGGTAACACTCTGTAGAGTTCACCTAAAGAATGTTTTTACATATCAGATACACTGAGGAGTTCTTGTTTTGTTTTAAAAAAGACAAAGTATTGTGTGAGAAATGTTATTTTCCTCTTCTTCCATGCCGTACTGCTTAAAGAGAGAAAAATGTGACGTGGTGCCATTGTTAATTACCCACCTAGACCTCATTACTGAGGTGTTGAATCATTAGAAGGAAGGCAAGTTAACCAGGGTAACGCTGCTCAGAGATGTTTCCAAGGCAACTTCATCCTACACATACGCATATACACATACACTATCTGGGAAAAGCAATCCAAACACCATGTTGGAAGAATGGTAAAATGAAAAAACTTTGGGAAGCAGTGATAGAGTGATGATTTTGTTGGATGGATTGATGTTAGGTACTGTATATGAGTTTTTGCATATGTCTGCATGCAAGTGCATATCTGCACCCTTGCACACGCATGCTTAATGGACACAGGTGTGTCGGCCTGTCTCTAGCTGGCTGACCTCTCCCTTTATGTTCGAACCTCATGTCATGCAGAGGCAGAGACAACACTTCCCAGTGTGGATCGATCTCCTCTACAAGGCAGTACTCTGCTCCCCTGTCTCAAACACAAAGGGAATGCACCTGCCTGGAAGTGCGGCTCTGACACAAAGCCTGCAGGGAACCAGATGTCTCTGAGGCGTGTTGTGGAATTGATGCTTCCACTTCCACTGATATAAATGTGAAAATTATGCTTGCAAGTCTTTGCTCTGTAAAAACACAATAAAAAAAATACCAATTTTAGTGTTGTCACTACACGAAGAAGTGTGCACATATTCAATGTATTTTTATTTTCATAGATTATGATAGGAAAACAACATCTTTATTGTAAGCAGGAACAAATTAAGGCAGGAAAATTGATAACAAATAACCCGGTTATTATAATATCATCATAATGTGTTTTCATTTTAAGAAAATATATTGGCAAAGCTTAGATATGCATGCACACAATTTAAAACTATGAACAAGTTCCTGAGTTTTTCATTTTCTAAGTATAAATGGTTGTGACTTATGTTAAGTATAAAAGTGGAACAGAGTACACTGAGTGCATTGCACAGACAGGTTTCTAAGCAACATCAGTGAGATGCACATGCTTGTGAGAAAGCAAACTGAAATGACTTATAAAGGCAGACATCATTTCTGAAAAGTAGTATTTGTGCCATAAACTACAGAAATTACAAAATTAATGGGTGTGAATTTTCAGTTTTATTGTGCAAAATTAGCTGTTTAGACCTCTGAATTTTATGAAGGTGCAAGAAAGTTTTGTAAAAAACCTGATAAAGAAGAAACACTTAGTTTAAAGTGAGATAATTACATAGTTAGAAAACAAAATTTTATAGTCCACAAGGGGTAAATTTGTGCATTCTGTGTGCCTCCAGAACACAGACACATTTGTCCAGAATATATAGTGGGCTGGTGTTGTTATAACGCTATGTAATCAATTAATTTAATGAATTCTGCAAACATTTGTCAGTCGATGAGATAAATGCTTTGGTGATCACTTTGCCAGGCTGCATGATCATCACTCGTGATCAGTATGATGAGTTTCAGTGCTCACTGACAGCTGATAGAGGTGGCAAAATGATACTTTTGGGTGGTGAATGCATTAAATTGGACATGCAAGAATGAGTGCTGCATATAAATTTGCCTGAATATCACATTTCACTCAGCTGAAGAGTGCAATAGTACAGTAAAATAATGTACTAAATAAAATGTCCATATAAAAATTGTATAAAGTGAAAATACTGTAATAAAAGTAGAGTACTTGAGTAAAAATGCCTTGTTACTCTCCACCCTTGACACATGCAGACACAGGAAGAGCATGTGCCTTTGCAGGCTGTGCTAAAGTCCAGGACATTCTTGCTGTGTGGCGATAATGTTAACCACAGAGCCTCTGTGCCGTCCAACTGAGATACCTTGGCTCTGTATAATTACCATAACAAATGAGGACATTGTCAGATGATAATTGAGTTTCTGAAATGAGCACCACGTTTTCCATAAGCTTCATCCCATCCTGTCACTGTTTACTGGCTTTGTAAAACATGCTGAAAGTTGTCTTCTGTCAAACTTTCGCTCGTTCCAACACTGTCAGAAACTCTGACAGTTTTGATGATATAGCCAGCCGTTTCGCTCAGTGATGGACCTGCTTATTTGCTGTGATTTATGCTAATCAAATTTAACACGGCAATGATTTATTGATGTTAAATTTCCTTTGACTCCAGAATGATCTGCCTCATTTTGTCGATGCAACAGGAATGGTTCAGTGCACATGGTCGACCTAAAGAAGCTGCAGAGTTTTTTATGACACATTCAACATTAACATCACGGTTGACCATAATTCTTCACATGAAGGAAGAATTAGAAGAGCTAATGTGGTAATCAACAAAATGTCATTAGCTGAATGATGATATGTCATGTGGAATATTTACATCAATCTCTATTATCTTTGTTAAATGATCTGCAACTAAAAAAAAAGCTGGAATCACTATTTTGACGAGAAATTAAGTGACTGACCTCCATCACAGAGAAGTAAACAGACCAAAAGAGACAGGTAAAGACAAAAAGACAAGGACAAGGACGACACACATGCACACATACAGTGGCGTCTTTAAGCCCCATTCTTCCCTCCCATTTCTTGTTTTTTATGAAACGCACAATCCTCCAGCAGAGAAACAGACAAACACTACGAATTAGCTGATGCGAGGGCCTCAGCACATCAACCAATGGAGAAAAGACGCTCAGAGAACTCAGAGACAACAAATCCTCATAACCCACCACCAAAAAATCGCTCTGCTGCCGTCTGTCTGGTCTCAGGCTGAGTGAGGATTAATGTTCTCGACATTAATAAAATTACAAAGGAAAGGAATGAACATAATATCCGGGACTACCCCCTGTGAAATGGCCCCTCTCTCTGCCCTCCTAGGGAAGAGCTGTTTTATGTCCAAACTAATCCCACCCCCCCACATACACACATACACCACCACCACCACCACACGCGCCACCTTCCTCTGTTCCAACACTTTTAAATCCAAAATAGTCAATAGTCATTTCAGCCACAGACAGAGAAGAAAGACAAGTGTATGCGTGTGTGTGTGTGTATGTGTGTGTGTGTGTACAGGCTTGCTTGGTGCGTGCGTGTGTGCGTGTGTTTGTGTGTGTTTGTGTGTGGATGTGTTTGTGTGTGTTTTTAGAGGAGAGCAAGTGTGGGCTGGGGAGGGCCAGTTGTACCATGACGGACATGTGGAACAACAAATGAACAACGCCTCAAGCAATATCAAAGATGTCGATGGGAGGAGATTTGAATGGCGTGTCGGTGCAGACGTTGATTATTACTCATGTCAATTGTTGAGACGATGAGTGCTCTGGGGCATCTGTCTCTCTCTCTCTCTGTCTCTCTCTGTCTCTCTCTCTGGATGTTTTTCTTGTCATATCCTGGAGTTTCAAGGTAATGAACGCCTTTTGTTCTGTTGTCTGATGTAATTGAATAATGGGTGATGTACACATGTCGAGCAGCGTGAAAGTCACACTGAGAAATCAAACCCTGTCAACACAGGTTTACTTTTTCTTTCTCTCTCTGACACGCACGCACACACAAACACACACACACACACACTCAGACAGGCAGACAAAAACACACCAGATCTGATTTGTCCCAGGAAACAGTTTTGGCAGTCCAAAGATAAAGCAAATGATCCTCCATATTATTCTCCCATTTTTTTCTGTTGTCTTCAAAGCCCAAACTTGTGTGTCATAGCCTCTATTAAATAGTTGTGCAAAACTATTAAAAAACATACAGGAGCAACAGTGTTGCTCTGGGTGTAAAGTTCATGCATGCTCATGAACATGCAATTTACTTTATGTCAGTCACACATCCCTGTCCTCATACCATAAACACTCACAGGAGCACTAAATATCTATAAATCTGCAGCTTAAAACAGTAAAACAGACCCCAGCATAAACTCCTGTATGTAATGTTTGCTAAGAACGAAAGAGCTGTATTAGAGATTATATTATATATATATATATGTATAAGATTACTGAACCTTTGTATAAGTGAACCTTTTTATGAAATTATGCTATGCTTTTGAGATCTATTAATTTAAATCTAAGTGGAGCAATTGGGCTCAAGGATGGATTCTTACAGACATGGTAGGAAGTTTTGTCAAACACCCTATTTATTGAGCAGACACAAAGCAATATTTACCTGGTGTTGTGTTTGTGTACACCTGATGCATGTTTGTCAAGCATTGATTTTCTTATTGCTTACTTTTGGTCTCAACCAGCTCCTGATAAAATTATCTGACTCTTTAGCTGCTAAATGCTCTGCTGTATTGTCCAGCTAATGTTAGCTTTGAACGTTTGCTGATGAGCAGGTAGCAAACAACAGGTTTATTTGAAATTTTTCTCTAAAGAGCTGAATGACTCCAGAGTTCAGTGTGAAATTTCTCTGGGTTAGTTAATTTGAGCGACACTTTTTACATTATAGTAATCATGTGATCTATTGTTAGCATAAAGATCTTGTTTAGAACAACTTTAAAGATCAATTGTGTAGGATTTAGAGACATCTAGTGGTTGCAGATTGCCCCTGAATGAATATACTTCTGCTTACCCTCCACTTTGAAGCATGCAGGAGAACCTACATTGGCCAGGAAATGTGCAAAAATACACAAAAGGTCCTTTTTAAAGCCAGTTTGGTTTGTCTGATCTGGGCTTCCGTAAAAACATGGCAATGCAACATGGTGGACTCTGCAGAACAGGAGTTACTCTGTATGTAGATTCAAGATAATAACAACACAATTCTTATTTTCTGGTGATCATACTGTAATGAAAACCATACTTATCAATATTCCATTTCTGCCATATAATACAAAAAATCACCCTAAATTTTTCACACTGGACCTTGAAACTGTGTGCATTTTTTATATTTTAGCTGTTTTTATGGGATGCATTTGCCTAAATAAAGTATAACTATGAAGTAAATATAGGACTACAAAAATATAAAAAAGAGATATTGAGAAAGACAAAAACATGATGGGCAGAAAAAACATGGTGCAAGATAGAAAAAACAGATCTACTGTGAAGCACACAGAAAGACAGACAGACAGTGATGTAACTGATAGAAAGATTGATACACAAGCTGACAGATTAGGACATAAAGGTAGAGAGACAACTAAGCACGTACAGTAAAATGACAGAAAAACATGCAGAAAAACACAAGGACAGATCGACGGGATACAGGGAAACACACATGCCATTAAATGAGCATAAAGACGGACAGACTGACATAAGATAGACTTGTTGAAAATCTGGCTGTCCAACATGGCACACATTAAAACAGAGTTAGACTGCTGTACACGACCAGGTCAGGACCCAAATGGCATGTGATCGGACAGGAATTCTGGGAAGACTATAGGCTTCCAGATAGAGGGAGAGAGAATAAGAGAGAGAAAGAGAGGGAGGGAGAGAGAGAGAGAGAGAGAGAGAGAGAGAGAGAGAGAGAGAGAGAGAGAGAGAGAGAGAGAGAGA
>JAPZDV010000012.1:20156518-20179809 GCA_029814665.1 Acanthurus lineatus | reverse complement strand
GCTGTGATGGGAGGGTTAGCAAACATCCAATTTCTCTGCTTATAAATGCTGGCAGAAAAGATTTCTCTTAGCAAGTAAACAAACATTTCATTTGCCTCATATTCTGTAATAACAGAAAAAAAAGGATAAGGAAAGGACATGTTTGTGTTTTGAGGTGTTTTTATTCCCTGCTGAGCAGAGTTGTTGTGAGGATTTTGAAACATGTGGGCTTAGCTCTGCCCAGAAATCTTTAGATTTTTACAAGAGAATTACTTCAGATTTCTTTTTTTAAGTTGCGAGACACTGTGTTCTACCAGAGGTTTCTCAGGTGAGTACACTGGCTTCACAACATGAAATGAAAAACTAACAATGTGTGCAATCTGAGTTCTCATTTGACTTTGTCAGTATTTTCAGCAACACAAATAAAACTTGAAGAAAAAATAATAGCCTTGACACTGATGAGGCTGTTGCATGCCAGATTTTATACAACCATTGATTTGTTCAATTTTGAAAATCGACCAACACTGGTCTTGTAGCTTGTGGTTTTATTGTGTGACAGAGGCTCCTTTTAAACTGTGACAATCTGAACTATGACGAACTGTGTCGACTCTGTGTCTTATCTGTCTATCTAACACTTTCCTCTTCTTCACCTCTCCAGTAGCTCTTTTGTTGTCTCATCTGTCTATCACACTCCTCTCCTTTCATCTGCCCCTGTCTGAGATGCATAAAACTTTGTTTAGATTCATGACTGGAACTGCATGTACGCCCAAAGACAGAAATATGCATAAACATTCCTTTCCTCTGATTTATATAGGCGTACATATACGCTTGATCCTGTTTTATAAATCTCAACCATGGTGTAAATGAGCACACTTGCACAAGCTTCATCTATACTCTCACAAACAAGGTCCTAAATAGATTTAGAAACACTCTGAATCAATAATTTGCATTTTGAAACTCGTGCCAACTCCACCACTCATTAGACCTGTCAATAAGAAGAGCAGGAGTGAGGAAAAATGTCAATTTAACTGGTTATGTTTCATCAGCGAGGCTCTCCAGCAGCTGTCAGTATGTGTGGCATGGCAGTGGCTATTTATAGCCTACATGTAATTCATCACGTCACATCACATCTACCTGTGAACTGCCATCGCTCTGATGTTTCAATCATCATTATTTAACATCAGAAAATATTATATGTGATTTATTTATGGAGCTCATACATTAACAAAGCAAAGACAAGTGCTTTTCAATTCAGGAATTAAAAGATCATTAGCAGGGAAGCAATGGTTTCAAGCAAATCCAAAAGAACTATAAATGTGCTTCTTAAAGAAAGATGAAAATGTTGCAAAATAATACATATTAACACAGTCAGTGAAACTGGCAAACAACTTAAACAATGTTTAACTCTAAGGTTACATCTCACGCTTCTTTGCATCCACATCATCAATCCACCTGCAGTTATCTCTTAAAAACAGCGTGTATGGCTGGACTGATGTGTGCACGACTAACACATGCACCTAATAATCTGCTGCCACAGCAACAGCAGATGACTCTTCCTCTACCTCCTTCCTGTACCTTGTTGTCTTAATAATTTCTTTTTTTAAAAAAAGGCTTCCTTTATTCATGGCCTTCAAGTCTTACCTTAGTGAATTAGCAAGGTAACGATCACCAGATGATCCCCTGCACCTGCACAAAAAGCACACATGCCGATTTTTTTTTTTTTTGAGATCTGTGTCTATTTCGAAAACTTTTGGGGCGGTAGCCTCAGACACCTTAGCTAAACAATGCTACTGCTGCTGTATATAAATTTGAGCTAACTTTTCACTAAGCTATAAAATGGTCCCTCACCTCCCTCACAGAGTTGCATCACCTTAGCAAATTCATTCCTGAGCAACCAAAATGTTTGAAGGAACTTTTTCAGGAGGTGTTTTTTGACGCCTGAAGAGAAGATTGTCAGTCTTGGATGCTGGAGAAGAAGTGTCCTTACTGTCAGAGCTACCTGTCTCCATGCTTCATGATTTTCACCTGCAAGTCGTCAGTGCGACAGCCAATCGAAGCATGACAGGTCAGCCTGGGTTGGATGGCATCTCGCTACTCCCGCCAAAGCTGTACTGTAGTGACAAACGCTGTCAATATATTGACTGAATGTCAGAAAGTTGGAAAACAGCATTTTCTTACACAACTAAACCTTGTCACATACAATCCACCTACAGTACATTTAATTCCACTGCTTTCCCCACGTCTCCTCATCCCCTTGCAAACTTCTCTTACTGAGGCAGAAAACACCCCTTTAGTCGATTAGGTGCCTCCATCAACAGGAAGCGCAAAGTCAACTGAGCGTTGAGGCAAGATGACTAATGAGGAGGGAGTGACAGAGGAGGAGACTGACTGTTGCATCAATTATTTCATCGATACTGGCAGTTCATCAACCCGAACAAACATTAGTTGTTACTAAACAAGATTTTAGGGTTTAGCAGTGCGAGAGAGGAGCGTTCAGAAAAACTGTGATCATGCAAAACAACAAATAGGCTGTGAAAGAGGAGCAGTTAGATGAATAAGTCTCTGATCCTCCCTGCTCTCACAAAGATGACGATCAGTTATGTATGCAATAGTTCAAGGCTGATTTTTCTCATGTCTTTTTCCTTCTTTGGTGTCTATCTTTGTATAGATCATATCAGGGTCATAAAATCACACAGTTTTCTTTGGTGACTGCTACTTGATGGAAGGATAAAGAAAAAAAACAAAAGATAAAACAATGTCATTCAATTTTTAAACTCAAAGGCCAAAATAATATGAATAATAATTATAGAGATTGTTTTTTTATTTCTTAATTTTTTATTGGAGTTTACAGAACATTTTGGACTATTTTATGTTGAGGAATCCTTGGACTTTCTCTCTCACACAAGCATTAGAATAAAAACTATGTGTAACAGATTGCCAGTGTTTTAATGTGAACATGAACATGAATGTGAGCGGCAAATTCACTCACTATACAGCACAGCAAGACAGAAAAACATGGCTTGAGAAAATAAGCTAAGATCAGGAAGTAAACACACAGCATTAGGTGAATTTGAATGCATCTAGTGGCCTCACAGAGGAACTATACTGTATCATACACAGACAGAAAGGTGGTCAGGTCAGTAACAACAATAACATCTGTGTCGACGAGTGTCAAAATATTAAGAATAACAAGCATCAGACAAACATGCACGGTATAATTCATGCAGCAGTGACACACAGATGGATTCTGCCTCTGCTACCAATTTGGGGGAGAGACATTTCTATGAATGCGAGGGCAGAGGAGCTTTTATGAGGATGTTGATTTGCGGTGCCAACAAAAGTAAAGAGCGGTGTGCTCTCCTGTCAACCACAGCAGTGTTTTTCTTTCAGGTTTAATACCTTTGATGAGTCAAAAGAAAAAAAAAAATCCTGGACTTGTACACCACAAAAAAACAGTCAATCTCATCAAGTTGATTTGTGCAGGACATAGTCCAAAAGCAGATGGTAAATATTTTCAAACCGTATTTCCTTTGATATTCTGGATGGGGCTTCACTGTCTGATTTGTAAGCCAGTGCCAGCGACAACTGCATTTTAGAAGCGCTGCCAGATATATTACAAGGGGGAACTGGAGCAGAACAGCTCTCTGGCGATGCACCATGGACATTATGCAAATACCATGAGAGAACATATTAGCTAGTCTATCGGTTCCCCTTTAGAGATGCCTCCACCAAATTGTCTCAGAAGTCGCAGTGAGCTCCTACTGAGCCGAGGAATGGCTGAATTTAAATCAGGGTGACAAAGCAGCCTTTTGGACATTTTATATTGCTCTTCCCATTCCCTAAATGTATAGGTCTCTTTTTCCAAACAACATACTGTATATCGGTACACACACAGTATATCTCTTCATTTGTGTCTTGCAGCCGTTGCATACGTATACAAAACACTTGATCATCACAAATATGCCATAATGAAGATGCATTCAATCTTAAAAAGTCATAGTAGTTCATTGAAACACATTTGCTGTAATGTCCCATAATAACACTTGACGTTCACATCTCCAGTGGAGCATTTGAGCACAAGTCAGAATGGTTGGAGCAGCAACGTTGACGACGGCATATATTCCCAGTAATAGCCTTGATGTTTGTTTTTAAAGAGGCTGTGGCACTGCATGCCATTATAGGGCTAATGATGTACGATTGTCATCTCACACATTGCAGAGTTAATTGGGCCTCTGTGATCATGCCTAATGGCTTTACCAGGGAATTATTGACACAATGATGTGGGCCGACGTGCTACAGGTAGGTGAATAAATAAATAAGCAAGCCCCTGCTCCCCCCCTCCACCTCTTTCTCCCCAGACGCGAAGCTCGTCAATCTTGGCAACTGCCTCTGGAGCACCCCAGTCAGTTAACATTTTAGAAAATGGCTGCCCATTAATAATAAAGGCATATTAACATAAGTGAATTCTGCTGCGGTGTGGGATTCAGTGGAACAGTTATTAAAGTCCAATTTGGCCCCATTAATAATGCATCCACCTTTGACTTTCTGATATCCAGATTATGTGGTATTACTGTGGCTATACATTATTTATTAACCACTTTCAACTGGGGACCTTGATGACTTCTAATTGGTAGGTGGTGGTGCCATTAAGTTATCCCTGATGAGACTTGTCAATCAAGATGCATTCTCTCGACCTCAGTGTCCAACAGACTACACACACACACATACGCATACACACACAGTCAGAGCCAGGTGCCAACAGTGCCAACAGTGCCACAGTGCGGGACGGGGGCATAGTGCTCCACCTCAAAATCCTGCCGAGACATAGAGGTCTGACTCCTGTCCATCACGGCCATTTCAAGTGTTGCAGAGGGGAGGTTAAACGGCATGGGGCCAGCTGTTAGAAAGGCCTGGCTTTAAAAGTTAATGGCTCCCGTTCTATGCTGAATGACATGGCAAGGGTGAGCAATTGTCATGCCTCCGTCCTCTGGGGGCCTTTTGTCAGTCAGTCACTCAGATAGACAGACGGCAGCACATGCACAGCCATACAGATACACCCAGGCACATACTGTACTGTCTACACTCTTTATACACAAGGGCAGATGTATAAATGCAAGCAGAAACATGCCAAAATGCATAATAAATATTTGTAAATATGCAAACACATCATGCTCAAGACAACACAAGGCTGTCAGCTTGCAAGGCAGCATGCCGTAACTTTTCTGATGACACATAATGTGCTGTACAAACGGCAAGACAATGACAACACATCCCGCTCAACTTCAGGCTATTACCATCATGCTGAATAGCATGTCATTCTGTCCAGCATGTTGCGATTCCATTGCATGGTAGATCAGCCCAAACTAATTTGAAACTGAATGACAATCACTTGCTGAAGAACGTTCCTGCTGCACAGAAATGGCTGAGTAACAATTTGTGCACAGCAGAGTGAAGAGAAAAGGAAAAACGAGTGCGAATGAATTCAGCTCCCCTGAGTGCTGGCAAGAAATGGAATCAAGATAAAAAAAAGGGGAGGAAGTGAGATATCTCGTTAAATACACTGGAATTGGAAACACGCAGCAGCAGCGCGCACACACAACCTGACACACACACACCTACGCATACACTTCACCCTTACAAATTCACAGAAACAGCTGAGCACACAGTTTTAGGCCGTACACACCCTAAAAAATTCAAGTGAGTCACATTTTTCAACAGAAATAAAAACAATCTTCAGGAACCTACCTGGGTTTTATTAATTGATATTTAATCTGGGCTTCATGGGGGAGATTTTCTGGCAAATAAAGGGGACCTCATGTTGAATCTGGCAAGCACTACATCCCAAGAGCTGCAGTAGCACCAGCTGTGCGTTATTCAGAGATATTCAGCAGCTCTGTTAACAAGGAAGGTGTACTTGAATAGGAGTTTTAAGGCCACCTGGATCACTTTGTATGGCTGTCCTGAGTTTGTGATCACTGACCACCATTCATCTGGATACCATACATTCATTTGATGCAGGGACAAGTTTTCAATAACTAGAAATAGCACCGGGTTGTAAAAATGAGAAATAGAATAAGAGTGTTAGTAAACACATTTAAGGTGCCAAAAATGTGTAACACAACTGTTGTCATACACTGTTAAGCCATAAAGAAACAAGCTTTCATGAGTGTTTTTTCGCAGATTTACTCAGCAGACTTTCTCTGTTTCAGCCCTATTACTTTTGCAAGATAGTATAATAAAAGCTTATATTCAATTGCCAGTTTATTAGGTACACCTAGTTAAAACTGATGCAGTTTCATAAAACAGCCTTGCAGTAAATCCACCTACATGGAAGCTGCAATGTTCACGATTTGTTTTTCTTGATTTAACTTTATTGTCAATTTATTGAGAATGTGTATTGTAATGTGACTATTTTTACTGTTACGTTTCAATGATATGTTGCTACCCTTGCTGGTTGGAACCAGAAATATTGTTTAAAGTCATTATTATCTATTTATCTATGTGCATATTTAAACTGCAGAAAATATTAAATTATCATAAAGCGTAACACAAAATGCTATGCATTTAAGGAGGTTTTAAATTCTGATTTGGTTATTTGAGAATGTGATCAGTGGTTCCAAGGATCCATTATCATATATGTAATATTATTTTGGATATTATTTAACCTTATGTAAAATTAAATTAGCATTTTCTTTTGGACTAGTCAGCTCCTGTTACTTTAAATATCCACTTTAATGTCAGGAAAATTAGAAACGTCCCTAACTTATAACTGCCATAATTAATGCCTGTGTTTCATGTTCAGTTAATCATTAACTAATAGTTTGTTAAGATCATGTTAGCAACATTCTTATAAAATATTTGCATTAATATTCATGTACACTGAATATTCATGCCCATCCTCGCCCATCAGTATGCCTGCTAGGCGCCAGAAGAAGGCCAGCACTTATAATTGGCAATCTTTTCCTGTTGGTTGACAGTACAGAAGAGTCATTTCCTTGCATTCAAATCTGCGAGTCGCACAAAGCCGGCTTGTCAACTTTCCACTTCATTACAGGTCAAGCAATAGACTCATTTCTCTCAGGCGCGTCGCTCCCATAATTGTTTTCTACCTCTCCTTTCGTAGCCAATTTACATGTTCTTCCTTGCTGAGTGTAAAAGAGACAGAGAAAGGAAAGATGAAAATGCTCCCGCTTTTCACTTCCACTCACCGTCCATTAACGACTTGACACGTGGAACGCAAAAACTAATATGAATTTTGTTCCCCTTTCTGTAGCATTTGCTTTGAGGCATATGATACAGTATGATGAACTGAGCTGAGAATTTGATAGGAAATTATGGTGTAGAACAGAGAAGAATGGGATGAAAGCAGCTAAGGGAGAGGTATAGGTTGCATGCAGCAGATGGGTGAGAAACAGGAGGCTGTGTGCTTGAGTTTTTCCACACAAAACATTACAATGTAAAACGGACTATATATATTGTGTGAAACATAATAATGAATGTCAAATTATATATAATTGTGTAAGATAAGTGATATATTTGGTTGTCATACCTGAATGAAAACAACCATAAAATAAACCAGGGAAAGAAAAGGTTAAGCTTATGAGAATAGGCTTAGACTAATATGCAAAGCTAATGGAGTTAGAATAATCCTATGAAATCAGGAGTAAAATTATAACAAACTGTCTGTATTTTGTTTCATTCCAGGCTTTTTAAAAAGAAGAAAAAAATCTCAAAGGCCAACAGTCACACAGCTCGCTGCTTATAACTTGCATACGCTAATTGCACATATTATCTGTCCTGCTACAGCTGTGCAGCCATGGCCTTTGCCTAATACTCCCATGTCTATTAACAGAGTGCTGCTGCATTTACTATTAAATGAATAGAGCTTTTAAAATGGCTAGTCTGACCAATATTTGCAGTTCAGTTGATAAAAAATTATGTATCTCCTGGTTCTGCTAAAAAATGCACTTTAGAAAGGCATAATAAGGTACAATAAGGTAACTCAGAGTGATAGATACCAGGTTAAATTTGATACATCACAAGTACAAACCAAAATAACTACTCACCTGCAGAATGGAGACTGCCCTTGGTGCAGCCACAGGCTGCTACCAGGAAACCTTCCACAGGGACAGATGAGCCACTGACATTGAAGCGTTGTTAAAATATTTAATACCTGCAAGAGTAGTAAACACTAATAAAATTGCATCAGTTGGTAAGTGACAGAGAAAATGGAAAAAAAATGCTGTTAAATAAGATCATCATAAAGTTAAAAAGAATTACAATTTCACATGCCCTTTGGCATTGGCATATACTTCAAATTAAGAAACAGATGGTGAGGTTTACACAGCCATGGCAGCCACAGGTCTGTTTGTCAGGAAGAAACAACTCAATTTTAAAAGAACTATAAAATACATATAATAATTAGTCAGCCAGTGCTTAACTTTTACTCATGACCTCCACAGAATGTCCCTCTAACCAAAAACCTTTTAAAATTTTAGTTTGCCAAAAGACTACTTTAGAAATGTTGATATGTTCCTCCTTGCTTCATCAATAATACTTTTTTTTATCAGTTTTACACAAATGAAATGAATAAATAAAACAATGAGTTATTACTAAGCGTTCATTTGTGTATGTAATTGGAAACCGTTTAAACAGCAGAAAAAAATGAGTGTTTAGGTATATTTTTTATGCTCCGCAACCTTGATTTTTAACATTACAAAAATCCTACAGACTGTTTATAAAGTGCCATATAATGTTTTACATATCTGTGCTTCATTTTAACCTAAACAGCTGTTCAACAGTCTTTATGTAAACAGAGTAATTGGCTTCATATTTTGCATATGAGTTCAAACTGCATGAAGTGTCTTCTTGTGTTGACCACTCATACTGTTTACGCACACTCTTGTTTTTATTACTGGTGAGGACATCACATGGACTTACATCTTTTTTCCCTGCTGAGACTTACCCTGAAGCTGGATTTATATTAGATGAAAGAGATTTACCAGACTCATACCATAAATACCTATGCCGTAAGCAATGGAACAACAATGGTAGGCACTAGTGCTCTCTGCATATTCCTCACAGGAACTTTGTTTATTCTGTCTGTGATATAGAGTGACAGTGGATGTAAAAATAGAGAATTTGTCACCTTTAGTAGAGATTTTCAATCACCTTTAATGGTAATTGTAGTCAAATGAAGCATTAAATTCCTGGATCCTGGCCATGCCAACAAGTACCAAGATGCACCTATCACCAGTTTCTGACAAACACATCCACTGAGCACTGAGCAGCATCCTGTTACCCAAGATAACAGAGCCTGCAGTTTGTTATACATGTATAATATGTAACGTTTCCAGAAATAACATTTTGTCCCTTTAACACCAGTGACATCACTGGTGTCAGAAGATGAGCAGATTTTGCAGTAGGTGGACTCAGGTTTGTTGGTTGATATCCCACACATCGCTGATATGATTGTCTCAGTGGATTACATTTATGATGAACACTGATCAGACACCAATAAACAATGGGGCAAAATTTCCCTTTAAGTATCCTCATTCATACGAAGTGGTTATTTTTATTGCTTCCAAAAAACTCTACTAACCATCTGATTTCTTAACAGAAAACACAAGCAGCCTAAACTGACTTGTTACTGTCATCACCATCGTTACCTTCCCTGTGTGGTGTCTCTGTAGTTGCCATAATATGTAAGTAAAATGTAAATATATTTTTACTTAATTATACATCAGTTACGGTTCAAATTCAGAGCTGCACACTATTGGCATAGATACACCTTAACCCCACAAGCATGAATCCAGCCTAACCCTAGCTTAAACCATAACATCTGTCGACCTAACCCTTATTTTGACCTAAACCCTTCTAAAGACTTAGCCCCGGAACATCCTGATCTGCCTTGTGAGTACCTGTTTTTTGTCTCAAAATAGGATGCACATCCCCATAATGTGATTGTACAAACATTGGCATTTTTTTTTAAATCAATTTAGCACATGCTTCATGACAGTGATGTGACAGTGATCAAATTCAAGATCTTTTTTTTTGCTCAGGATGTTCAAATCATGTTGATACAGTAATGCTTATGCAGCGGCTTTGTATCGTTCTCTCTCTGTCTCTCTCCAGCGTCAGCCTTCATGAATCCTCCTCCATCTGAAGCCATAGTGCTGCGATAATCGTGCCCCTTCTCCTCTGAATATCTCTCTCATCCTCTTTCCATCCCACACTCCTCCTCCGTGTCTCAAAACCCCATTTCTTGATGCCAACTGGCAGCGGCAAGCGAAGATAAGTTTCTCTTATGTCACCCTACGCACAGACTGCACGATAATGCTAATTCACCACGACAACAATTTAGCATCGTTACCATAAATGCTCGACATGTTCCCAAACAGTCTCCATCATGATTGGCACCACAATTACACAAAGAAAAGGGGCTGACAAACTGAAATGTATTATAACCAAACCTTACCTTGGATTGCATCAGCAGAGCAGAATCAACTGCAACTGTCCTCTTAAACCACATTTGGCAAAGCAGAATCAACATTCGATGTTGTAGCACACATGTGCATTTAAAGACTCTTTGACCCAAATGTTTGCTAAGGTGTAAAAGGATTTAAAACCCTGGTTGCCTGTCATTTCTGTCTTATTTTTGCTGTTTCAAAAAAAGCAGTGTGACACTTACTTACAGTATCAAAGCTCTGTTTTTTCTTCCCTTTCATGTATGATGTGTGCATGTTTTGTACGCGAGGGATGAATTTAAACTCAGCCTGATGTATTTTATCATTGACAAGCATGTGTGAGGCTCCTTTATGGCACATGCTGTTTTGGTAAACTTGCGACAAACTACTATTATCAAACAACTGATGGAAGCGTTTCATTTTCCATTTCAGCCCGACCACGAGGCTGTTTTTCAGGCTGTACTGCGGTGAGACCTTCACAAGGCCGAGCTTTTAATTGCTTCCTTGCAGGGGGCTCGTCTTGACAGTGCCTCACATCCTTTCTTCCGTGGAAAAAAAAAAGGAGAGAGAAATCTTCGAAAACAGCGGCAAAAAGGATTTCTGCCCGCTTGATCTCCCCTGTGGAGTTTGTCAAACAAAAGAAGATCCTTTAATTTGGTCACAACAGGGGCCTTCCACTATACTCCCTACGCAGAAAATGCTGGAAAGAAAAGTCAGTGCTCCCCCTAATGTCCCAGATGAGCTGTCTGACCACGTAAAGTTCATGAACATGACTGTGAATATCTTCCAGTCCACATGTCTTTTATAACAATGTCACCTCTTCTGCTTTATTTTAATGATCTGACTCAAGAAAAGGAAACATGATGTATTTCTCCTGTTTTACGATGAGCTGCGTTTTTCACCAGGCTTATCAAAACCATCTGAGTATTGCAACATTTAACTTTTTCTCTTCTTCTCGCCGCCAGACTCGCACCTGCACTATGGTCTTCAGCAAGTCTCCATGGGAACTGGCACACAGGAAATTGTGTCTCATAACCAGAGCACCTAAGGTGAGAGGGGCTTAAGATCTCGGAGAAAAAAGCTCAAAATAGCAGCGGCTGATACAGGAGGCACTGACAATCTGTGTGGTCTCATTGATGGAATAATAAAACATTGGCTGTGCCAGTTTTACCCTGAAAGGGATGAGTTGTAAATCTACCCATGTTTCTCGCATGTGACTCCGCTCCATCTGCTGCAGCAGTATATCCTCAGCGTGCAAAATGAAAAGTCTTACCACTTTTAGGTTAAATTGCTTTTTGAGAGGGCTCGAGTTTAAGTTTCAGTGAAATAAAAGAACAAACTAACAGGTAATAAAATATATGCTGCAAAAAAAATTGAATATGAGGATCTTCACTGAATATATGACTTACACGGCACGGACTCATGGCATGGAGTTTTCAGGAGACACTGCACACTCCGCTCTCTTTTAAAAACAAAATAATTTTAATTCAGACTAGTAAAACAGTATTTGTAGCTTGCAGGCTCATGAGATGTAAATACTCTTTAAATGTATGCATATACTGCGCATTTACACATAATGTAAAAGCATGTCTTGTGTAATGGTGTGTCTTCTTATACGTGTGGAATGAAAAGTGTGGGTGTGTGCATTTTCTATGCATTCTTTAAATCTGTCTCTGTGTAAATGCAAATCTTCCCTAAAGCAGATTTATTCTCCTCACATATGCCCTTTTTTCTTTGTTGAAGTACACTGAGGTGTTTTGAGAGAACCAGACGCTGAGTGATCCATTTGTGGAGCGGGGGCTGCTGCTCTGTGGGGAGCTGGAGGTCTCAGTGTCCCTGGAGGATCTTGATCCCTTCCTCATCCATCTCAAGGTGCACCTGTGTGCTCTCTCTCGTTCAAAGCCCCTCTCTGGCTGTGCTGAAAGCTAAGTGGATCCTGGTTAGTCCAACTCTGGGGCACGCTTTTGCCATGTGAAGCTGAAAGATTTAATATTGTGTTGAAAGGAGGTAATTTAAGAGGTTTTCTTACTGAAATGATAAGTTGTCACAACCCTTGTACTCCAAGTTTCCTTTGAAAGCACCACGTGATCAGTGACTCACCTGTAGCCAAACCTACCTTAGCTTCAAAATCCGTCCATTTGTGTTTTATCTTTTGGTTAGTAGAGGTACGTATAATTATTAAATTGTGCAGTGGTTCCCAACCTTTTGTAGATAACCTCAAGTGGCCTGTATGTTCCAGATATCATTTGAGAGGATTTGTAACTTCTGTTACTTCATTAAATCTTTATTTAATTTGGCAGTCTCAATTAGATGAAAATCTCTTTTCCAAAAGCGACCTGAGAACAAGAAACATTCACATGAACACAATCAACAAACAGAACAACAAAAACAAGACAATAGCAAGCAACTGATAAAAACAATTACAAGAATAATGAGAAACATCTGATACTAAAGCTTTAAAATCTCCAAGGGGATTTCGAGACTCTAGTTTGAGGGCAGTTTGCAATTCATTAAACAATATAAGAGTGGATATTGTTATGTTTCAAGCATTTATTCACGACTTGTAACTGTCCATTGTGGCCATTTATCCTCTATTTTTAGCTATCAATTTCAAATGGTTATCCTTTTCTATCCAATTCCCACTGTTTATTTATTAATTTCAACCATTTACCCATAAACTCTATTTGTTTCATTTAGCTTTTAGCAGTTCAATTTTCACTTTTATCCAGTACTTTTATCTGAGCAGCTTCTCTGCTAACTCGCAAACCGGTTATTATCAATCACAACCTTATGTAAATCCCAGTTCAGACCAAACATTCACGACAAGATGAGTTGAACTTGCAGCGCTTGCAATTTGCTGTTCTGCAACAAGCTTCCAGTTTGCATCAGTGCAACAAGAAGAGATGGTTGATTTTCTTGCTGGCAAGAAACACAGAGACAACGCTCTGTGTTTCTGTTCTGTTACTGGTATTCAGTATTTTTACATGTAACTGGATATAATTTGTAGCGTATCAAAATATTAATGAGAATAGTGAAAGTGAGTTACTTGCTGCAGTCACATTTCTCGTATTGATCAAACAGCACAGATATAAAAGGTGTGTGTAGGTAGTGTGTGGTTGAGCGAGGGAGAATAAGCGACAGCTTGATGCTGAATGTGTTTGGAGCAGAAGAAAGTGGTTCAGTGGTCAGTTTAGCTTTACATTTGAATTTTAAGACTTGTGTGTCAGAGAGACATTTGTCCACAATTCTGCCATTTGGACAAGCTGATAGTTTTGTAACTAACTGACCGGCTGACTTTGCTATAAGCTGACTTGCTGTCAAAACCAACAACTGACTTCCATATCACAATGTGTAAGTTCTCTTAATCAAAATAATGAAAAAAAGAGAGTTTGATCACATTATAAAGTAGTGTTGATTTCTTTATTTCATTGTTAAACAGTCACCATTGCTGAAAAAAACCTGTCTGACTAACTGAAGCAGAAATTTTCACAGACGAGGTAATGTGTTAAAGTTCTGTTCATGTGGTCTGTTTAGTCACATCTGCTGGCTTCCTTCCTCTCACTCCGACTGGTGTTACCCTGGAAATTAGCAACAGGCGACAAAAAAGAGAGGGCATGTTTTGACATTTTAACTGTACATATTGTATGGTTAGTTTCTAAAACCAGCCACTAATAATTTAGCAAGCCGATTTGCAGATGACACCAGTTAGCTTGAATTGAGCTTAGCTGAGCCAAGTCACACCTCTGTAACACTTCCCCTGAAAACACTCTGTAAAGCTTTTGTCCTGAACACAAATTCTTGATCTGAACTGACCTCAAATAAACATGGAATCATGATTACACCAAGTTATCCTAACTTATCTATCCAGAGACTTCATGGCAACTAGAAGCGTCCTATAAGATGCCAGTAGCCCTGGTTGTAAGTCACTAGTGTATGTGTACATTCATGTCATGCACCTAAAAAGGAACATGTGTGTGTATATATAACAATGGACAAGACAATAAATGCTGCGGACAGAGCCCAAAATAGCAAAGATAAGAAAAATGTAAACATATCAGGTGGTTCTGTATTAGACTGTGTGTAGCACATTTCTGCTAATAGGCATTTGCGAACCTAATCTACGACAAGAGTCTTAGCTGGCTGGTGGTATCTTTCAGAAACAGCTGGGGGGATTTAGATGTTTATGACAATGAAAATGCATGAGAATAGGAGGTGCAGTATAGATTCCTGTAGTTGATGGACAATTTGTGTTGTGCTACAGAGACAAACGGAGACAAATGACGGTTGCCTGTTGATTTTTTGGCGGTTGCACTGCTGGGGGGGAAACTGCCTGAGCACTGCTCATTTTGTCATCTCTGGCAATGAAAATGAATGTCAGACATTATGCTTGATCAGCTATGACCACTCTATTTGCCCTCAGGAAATGTTGACGAATACTTAAATCACACGCTTTGACTAGAGTCTGCAGCTCCGCGCCTCAGCTCCCCAAAAATCTCTCTTTTCTCCTCAGCCCTGTCCCCCTCGCTTCTCCCTTTCTCCTCTTTTTCTCTCTGCTCTCTGTCTCTTCATCTGAGAATATGATTTGTCATGGTGACTGAGAGAGGAGATAGAAAAAAATGTTTACTTCAGGAAAAAAATGTCTCTAACGTGTCTTAATGTATTCTTTTAAAAGAATTGACGCAGTGGCACGGAAAAAGATTAATTTATCACGCCATCAAGCACAGGAACAGCTGCAGAGAAGGATGGGTGTAAATTGCGAGTCGCTGACAATGCCTGCGTTACAGATGGATTTCTCTGTCTGCGTTTCATATTGAGATGCGGGGTGTTTGAGAGGAGGGGAGAGAGGGAGGGATGGGAGAGAAAAGGGGTTAGTGAAAAAAAGCAATTTTGTCAGCTCTCGTCCAAACTTTGTGACGGGGGTAATTTTGATCCATTAGCTCTCAGCTGCTCGCCTGAGCCAATTTTCCATCTTTCTCACTTTCACAAGATCTGCCCTAGGGAGGAATACCTTTGGCCCTAATGGAATCTGTTTTTTAATGCAAAATGTGCATGGATACATATCTGTCGAACGCCACCCACCCTCTTCTCGGTTCTCACTAACCCATTCTGTTGTTTAAGCCGGTGTGAAATTGTATGTAGGTGTGTGGATTGTTAACAGAATATCAGTCTGCTAATTCTTAGACTGGAGTTAAAAGTTTTATGGCAATTCAGGGGGAAGTTTTTAGGAATTGCCTCGAAAAGCCTGGGAGATAGGCGAGAGGCCAAGACGCCACCCCCTCAAAACTGGGATTGTGAGATGACAATAACAGGCGAGATCAAAGGGACTGGGGTGGGGGGGGGGAGCTTGAAATTCTGGAGAGCCACCTTCAAAATCGCATCACTGGCTGAGCGAGCGTGGCAGCATTTAAGGTGCTATTTGTAATATCTTTGTCCCATGGCCCACATAATGGAAAGTGGAGGCGAACGCTCCAATTCACCAAAAGTCTCTATTTTAAAAATGAACGCACATTGTTCTGCTTTGATTAAGATGCCTCTCCTCTCAGTCGAGATGAAACTGCACGAGTACAAACAGCAACAACAACAACAAAAAAATGATTAATGCTTTAAGAAATATGAATATCATAAAGCATTACCAGGGAACTATTTATTTGAAAAGAGTCACTAATTTTACAAATGCAGTACATTAGTTGTAGCAGTTAGTTTGTTTTAAATGATAAGATGGGACCATTTATTGCTTTTTCAGAGTTTTCTCCAAACTGTTCTTGCCCTCCAGCATTGTTCTTGCAGCAGCTTCTCCAGGCAAAGCCTCTTCAAATGGAGAGGATTATATAGCCACAATCATAGAGCCAGAGTGCTCTCTTGGACCGCAGCTTAGGGCTACCTTCCTGTTGCACCTTCCAGGAGGGAGCAGGGCCCCCGTTAACACAAGAGCGTTTTCTGAGAGAAGGATTACTCTGCTGTATATTGGTCCATCTCTCCCTTCCCTGCATCCTCTCTAGCTGCTCGGACTGACCACCCGTGTGGAGCACCACTCTGCCGCGCTGTGGACCTGTTCCTGAGATTTCCTCACCTCAGATTAGAAATGCCAATTATGTCTTATCAAGACAGAGGGTCAATAAAATATTGAAGCAACAGTGTTTACTCCGATTAAGCCTCCAAGTGCCAGATGGAGATTATGGGACAGTTCAAAATCTAGTTTGGCCAGAAATAGGGGCACTGTTGAATTATGGATCACACGGCGAGCCTCTGGGAATGCAAAGAATAGATAGGGAGGTAATCCCAGAATGCTGAGAGCCCTGAGAGGGAGGAGGGAGACAAGAGCTGATAGGAGAAGAAGTGAAAATCTGTGGGTGGATGAGTTAGGCATCTTGGATGCTGTACTGTCAGCTATTAACTTACTGTCTGTAAACTAACTGCTGCTTTAGAAACCCCTTTTAAAGTTAAACAAGCAATATACAGTGTATTCATTTTTAGATCCCAAATGCCTAATCTCATTAGCAATGAACACAATGAATATTGCATATTCTCACTTAACATATACAATCACATGACAAAAAGCATGAGCACTGCACAGAGTGAAATAAATTTTGCATTGGAATTATTTTCAGGTAGCTCGAAAAAGTAAAGCGAAAGCTAAAGAAACTGATTTAATAAAGAAAGAAAAACATATTGTCAGCTGGCAATCTCTCTTACTTCAAACATAATTCAATTTCCCCTATGAAAGGAGATACCACTTTTAATTAAATTTGTTTTAGCTTTCTTTGAAGGTGCAATAGGTGACAGACCTCAATTATAATGTACTAATTAAAAGAAAAACATAAATAAATAAATAATTTGACATACTGGGGGAAAAAGGAAGAAAGTGTGTAACTCATGAAGCTTATGAAGTTCCTGCTATCTCATCATTCCCATTAAAAGAAGGGAGAGCAGCTAAAATTGAAAGTGACGGTGGAGTCTTTAGGAGGCGGCCTGTGATTTCCAAATTATCATATTTTCCGAGTCAATAATAAAAAGCTTATGATAGTGCTAGCTATGCTGACAGGCTTTAATAAGATAGGGTCGCTGGAGCGCAGCAGACCGAGGGGCCGAGCAGCTCTGTGTGTTTGCATGTGTGTCTCAATATGTGTGTGTGTGTGTGTGTGTGTGTGTGTGTGTGTGTGTGTATTGTGCACCTGAGAGAGACCGTGCATGGATGTGTATTTCCGTCCAGAAGAGTGTGTTTTTCCTTTTCACACTTACTGTATGTGCTTGCATGCAGTGTGGTTGGGGTCCGTGCAATTGTTAGCCAGCAGACCATCAGCTCAAACTTAGACAGAAAAAAAAAAAATCTTGGCACAGAACCGACCCAAAGATTCCTGTAGCTATATTTCTGTAGCATCTTTGTTTACGAGATATTTGCCGTGTACAAAACTGCAAAACCCACAAATTCTTTTTTTAGTTTACAAGAGCTTGTGTTCAGTGACAGAGTGTCTTTGTTTATTGGGTTATTTCAGCAGAGATCATTTGAACAAATGCAACTTTCACTCCCATAAAACACTGATAATATTCCATAATAACATTGTCAGAGTTGTATTATCTTTATTGACACGACACATAGTTATTTTACGGCAGGAATGTAAAGTGGCCCACTCAGCTTGTGGAAACTTGTTCAGCTCGATTGCTAATGAAAGTAACCCTGCTGCTTGATGCACAGTCTAATGTAGGCCTAAAACAACCTGAATATGATGAAAGTTTTTCACATTCTGCACGCTTTGTGAATAGTTTGCCCACTTCCATCACGACATGACTATGTGTGCTCGTACACCGATGCCACATACTGTATGATACATGAGCCACAGTATCTGGGGACCTCATTGATACCATATTAGGAGAAAAGATAAAAACTAACAGGTCCATTGGGCACAAGTGTAGATCCTTCATTAGGGCACTGCTCATTGATTTCCCTGTTGGTAATCTCACACTGATGAAGTGAGTGGGTACAAATATTCATGGCCCAGTGATTACCTTGACCCCATCCCACCCACAGCCATTAAGAAGTGGGGGTTGGAGTGGGCTGCTGGGTAGTGATAATTGTCTCTGGGGAGGTCAAGAGGAAAGGTTGGGGAGGGGGGGTTGGTCCCAAAGGTTGCAGACACGTGGAAAGAGCGTAAAGGTGGAATGTGTGTTCTTTCGACGTGTGGTCATTGTGGTGAGGATGGGATAGAGGTACAAGAGGAGGTGCGATCAGCACGCTCTTGAAAGAAGCGTGTCTACAATCTCACACACACACACACAGAATCATTAACACAGCCACACTGGGCTGCTTTACCACAGTTCTCAAGGGAAACAAGGCTTCCCACACACATGGACACAAGTTCATTAGCTGCATCCCCACTGTCTTAAAGGTCCAGTGTGTAGGATTTAGAAGGAGCTATTTGTAGGAAATGGCAGAAGTGAAATGTAAAATTCATGAGCATGTTTTTTATTGGTGTATAATCTCCTGAAAATGAGAATAGTTGTTGGTCATTACCAAGGAATGAGCCTTTTTTGTCTACAGAGGCAGAGTTGTTCTTCCACAGTGTTCTGCCGTGTTGCACCGTCATGTTTCTACAGAAGATTCTCCTGCATGCTTGGAAGGGTGAGTGGGGGGCTACTCAGTTCAATTCAGTTGAGTATAATCTGAAACTCCACTGCTAGATGCCTATAAATCCATCACACTGTCCCTTTAAATGTAGAAAGGACAGAGAAGAAATGGTAAAGATAAAGATTTTGGTTAACAGCCACATTGCATCATGTTCTCCAGCAACGCAGCTGTAGTTATGTCAGTCGAGACTGGAGTTCTTTACACCCCTCCCCACTTTGGTTTGCTTTTTAACAAATATAATTAACACTGTCTGCACAATTTATGTTGCTGAAGCTTCATTACATCCATACGTGAGGGAAGCTCATTAGAATGGCACTGCCACTGTGTGACAGCCACAGGAGCCTGTTATGAAAAGCAGGCACTGCCCCGTCCTTTCCAATAACCTTTCCTCGGAATGAAGAAGACAAGGAGAGACAAAACAAGTACAGTACAGAAAAGAGAAAGGCAGCTGTAGGAGTGGAAAGAGAAAAAACCTGAAAGGTGAATCAAGAAGATGCAAAGCACCAAAGGATCATCCAACAATGAGGGACAGGAGAGCTCGACAAATTGCTTTTTTTCCCCCTCTTTTGTTTAGACGGTGTGGAGGTGGACAGAGGCGGGGTTGGAAGAGGAGGGTGGATAACGGTTGGTGGCATTATCGCCTACACGGCTGACAGGGAGGTCTGAGTCCAAAGCCCTCTCTCATTAGATATGCCAGCACATTAGCAGGGACGGCTGTCTTGCTAAAGGTCAGGGTTGGAGGATGCCGGGATGACGGCGAAGCGCGAAGCGATGAGCATCCAACCTTCGGGCTCACCTCTTTGAACTTCAATCATTTTGGCCTGGGCTTAATAGGTCCCTGGGGAGGATCAGAAGCAGGAAAAGGCATGGGGAGGGGAGGGGAGCTTTAATGGGACATCACGCCACCTTGACATTTTAATTAAGACTCCCAGCCATTAGCATGCCAGAAGTTGGACTGTTAGAATGGGGCCAAGTAAAAGCAAATGACATGATGCTATTTTTTCTTGAGATTTTGTGTGTCACTTCAGAATCTCTAGGGCAACAAAATAAAGAGGTAAGAAGAACTGAAAGATTTGCATTATAACAGAGAATTGATGACATGATATTGATTCAGAACATTACCATGTACATTGTGTAATCAAGGACTGTTTGTACATGTTGAGTGACATAATATTAGGATTAATACCCTTTACCTTAATTGTGCATGGCTGTTATGTTGTTTTCCCTTCAATTTTCCTGCATTAAACTGAACTGAGTTCATGAATACTTGATGAGAACACACAGTTTAAAACATTACTGAGCTGCAGCTCCAGCATACAGTGTACCTCAAATTTTTTTTTTACAGTGTAGATGGTTAAAGCTGTTTTATATAAGGAATCACTTTTTGTTCAAGGCGATTAAACTGGTTTTGCAGTCGAATGCACAGATTCAGGAAAAATTCAGACCCACGTTTTTGCAAACAGCACAAGTTTTAAAGAACATAGAAGCAATATGGAGCAATACCTGGCCAGCTTAGTGTAACCATCCAGTCATTGTTGGAGTTAGTGTTTTATGGCAGAACATTTCAGTTAATATTTGTAAGGTAATTTAATGTATTTCCATGTCTATAACTTTATCCTGTATTCAACACTAAGTGAATGCCACTAAACATACAATAAAAAAACAAAACAAAACAAAACATCTGACACAAAGTATTTACATTTTACTGATGTATGTCTTTGAGTGGTGGATGTACTGAATAATCAATATATTTAGATGATCACTTGTAAAAATACTATTGTGTGAAAGTGGTAGCTTTTAGTAACAAATCCACAAAGACTTCAGGCTCTGCAGCTCCCCAAAGCTCTTTTGACTTGCTGTTAAGTTTCACAGCACTGACAAACATCAGGAGGCAATAAAAATGGATACTTGTATGCATATATCTATATTTAGTGCATTTTAAATTTAGGTCTAATTAATTGTTGAAGGCATGACCACATTTTTAAATTATATTTGAACAAAGTCATTAGAATTTCAAAAACTTGACTGAGAAATGCTGCTTAAACGCTTAAGTATTGCATACAGCACCTCTTAATTTCCATAGATTAAAGATCTTTTTAAAAAGACAAGACTATGAGAAACCTGAGTCTTTTATTTATAAATGTATCCATCCTATCAATGAAAAATTAAATGTTTGTAAATAAGATTTACCACAACAAATACTCAAAAAATCAATTTAACAACAATGCATAGGATCTCTTGTTGTGAACTAAGGATTTTATTAGAAAAAAAAACAAAAAAACCATATTAATAAAGGGGTACCCTTGCAAAATTGGTTTCTGTGTATTAAACAAAAAGGAAAGATTCACAAGTGGGATTCAATGCAAACTGGGTTAAATAAGCTAAATGTGAGTTAGAATTAGAATTGGTGAAAATCTAACTGATACCAGACCCTGCACTGACCAACACATATACCTTTGCTCACACACTCACACACACAGTCTCCAAGTTAGTTTTTTTCTTTCCTCCAAATTACAACCAGTCAGTATGATAAACTTAATGGACTTCTTTATAGAACCCAATTTGACAAATCCCATCTTGAGCTATGAAGAAAGGAGGCTCTATCGATCTACAGGGCCAGCTAATTTATCACACCGCCTGAAGTTTCCCAAAAAAATATTTGACCAAGGGGGTTATTCAATACTATTTTCTTCCTGGGCTCACAGAATGAAACTGCTCTTCTTTTGCCAAAAAAAGTGAATAATGACAGGTGTCAAGAGGATGAGATTTGCGACAGAAACTCTTTCTCTGTTGCCTTTTCACTTCTGCAAGCTTCATTGACAACTTGAATAGTCTCAAGGCTCTCCAGCCAGTGATTTACAGACCAGAACAGTAGAGATGAGCCGAGTTTCATTTTACTCACTTTACTGCACTGAAACACAATACACTGAAGTGGCACCACAGCTATTGAATACATGCAGTTATTGTATTCTTGAACAGAAAAGTGACACATAGAGATATCAACCAGAATTATCAGCTAGTTAACTTCATAACAAATGAAGTCATCGGCCATCATAATTCTGGTCAGTACACATGAGCTCTGTCCCAGACCTGCAGATGGTACAACACCTGTTTAATTGCATTTTGTTACCTCCATCTCATACAGGGTCTTGTCCTCTGAGAGGTTCAGGTCTGCCTATATGCCAACAACAGACCGGACAAACGTAGCAATCTTTATAAGTGCAGAGGGAAGCTGTTGTAAAGGCACTGACCCTGCTGAGAACAGGGCACTAATAGCAGAGCCTCGTAAGCCAAATGTGATGGCAACTGACAAGCCTCAGCCCTATGCGCACAGGGAATGAACCTCTGTACAATGTATCTGCAGTGCACAGCAGAGCATGAAGACAGAAACTATGAACAGAAAGTGCTGTGTGCATGTATCTTAGCTATATGAATACAAATACTGCATGAGAAGATATTCAGATGAAGTAGGTGAAATGCTGTTTAACCTCTGTGAATTTCTTAATGCCACTTGGGTAGTAGAGGTCAAATATCACTGAAAAGCCTTTAAGACAAATCAGAGAAAGCACTTGTCTTTCCATTAGTAATTCTGAATATGAAGCTCTAGGTATTACATGACATTCCTTTGGAGAACTTCATTCGACAGACATCACCAATCCTTACGCAAGTATACAATGGCATTGCATTTGTGTTGATAGCAACAAGAAAACCAAATAAAAACAAGCGTTTTTATGATAACCAAGCTATGCAAAATAAATTCATTAAAACTAAGAGCATTTGAAGTGTTAATAAGTCAAGATTCCATGAAAAATCTTATAAATACAAAAAAATTATTGTGAAGTATTGTGAAACATATTTAGAGAAGCCTCTATGGAAGAACCCTGTGATGCTAATGAAACACAAGCTAGCTGGGAGAGGATGGTAACAGAAACTTGGTTGTATAAAAATCAAGGGGCAAACTCCCCACTTACGTATTGAAGCCAACCAGGAAGTACAAAAACTTGTAATTCCTCGACTGACCGCTTGAGGCTGGCTCCAAGAGGGAGCAGATTTCTATTGGAGCCCATGTTAAAATGGCAAACCTTAGAGCAGAAATGAACACATTTACAGCCTGGTTCAAAAAACATTTTTTTTTTGTCTACAGCTTCTCTACCATCTCATGAAAACTCTGAGGGGGATGAATTTTTTTCTAACTCATTTGTTTATTTTATATTTAAGCTTAA
>JAPZDV010000012.1:20084104-20156418 GCA_029814665.1 Acanthurus lineatus | reverse complement strand
TTCAATTAATTATTCTTTTGCAACTCAATTTTCAAACATGCTTAAATGCCTGAAAATATGCTGAATTTTTGATCTAATGAGATTTTTTGAAACATTTACATGTGTCCTTTTATGTCTCAAAACCTTAAATTATGAAACAATTCAGAATTCAGGTAAGATTTTTTGTGATATTTCGCAACAAATTTCCATTATTTTGCTTTGGGCTTCAGTTATGACTCACTATATGTAAACCCTTCACTGTTTTGATTGTCTGAAACCATTCTGTTATATGAAATACTGAATTTCAAACCTCCTTGTGGCTGGAAAGAGAAAATCCTGCAGGAAATCCTCATGATTTCTCAAAAAACCAGCTGGAAAAAACCCTGCAGGATTACCTTCCTATAGGAATTATTTTTTTCTACAGGATCTCTGAAAATATGCCTTTTTTATTTGCATTTTCCTTCATTTGCTAAGAGAGACATAAATCCTGCAGCTCTCTTTCCTCCTTCAGGTTTTAAAAAAAATGCTCCATTATGTCTCAAAGGTGAAGGAACCTGCACTTACAAGCATCCAGTTATGAGACAACAGGAATGTTCAGCACATTCAGGATGGCAACCAACCAAATAAGTGTCATGACAAGAATTTGTTGAACACAAAGGGAAACTATAAATGTAAAAAATGTAAAAATCCTGCATCCTTCCTGAGCTGAGAGCTGAGCCTTCAGTAAAGCCACGGGACAAGGTGTGTCTGGAATGCCCTCTGTGTAACATTAACCATAAATCAAACATTAATTATGTAAAAAAAAAAAAAGGATGGCGGTGTTTTGGCACGTCAGGATATGAAGTGCTCTGACGCAGGTCGGCTCACGTGGAGCGGCCGGTTGTCTTGGTCACACGCTTTCAAACGCAAACACATCGCCGGACTCTGTTTTCTTGGTCCACAGACTTATTGTTCACTGGGTGTGTGTGTGTGTGTGTGTGTGTGTGTCCACGTCCACAGCTGGTTACACAGATCACAGCTTTATGAGACTGAAATGGAGACGGGACTTTCTCTGGGATCGTAAACCTGAGAAGTTTTATTCCCAGTTCTTTCTGTCAAACTTGTTACTTCATGTTTAAAATGATGCTTAAAGAACACAAAACCTCAAAACATTCCCAGTAAAAAAATGACTATTAAGCTTTGTTTTTCTCTCAAAGAACATCTCTCACTGCAGTTTTGCAAAACTTGAACACATTTAATTGAAATTGAACCATCTGGCTTTTCAAAGTGCTGCAGCTGAAAGAAAACTGCTGCGATTTCTCTACAAAACACAAATGTTCCTGTCTACAGTCCTCAAATGTCGCCATGATTGTTCACATACAGTTCAGAAGTTAAATTGCCTTTCTAATAATAAAAAACTAAAGGGGGGGGGTGAAATTGAAAAACAGGATGTTTACAGTGAGAAGCAGAAACACAGCAGCAGATTATCCTGCTGTTTGCTTTTAGATTTCTCAATCAGTGGCCTCTTCAATAAAAAGTGACATGGTGACAGAACAGTTTATGGTTGTTGACCTATTTTACAGGTGCTGCAAACTGTGTGTGACGTGCATGCGTGTGTGTGTGTGTGTGTGTGTTTTGTACAGACAGAAGACCTTTCCCCGTTTTCCTTTGTGTTGCACAAATGAGATGTTAAGAAAAGGACAGACCATCATTCGCATGCCACTTAAAATCCTCCAGTTATTCCACAAACTTGACCCTCAATTTCCTCTTTTTCAGGATCTCTCATCTACAGATAAATACTCAAATAATAATCTTTTCATGAATGTTCCCTAGAATTATTTTCCAAAAACACAAATAGACTTGACATTTTCAAATTAAACCTACTTTTTGTGTCTAAAGTGCTTTACTGTTAAAAAAAAGCACAGTTATGATCAATATTGCTATATTTTACATTGACTTATATTGAATTAAAAGGATAAGTTGAGTGTTTTCTTTTTTTGTTGCAGCTAAAAAATACCCTATAAATGACTTTGACTACATTCAACAATGAATTGATTTTAATTCTATCATTAACTCTGCATCACCAGCCTGATCTGACATCAGTTTTAGCCCCAAATGCTATTAAACATGTTGACACAGGCTGTGATGTTTGTCTTTACAAAATCACTCACATGCTGCCATAAATACTCAGCTAAAGGTTAAATGTGTATTAATCTGCTTCCACAATTGTCTTACACGACATTAGATATATTAAAAACTCAAAAAAAAACACTTAGTTGTATCATTTAGCAGCTAAACAACAAGATATTGTCCTCACAAAGAGGTGGAGACCAAATACACAGATAAAATAGAGAAAACCCTTATTAACTAAATATGTTTTGTTGTGTTCATAGATTGTTTTACTGTCCCCATGTGGCCGAGTTATGTGCTGTTTGATGAAGATTACACTGCCCATCTGTTTTAAAGCAGCAATACACCACATTCAGCCCCACTAGAGCAACTATTTGCTGACAATAGGGGATTAAAGGTGTTCGTCGGAGAATTACATCACACTGCCAGTGTTTGTTGAATCTGAGATTCTCTGTTCTTTGTTCAGAGATCCTGTTCGACAGACGGTGTGTGTGTCAGAGTCTTTTCCTGTTCACCTACTGTCCATTTTTTACAGAGCAGTCAGGTCACGAAATGTCCCATCTTGCAGCAGCTCACTTAAATATGTTTATAGAAAACATTTGAGGCAGTGTAAAAATAAAATCTTGATCCATATTTGATCAGTGCTGCCTCGTTAGACGATCTGAGTTTCACCAACTGTGTGTTCAAATGCCATTTTTTTTATAGCTATTGAATAAACTATGTGCGCATTTGTTTTGCGATTGAGATGCTGATGCTCTAGTGAGATTTCCTGTGGCGTTAAACATCATTTATACAACATTTAACTTTTAAATAAGAAAAAATATAAGATTTTTAGCATCATCAGAAACCAGTGGGGTTAAACTCAGAAACCAGAGGCAGGGCAGGAAAGTTTGAGAGCATAAAAAAGTAGCTGAACATTGTTTTGGTTTTGATCTTTTTATGGGTTTGTTCACAATAAGAAAAACACATAATATCGCCAAACGTATCCTTCAAGATTCACCTTAATCATAGACTGATAATATTAAGCTTAAATACAGTAAGTTTGGCTTTTATTAGTTACTATTTCTGCTTGTAAACTCTCTATCCAACTGAAATAAGTGACAAGGTTTTCACTAAAAGCAAAGATATACACAAAGCGTGACTTACAAAATATATATATATAATATTATATACAGCTCAATGCTATGCAGCTGAGTTGTTGTCAGTTAGGCTCTACAAAATGCCCCCTAAAATTAATTCTGTTGACACAAAAACCACCAGAAAACCTTTTCCAGCACCTAAACTTTGTTCGAAACCCCTATTTACAACAAAGCACCTACAGTGTGTCCGTGGAAATCCGGTCTCCCGGCTCATTTTAACCTTGTTCAGCGGTTTACAGTCTCCACCATCAGAGTCAACACAGCCAGCGTACAGAGACTGTGGCCAGCAGCTGGGCACAGCTGGATCTGCGGCTCAGTTGCGTCATGTTCGCAGTTTTGTTTTTTTTTTAAAGAGGAAGTCAGGAGTGGAGGTTTAGGCGGCGCTCAGTTTGTGCCACGCAGACACCACCTTCTCTGGGTGAGCCATCGTGTCCTTCCACTGCTCCACCGCCTCTGGGACGGGGCTGTCGAAGCCCAGATGAACCTGCCGCAAACATCATGAAGACAAAAAACTCTCAGCTTGTTGTGTTTAAATCTCCAATCAGCTTCAGATATTTTCCTCAGTGCATGTTTGTGCATGAAAGTGAGGCCTTCACTGTCCTAACTTTTGGTGGTGTTAGCAAAGCTGTTTCTTTTTTTTTTTTTAGCATTAATTAAGTCAGCTGATTTCATCAGAGTGTAGCTGGTGAGGTTTGAGGTGTTAGCATGTTGTCTCTGGTTCAGGTTAGTTAGCTCAGCATGCTACTGATCTGTGCAGCAACTTTGGCTGCTGCACAACAGGAAACGTCTGAGCATGCATGTTTACTTTAAGACAGTTTGCAGGACATAACATGTTCTGTTTAGTTTGTATTTAGCTCATAAATCACATCACTAAATCACACAAATACCAAGTTTTACAAAATGTTGATTAAAAAGAAAAACCTGGATGTCATTTCTGAACAACAGAGTCCAAACGTCTCACCTGTCCGTGACAGTGTTTCCTCCTGACCGAGCTCCGGCTGTAGAGTTTGACTGACAGTGAACAGGCCTCATCTAACGAAGCCAGGAGGAAGTGAAAAGTCTCCGCCCACTTGCACTGACTCCCCGAGGCTTTCAGCACCCGAGTCTTCTTCTTCATCACCACCCGCCCCAACTCGAGCATCTCCACTTTGACAAAAAACCCTTTGGGGGTGGAAACAACAGCTCGGTTACTCAGAAAAGCCACTCAGGACTGAAGTCGGTGGAGTTCAGACTATGTCCACACACACTTACCTTGTGTGAGTGGTGAAGGGGATGCTGGGAGGTTTTGGGCGGTGAGGACCTGCAGCTGGATGCGACCGTTGACCGGCTGGAAGCAGGTGGTGAGATGCAGCTCAGAGTGACACACCTGAAAGAAGACATTGAATCATACGTTAATGAGGTGTTTAATGGAGTGTTTTGGATCGTTAATAAAACAAGAATCTTTGAATTTCTCTTAAAACAAAAGTCTATTTTGTGTTTCAGTACAAGAGCAGTGTAACATTTATCCAAATTATTTAAGTTTTGACATTTTCCTATAATGTTTTGTTTATTGTATGTTGTTTATTAAAACATTTAATAAGATTATAAAGGGAAGTAATCTTCCAAAAGTAACCTACAGTACCTGACTGCCCTGTGTTAAATAAAATCACATGTTTTTTTTACCATCTTTCAGACCATTTTACAAGAGAGGAGTAAAATAAACATAAAAATACAGGTTATGTACACATATTTCCCTCTGGCACAATGATAGCAGGGCAGCATTTTTTAATGTTTATGTCTTTAGTGGACTGTGATGTTGCCACCGTTCAACAAGTCCTCTGAGATTTATTTTCCATTATCAAGTTTCATCAAAACAAGACCTTCACTAAAGCAGCTTCGGGCTTTCAGAGTTTGACTCTTTTTGACCTTTTATTGCTGCTTTCTCGGAGCGATCAGTGTAAATCATCAGAACAGCTGTTTGATGTCAGATGGAGCCACAATTTAAGGGCCAGGTTTGATTACTGGCCATAAAACTTTAGTTTTTTAAGGCCTCAATGTACTAATGGTATCAACTGTTCAGCCTTTTTGTTTAAGCTGTTACACATTTTAACCTTTAAACAGTGTCTAACAAGCGTTTAAACAGACCAAAAATGATGTTTTTTCTCATTTTTCTGTTTTCTCGAATTTGAAACAATGACATTTGAGATATTAAATGTGACCATAAAGATTCAATAAGTAACATTTCAGCATCAACTGAAGTACAATCTGTTGTTGAGAGGTCAGATTATTATTGTGCGCTGTTTTTACATGGTTGGTGTCTAGTTCAAAGCATGTGGAGCACAAGAGTGAATGGTGGTGTGACGAATGTTGACTAAAAAAGACATGAAACTGTTCCTACACCAGGTGTCAAATCCTTACAGGGATCATGACTGCCAAAGTAAATTAGACCTGTACTTTATAAATACTGCTTTCATGTTGTCATTAAATTTAAATTAAATGATGTGAAGCAGATTTGACCACATTTTGAGCCAAAACTGACCAAAGTAATAAGAGTTATTAAGTGACAAATTGCACTTTACTTTGTGCTAAAATATTCAACATAGCACCTTAAAAAAAGGGAATAATTGCTCCGGACTGTAACGTCTCACTATAACAGTTGTTATGTTGCTAAAAGTTTATTTTTTTATTCCGGAGGACTAATTCTGCTGACTTTTGTGATTTCCTGACTTAACCCTCAGCTTCACCACCAGGTTGACATGTTTTAGCATTTAGCTATCACACATCATACTTGATAAACATCTACGTGTTAGCATAGCCTTCGTTAGCATGTTAGCGTTTGGCTCAGGCTTCAGTGCAGCTACACGGAGTCACTAGTTTGGCTGTGGGCTTTCAGTCTTGTATGAATCATCTTGGACTGAAAGTTGCCCTGCTTCTTTTCAAAAAAAAAAAAAAAAAAGCTGCAGATATTTTTCTTGTTCAACATTTCACAAGTTCAGCCATCTTTGCGGTTAAAAGCCTCAGCTGAGTGACAGTAATTTGGACAATTTGTGCCTTTTGTGTCCACCAGATGGGTAAAGCCACTGATTGCATCAAATAGTCCCCCTGAGACGTATTAAATCCCTGTCTGCAGAAACAATTCACCTTTTTCTGTCGCTGGCCAGACGTGCATCCATTTATCAGCAAAACCACTCTCTGCTGTCGAAATGGTTTGAGGTTTGACCTACTTTTCGTGTCTCAGGATCTGAAATCTGCTTTTCTCTCTCTCTAATGAAAGCCTGTTCCTCAGTTTTGAATCCAAATGAATCCTCTCTCTTTTCCCTTTGATTATGCAACACCTTAAAAGTCTGATTCAACGTCAATATTACTCTGTAAGGACCAAGAAAACAGCATATGCCAGTGGCGTATAATGCATCATATGGACAGTTTTATGGGGCACACACAGTTCTTTGTTCCTATTTACTGTGCACATACAACAGCAGCCAACAGAGGAAATGGTGGAGAATAAGCAGTAAAAGTCTGGGATATTCCCACACGGAGGGTTTTTCCTCCTCGGCAGCTGGACATCAGCTAACACAAGTCTAGCTGCTACAAGCCAGAACATGTTTGGCCAGTTTTTTGAGCAGCTATTATGAACATTGGACACCAAACGCAGCACTGATTATTTAGACTGGTTGACTCAGACCGTGTGAGTGAGGAAACGTAATCAGTATTTGTCCCTCTGTCTTTCTTTACTTAGTTTAGGTTGTCATGTGGACAAAATCTGTTCAGGGTTCTCGTATTACTCTTTGCATTTTGAGGTCTTGTGCCAACTTCCAAGACCAAAGTCTGACCAGAACAGGTAGAAAATAGTTTGAAGACGAGAGGAAGTTTAAGCCAATATGTGTATTTTAATCCATGTAAACAGTGGTATGGTAGTTTTGTCGGTCCACCATTTTGGTCCAAATTAAAAATGTCAATAACCAGTGTGGATTACCACGAATTTTTGAGGAAAAATTCATGTTCCTCAGTGGTTAAACAGACTTTGGGGATCCCCTCATTTTTCCTTTAGCGCCACCATGGGTTCACATTTAGACAGTGCTTTTGGTGTTGGATGGACTGTAAATTTATTTGATTTAGATGTTCATATTTCCTTTAGGATGAATATTAAAAACATACAAATTCTCAAACTTTTATTTAACGCCATAATCACGTCAAAGTTTAACTTTGTACATCACTTTGGTTCAAGGCCAAAATCTGCAAAACCAATGGTATTTCCTCAGCCTGCATTTGGTGTTTTGTGCTAATTAGAAAATGTTAGCATGCTAACATGCTAAAGTAAGGCGTTGAACACGGTACATGGAACATAAACATGTTAGCATTGTTGGTTCAGAGCATGTTAGCATGCTTAGATTAGCTTTGCCTCACAAGTACAGACCAAGGGGCAAACTCCCCACTTCCGCATCGAAGCCAACCAGGAAGTACAAAAACTTGCAATTCCTCGACTGACCACTTGAGGCTCCAAAAGGGAGCAAATTCTCATTGGAGTTAAAATGTTAAAATGGCCAACTTTAGAGCAGAAATAAACATATTTACAGCCTGGTTCAAAAAACATTTTTTGTCTACAGCTTCTCTACCATCTCATGAAAACTCTGAGGGGTATGAATTTTTTTCTAACTCATTTGTTTATATTTAAAATAACTTAAAAAATTTGTCAATAACTTAACAGTCAGCAATTTTTGCATAAATTGGGGCGTGGCCTTGTTGATTGACAGCCTGTTGACGGCTAGCTGGGGGCTGTTAGCTGAGTGGGTGTGGCATCCGTCCTTCTACCCCACCATAGCTCCACCTCTTTTCCCATATTGTTTTTTTTTTCGTCGTTTAGGCGGGCCTCGGGCGGAGTCAGGCACAGGCAAATGGCGGCGCCCAGGACGAGATTTCTGAGACTTCACTTTCGCTCAGGCAGAAACCAATGGGTGACATCGCAGAGGGTTTTTCCAGTATTTTATACAGTCAATGATATCAATGTGTGTGTTAGAAAATGGAAACATCTCTGCACCCCTGCAGAAATGAACCTGAAAGCTGTTACCAAGTGTTTTATTTATCGATAGTTCATTTGATAGTGACAGCAAAGGCTAATATATAAGGACAAACTTGAAACAGCAATCCAATGCAGGTAGGTTATCACAATGTTTATAGCAAATGCTAATTTGCAACGCTTGTCTTTAGATAGGAGGGATTTACATGGGAAAAATAGGTAAAAATAAGTTGGTGAGCACAGCATGACAAAATATAGAAGGCATTTAAAACATTATATCCATCTAGGTAAGTAATTAGTTAATCAATCAGGATGTGGTAGTTTCCTTAAAAGTTGAGAATGTTTGCAGCAACATTCAAGTGATCAGGTAAGAGTTTAGGGACTCTGCTCCTCTCACAGAGAAAGCTGTTTGAGCAAAGTGCGTTTACAGAACAGAACTATACAGTTACTTGAAGCTGCTCCGATGTATCTGATGTACTCTGTAATCTTTTGATGTATCTGCAGAGAGGCAGAGGAAAACGTCAGCTGGAATATTTAAACACAAACAGAACTCATTCAAAATACATTTTGCAGAACTTGAAATTTTTTATTTGCTTAAATTGGGAAATGGTAAAAATCTTGCCTTTAGTCAAAGGTTTTCAAGGCATGAGAAAAAAACATTCTATGGATTCAGATACTCGTTAACTTTGAGCCAGGTACTTGAAACTGTTGGACAGATGTACAAATATCATTGAATTTAGATGTCAAAAAAAATATTTTTATCTTAAAGCAGCTAGGCTAGCCTCAATTGTTTTACAAATCCACCTTAGAAACTGAGTTCATTAATTCTCAATTAATGAACTCAGTTTTGTTGAAGGTTGCAGGTAGCTTTTTAATAGAGAAACATTTTTTTATTGTCTGGTGTCTTTCAGGAGGCATCAAAGCAAGTTTTTTGTTGTTAGGTTATCTACGAACAGCAACACAGGTTTTCTTCAATACATGAAAGACTCTGATGTCAGCGCACATATAGACCTATACCTGGGCATATATCTGGAAAGTCATCAATAAACAAACTGATGGGACCAAAGACTGTTCCTTGGGGGATTCCTGTCTAATTTTTTTAAAATAGGCTTGATGTTATTAATCACAAGACACTGCTTACAATCCTGTGCAACTTTATGAGCTGTTTCCTTTAATCAGCCTTCAGTTTAGAGCCACAGATCTTAAAACATGTATGTGTGAAATGTGTTTTTCAGCATAGGAAATTAAATATTGAATGTGAAGCCAAGTATTGCTGTCTTATGGTGGTTTAGGGCAGCCCAAAGGAAGTAATTTAAAGTTAAGAAAACTGTTTCTTTACAGTGTTTTGAAAAGACACATATGCAAAGCTAATGGAGATCTCAGAATTTAACAAAAAACTTTATCGCTTTTGAGAACAGGATTGCAGACTCTGAAGTTATTTTTTTGTTTAAACTAAAACTTCTACTAATAGTTGTTCTGTGTGTGTATGTGTCCATTGTCATGGCCTCAGCATGGACTCCAGTCTCTCCGGGCAGTTTTGACAAGAACCAGCCACAGTCTGCACAAGTGAGAGTAAAATGTTTGGTTGTGAAATTAAGATAAATGAACAATCTTCATTTAAAAATGATATTTATCATAAATTTGTGTAATCTACAGTGATAAATCCACATATAACAACTTACTGGATAATTTTTGAGTGATTTTAACAATAAACCTTTCATAGAGAAAATAAAGGCATCAGTTGAACCTTTGGTATTAAAAAGATCCACCAAATAAAAGTACTTTATTTTTATCCAGTCATATCCTATCAGTTGTCCAACATTATAATTTTGGCTCTCATAAATTTTATATTGTGTGACCAATTAACCATTAAAAAAAAGCAAAAAAAAACAACAATGCATTGATTCAAAGCACTTTATTTGTGCTACAGTCTATGGCTCTGAATAGCTTTATAAACCTTCTCCTGTCCTCTCACTGGGTTGTGTTAGGGCTGTGGATATACTCCCAGGGTTTGTCCTGGCGTCAGAGGATTGATCTACACTAGAGGGAGGCTACTTTGTTTCACTGCCAGGCGTTAGGCTATCAGCGTAATGATGAACCTGTGACAGAAGCCGCAGCAAACAGCCTCTGCGCAGAGAGTTATGATGCCAGCCATTAACGGATCGGCAACACGGGCACAGGAGATAAGTCCCCAGGGTGAGGTCCTGTGGTACATACAGAGAGAACACTCTTTTTATCCCTCCTGCTTTTTCACTGACATCCCCCAGCCCATCCCTTTCTTTCCATTTCTGTTCTCTCAGTACCCTATAGGGCAGACAAACCTTCCTCTATACCTAAGTTTTCAGCTAACACAGAGAAAGAGAGCAGTGCATTATTATTTTTCTCCCATCCTTTGAAAGCTCAGTGCTGATATATGCTCTCCATTACCTGTTTAAGCACTCCTGAACTCATAGAGTTTTTCAAATGTCTCAAATCAAGCAGCATATCCTATCTCATATGTTCTGCTGCTTGTAGCTGAGCTCCAAATGCTCAAAGTTTAACAAGCCAATTCAATGTAGTACTACACAGTGCCACATGTAAAATAGTAATGAAGGGATAATGTAATTAGCCTTTGGCTAATCAAAAGAGTTGTGCAAAAAATTTGGTGAATGCATCTATTTCTTTTCTCTTCAGGAGTTAAAGAAGAAAATCAATACCATTGCAATATCTAAATACTGAAACTACAGCCAGAAGACATTCAACTAAGCTAGCATTAAGATTGGAAACATGTAGAGAAAACTAGCCCATCTCTGTCGAAACATACAGCAACAAACCTACCAGTACCTCTAAAGCTCCTTAATTAGCAAGCTATCTCCTGACTCCTGCCATTTCTGCTGGTTACCAAGCAACATTACGTTGACAACAAGACACCGGAGGTTACTGCTTCATGTCTTTATGTTAAGCTAAGCTAACAGCCTGTTGGCTGTAGCTTTACATTGAGCATACAGAGTAGGGAGTGGTATAGATGATTCCATGTAACTCTGTTTAGCAAAACAAAATAAGCATATTCCCTCAAATACCTGCTATTCTAGGCAACACCAAATCTCTACTATGGCTAGGCAAACTACTACATAACAACCAGTCTATGATCTTAATTTTCTGTATTTGCATTTAGATTTGTTTACAGGATCACACAATTCAAGAAGTGTGTCAGTAGATAATAGGGAGTATTTATTTCTATCTGCTCTTCTCATCTTTTTTAAAATAAAAAAATGATTGGCCTTGCGTGCAAGCCAAAGCATGGAGAAAGCATCATCAAATTACTTTTCCTCATTCACTTTTTAATGAAGCCACATTTTGTATGGAGATTTATTTATGGGCACAGCGATTATCAACCTTTTTCATGTTTGTTTGAATGTGTTGAACAGCAGCTTCATTAGAGACAATGCAACAAAAATCTTTAATTCTAAACTGTAGTTTAAGTAACGTAAGCATGCAGTGACTAATCTGTTGGTGTCAAAACGGTCAACATGACTTTTTGACTTGCATTAATAACAGAGTCTATTAGTCTAACACATTTCAGGGATTTGAGCAGTCATCCGCTAGAGCGGCTAATTGTATTGTTTTATCCAAAAGTTAAGAACCAAAATACTGAACTAATACAGTCCATCCACACTACTTCAGCCAAGTCAATTTCAGTTTTAAATAGGGAGCTTAGTTTGAAGATGTTAATATTAATAACTTGCAGACAAACTTACATGTGCATGTGATAGCTTCCTAACAAAGTTTGTAAGACATTGCTCTGAAAAATGTAGACCCGAGTAAATCTATCATCTCAAGGTTTCATCAAAGTTTAGGGAGAGATTTAGTATTCATAATGAAAGCAATTTGGGAAAGCACTCCACCTACGGCAAAACAGAATGGGACTTATAATCCTGAGCATCAGAGCTGAACGTCTCAACTAGTGCGGGCTCCATGTAAATGGGCTTAATCAAAAGCTTTACATCTGCCGGTGTCATAATTCCGATATGAGGTCATTACTAGTTTGGGGAGCAGCTGAGCATTTCTCCATTTAAAAAAAAGAAAAAAAAAAACTAATTAGGTTGCACAACAAAAAAACAAAAGGGCTAAAACATGGCTGCACTGCGGGCTATCTCGCAGATAACTCTCTTAGTCAGACACGTTTCGTAATTAGTTTTTCCCCTCCACTGGGATATTCAATAACCTGCAGTTGGAGTGATGGAAGAAGAGATAGTGATACTTATCTCAAATGTTTTCTCGCCACAAAAAATAATCCTGTCATTCAAAAGGAGAGGATTAAAACTAAAAAGAGTGCTCATGGTTTTTTCCCCCTTTTTGTTGTTGTTGTTGTTTTCTGGTAAACAGGTTTTAAGGAAGGGACGTTCCCTCATGGATTTAGCAGAGAAGCATATTTATTCCATTCTAGTTAATTTTTTTGACTCCCTGCAGTCCTTCTTTAACTTTTATGCTTTTTGGAAGTAAACAAAATTGTGTTAAGAGCATAAAATAATGAACAGGAACTTTAAGTAACTAAAATGGGGCAAGGGAAAAGCATTTAAGAGATTCGTTTATGAAGTCCTGAAGTGTTTCTCACCTTTTTTTGTGAGTGTTTAACCGATGGAGCTTTCATGAGAAGCCCCAACTGTTTAGAAACATTTACAGTTTTATATATGGATTTTCAAGCTTGAGATGAGGTATCCAAAAGTGAAGCTACTTCATTTCCTAGTGTAATCTGAAGACAATTATCTCATAGCACAGTCCACGCTGGTCAATTTAGGCCAGATAATTTCTAAAAATGGCTTAATTTCCTCTCCTGTGAAACATAAAGACAGCAGCCGTCATCAGTGCCAGCCTTTCTGTCAGTCTGTGATGTGGCCCAGGGGGCCCCAGACGCTGGCTACTAGCTCTGAGGCGCTGATGGACAGATATGTTGGTGCATTCACATGTCCAGTGTCTGGGAGATGTGATTACTTCTGACAGCTTGTTTGTTCTCATTCCACCTGGCTGGAGCCAACCCCTGAGCTCCACCACAGGACAAAGCTGCTACTATGCAAGCAACAAAACATACACCTTAATAAACCATTCTGAAGTGTTCTCTCAGCCAAGCATTAAAGCACAGCCTGGCTGATCAGCCAAGGAAAGCACTGATGAGCACAAGAGACACAGTTTATAATGTATTTTCAGAGCAAAATAAACCACAAAAACCGTGAAACTTTTTGACATTTTAAATCCAATTTACGGTACATTCACATCGTTTTATTTCACCCATAGTGATATAAATTTAATAGACACAAGCAGTGATTAGACTGGCCTTCATTTCTATTTTGCCTGTCCAAAAATGCCTTTTATGATATTTTCATAATTCTTGAGTGTCACCATGATGCTCACATTTTATTTTTATTATCATGTATTTACCTGTAATACTAAAATGTGAAGTAATTTGTACTTTGAGTAATTTATTAAGCAGGCCCCTCTTTGTATTTACATGAGTAGGTTCATTGACTGGTAATTTTTACTTTGACTTGGAACATTTTTTATTGAAGTAATTGTACTTACCAGAGTACTAACTTTGGTTGCTACTCTACCCACCATCAATAAAATGACAGAAACCATTTTTGGCCAAAATTTTATCTAAAATATTTTTCAATCCTGTACTTTGTTCTATCTGCTTACATGAAGAGGACAGAATTATGATCTGTACTACAGCCAGACATTAGGGGGTGATACAGGAGTCATTTTGTCCATTTTTAAATGGGCTTCTGCGTTAAAACTGTAAAAATGTTGTTGACTCTTTGACTTTCTAAGGTAGCATCTCACATCAGATGATCAAAATCACAATTTGACACCCAGCACTTTGTGTGATTTACTTATTGGCAAATATTACTTTGCTTACATGCTAAACAGAGATGGTAGACATGCTAATCTTCATAGCCTACTTGTTTAACTATTCTGAGCATGTTGCCATACTATTGTTAGCACTTACATTAAAGCTCCTCTGTGCCTAAGCACAGCTTCACATAGCAGCTAGCATATTGACTCTTATTTGAACAGAAACAGTTATTTTCTCACTTTCTACCCTCTGCTTTGTAATGCCTTTCATTGATTAGAACTTGAAACTCTGTCAATATTTAAAAAACAAAAACCTTCCAATATTAAGTAAAGTGGTTATCAAAATTTTAGATATCTGCCAAATCAGAGAAGATTCAAAAATAAGCAAAGGAAATTACACAACATGCTCTCCTGAAAATCGTCATTACTTTTAACTACAGTTCTGCTTCAACTTTGTAAATCTTTAGACTCTTTTTAAGAAATGGATTTGGTGCCTGTGTGCAGTCATGTGGTGACATAACGGGTATGTTTGTGTGATAACTAATGCGTCTGTTTTTATGATCCCGGCTGCTCTGCATCTCCACAAAGTGCTTGGCTGTTTACAGAGACATCAAACCAAATCAATAGGCTGTGAATGGACAGGTCACTAAACACTGACACCCTCATTAAGACAACCAGCTCATATTTTAGAGGCACACATGAGCACACACCCACACCGCAAACACAGCCCACTCACACATCCAAAAATAAGCAAAGAAAAACATACACCCATAACCTTTTTCAGCATTCCTGCTGGAAAGCCATATTTTAAGTAATCTTAAATAAAACACCCACTGTTCATCTCCCTCATGCCTCTGGGTATGACAAATAAGACGTCCTACTCAATAAATGAATTCAAGGAAATTTTTCTATGTCATGTTGCTGGGAGCATGAAATATGTGAATGATCATTCACCAGCAAAGCTCAGCGAGCACCATGGAAACCTGAAAAAAGGAGAAAAAAAACATGAAAGTTTTTGAAGGACACGACTCCAGCTCATCTATTCAGTAAGTATTTTAGGGCATTCATGTAATTCTTCAGAGGTTTGGATGAGCTCTGCTAAAATGTAGCAGTTTTCTGGAGGAAATCTTTAGCCTCCTGGTGAAGCTCTGTGAGAGAAGTTGGCAAACTCCATCGACTCAAAATACATGCACATACCAAAGCGCACGCACACATACTTGCACTTTAGCTGTTCAAAGCCACCGGGGAGACGGTAGGCAGACTTTTGAAGGTGGCCCCCTGAGTTGCAGACCACTCTCCACTCATGCACATTCACAAAGCATATCATTAAACATAATAGGGTTTTTATCACCGACTGTCAAGAAATACCGCTGCATTTGCATTCAAATTTAATTTGCCATACTGAAGCTCATGCATCCAAGAAATTTTCCTGTACACCCTCCACCTTGTGTCTCACACATATGCACACACGCACACACACCCACACTCACACACATGCACACACACATGCTCATGATTTTTAATACCACCATAAACAGGGAAGATGTTGCATAAAGTCCCTATATTTTAGTCTCACAGTTCCTACAATTCTGGGATGTTCACTGCTGTTAATTCATAATATAGTGTGAACACATACAATTTTATATAATCTGTTAATGCTGCTCAGTTGATGCAGAATTTCAAAGCATCCAGTAAGTAATTTGGATTGCTCCCTAGAATAATATTTGTGAATCTCTTTAGCATTTCTGTAAATCCACTAATTAGCCAAAAGTTTTAGTTCTACTAAACTAGCAGTGTGATGTAGAATAATGAATGTCAAAACAAATTATGCTAAAAATAATTGAAAAAGAAATTATCAGCCTGTAGGTGCATTTTTACCTTTTGTCCCCTAATCTAAAACAAATGCAATCACTTACATCGGAGGACTGGAGCTATTTTGAAAAAGTGCGACTCCTCGTTTCTCAGCCTCTCTGTCTCTTTTCCTGTCTCTTTTCACCTGGAGTAATGCAGACTCCATTTCACCGACAAAATATCCTCTGTAGAAGCTGTCAAAGTGTTTACCCACAGGCCTGAGTCCCTATCTGAGGCCTGACATCTAATATAGAGAACTGGCCTGCAGCGCCCACAACCTTCCCTGCCAAACGTCCACACCGACCGAGAATGAGAGAGGGAGGGAGGGGGAGAGAGAGTGGGGGGGTGGGGGTAGAGGGGGGTGAGACAGAGTGAGGGAAGAGAGACAGACAGGAGCTGCTGGGGCAAGAGAGGAGATAGAAGAAGAGGAGAGGGGGTTAGAGGACAGGAAGGAAGGAGAAGAGGGTGAAATGAGAAGCAGAGAATGAGTGAGTTGTAATTCTCAATAGTCTTCTCTCAGTAGAAGGGCATAAAGTAACTAAACACAAACACTACAGTATGTCTTCACAGGGTGAGAGGGAAGAAAAATCTCAAGGGGGTCATGCCATACCTTTGCCTGTGACACCAGTGCCATTCTGTCAACCATAAACCCTGATCCTAACCCAATGCACTGCTATACATGGGGTCTAATGACACTGAAATGGCTTAACATTTCATATTCAGCATCTGCTGCTAATATGTGCTCATGAATTTGTTCTGCAGAATTTCTTTAATGTATTTACAACCTTGTCAACCTTGACAAAGAGAAGGTATATCCAGCCCTTTAAAATCGAATCAACTTCCTGGGCAAAAACACTGTTTTTTCCTCAGGTGTTTATGCAATAAATGTGCTACTTTATCACTTTATTGTACCTTTGGAGTGTGGAGGGTAATGAAAGGTACATGTTTTACAACCTATAAGGAAGACATTTCTATAAAATGGGAGCTTCCTCTTGAGCACCATCAAGTTTTACTATCATCTTTAGCTTGCACAAGGAGAGCAGAACCTAAACGGTGGCTGCCTCTCACTCTCAATCACACACAGACACAAAAACACACTTAGAAATGCTGTCGAATGCTGCCAAATGTGCTCATGTTATATGTACTGTATGTGCACACAATCACACACACACGCACACACACCACACACGTTGGCTGCACAATGGGGGACCTCAATCCAATTAGCTTGATTATTAATTAAAGCATGCACTCAGAGGAGAGCTGGCACTGGTGGAGGCGGCCCAAAGGGGGCGTCTGCTGAGAGGGCTCTGGACTCACTGTAGCAGTAGGTGATTAGGCTGCTTGGCCGACACACCTATCCATGCTCTTAGCACACACATACACACGCACACACACACAAACATACGCACACACATGCACACACTTGCACCACATGCACCGTGCATGCATTCACCTAAGAGTGTACATGCATTTCACACGTGAAGCTCTTCACCCTCTCTTATCTTGCAACTTAAACAAAGACACACAGACGTGTTCCCTTATACAAAGAGACAAACAGTCATCGGATTTCCATACATATAATGCGTCTTTGTGTCTTTATGAAAGCATGTTCTCTGCCTTTCCTGCAAAGCATAGAGTGAATAGGGAAAGAAGAAAGAAAAAGGGAAGGTTGAGGAATACTGCTGAGGAGGAAAATTAAAGATCAAAAAGGAAAAAAAAAAGCTTGCCAGACCACTAAATAGGGAACAACATTAATGAGCAGCTGCAACCAACTGTTTGTGTGAAATTAGCAGAAATGAAAAGGATGTGCTTGATTTCATCTGAGTAATGTGATTTTTTTTTGATAATGGGATTAATGTTTTAGGCCTTTATTTTTTTAGAGAACAAAATACTTCATCCTCTGAATAATTATGTTTCGTAAGGTATTCAATTTGTAATATATTTAATAATGTAATATATTTGGAAGGAAAAAAAACTCAAAATGTATATTTAAGCATCACTGTTTTAACTACCAAGTAACATCTTATAAAATCCTGCTCCTGTGACAAAGCATTTCAACCACGACAAACCTTTAAAAGGACAGATGAACTGCCTGCTGAGATGATTCATAAGACTGTTCTCCACCCTGTATCGCATCTTATTCACCTTCATATGTAACTTGCTGCTAAAACGTTGCTTATAGACTGACCTTCTGTTTTTTAAGCCTTGTCTATTCATGATGAATGTAATATAGTTATGCCCAAAAATGTTACATTTATATGTTGTATTAAAGCAGTTTTATTACAGTCCTTATCATTTGTCAATAAATCTGGAAATTCAGCTGGGATTTGCATTCATTATATTTTGAAATACATGTTTCACAGGCATGTATTAAGCAGTATTTTTAAAAATGTGAGTATCTCACCTCAAAACTAAATCTACTGATTTATTTTCACTTTTGTAAAAAATTTATTCACATATATTCATAAACTGAGTGTATGCTTATGCTGTACCAGCCCCCCACAAAAAAAAAGCAAAGACACAGACTTGCTGGGTTTTAATTGCATATTTTTTGCTTGTGTAAATATATTAAAAAGTCATATTAATATGGCAACTGTTTTTTTATTGCAGTCTTATATCTCATGTTTTCTCTGTGCAAGTGAAATGTAATAAACGTCACAGGCACCAGAGCTGAGATTAATTTCATGTTAACTATATACTATTTTAAAAGGTCCTTGTTCAGTGTTAGATATTATTGCATGTGATGAGGATGGGGCGATGAAACACAGCCTTGGAGGCAAGGCTCCTCTCATCGTTTCATCCAAAGCATCGAATTAATGTGTTCTGCTGACCCCCTGACCTGCTGATTTACATTGCATCTCCAAGACACGGGTTGTAATAAAATGTGGACCAACGTATCCTCTCTCTCCTGACTAACCGACTAATGTAATACACAGTGTGCAGAGCTCCAACAGGGACATTTAATGAAAATGAGGAAACGGAGAGAAAAATGGGAGAAAACCTTTCTGAAATTAATCGAGGACCTCTATTAAAGAAACAAAGGTGGAGGAAAAAAAGACCATAATTGAAATCCCACACAGAGGGCTTTCTTTTCTTTACCCTTTCTATGGTAGAACTTTTTCAGTCACAAACTTTTTTTGATGTTGTACTCACCAACAAGCCAAGAAGGGGCTCCATATTACACAGGTACATTTTCCCCTCAAAGTGTTTTGAGCAAACTGAGTGATTTGACAGATGCTCATCTGCAAGCATCTGATAAGCATCTCAAATGGGAGCTGAGCCAGAGAGACCAAACTACAATGTGCAGCTGCAAGGAAAATCAGCCCAAAAAGTAAACAGATTTTTGAAATCCTTAAAATTGAATTTATGCGAAGCCGCTTCAAATGAATGCATCATATTTATCAAAAAGTGGTGCAGCAGGGGACTACAGAAGGGCCGGCCTGTTGCAGAAGCAAACTAGGCAACTGCCAAGAGCAGTGCCTCCTGGAGGCTTCTGCCTACAAAGCCTTCTTCTCCTTTTCTGTTGCCTAATTGGTTGTGTTTCCAAGACTACATCCAAGGACTCTAATGTTGAAACTAGTGTGGCACTTAACAATGTCCGGCTCCACATGAGCACAAAGACAGAATGTCTGTCACAGCTTCAGATAGACCTCATCATAGATTTTATTTCCATTAACTGCTGTGTTTGTGCATTGTACACATGTGTGTAAACCTTTTACCAGGGTTTTGAATAAAGTCAAATTTAAAATGTAAAAAGCATGGCAAAGAAAAAAAATGACATACAAGATAAACAACCTACACATAACGGACAGGCATACAGACAATAACATAAAGCAGTTACAATGATGTATGTGATAATATGATAACAGTCTGGGAGCAGAGATTCGATTACATTATGGATTGTGGATAATACATGTGTATTTGTGTGTGTGTATGTTTGGATAATAGTGTTAGAGGCACTGATAGGCATCCATGTTGAGTGATCTTGGACAGGCAGGTGTGCAGGATAAGGTGCATGGCATGTATAGTGGTAAGAGACGTTCATTTGACAACAACAATGGTAGCTACTAAAGAGGTTAGCATAGATGCAACCACAGCATCAGTCACATCAGAACCAGAGAGTATCTCTTCATTGAAAGAAAAACAAAGAATGGCACTGAAGACTTTTCTTAATGGAATCAATGTTTTTTGCTCTTCCTCCTAACTAGTTTGACTTACCAACTAACTCTGCTACTAGCACTCTCCTGCAATGTTGTATTGTTGGGATCTGATTGGTTGAAACTAGCCTGTGGCAGACAGAATGTTAGTCCAATCACTTGCCAAGAATTTACTGAAAGTGTCTTCCTTTTGTCATTTTTTTTAATGGATGAGTTGTCGGATAGCTCTGTGTAACAAACCATGTGGCATTTCGGGCCAACCCATGTCAGCACGGTGAAAATACAACAGAAATATATTCAAACTCATCATTTAGCACATCCCACCAGTAGTTGCTGAAAAGCCGTTATCCAGCACACCTAGCATCTTCTGCCTGAAGATGTCCGAAAACAAATTTATCCATTTTACAATTTTCCAACTCACTTAACTAACTCAGTGCAGGAATCAAGGCCAAACGCTAAAAATCTGCTGCTGCTCTGAATTTCTTCTGGCTGCGCTGATTCTGAGGTTAAAGGGCCAGAATCCACCACAGCTATGGACTACAGGGATGTAACATTATTACATTATTTTACCTTCTTATGCTCTGGTTCCTCTAGCATGTTTGCAGAAGCATGCAGTCTTATGGTAAGGGTTAGTTCAGACAGAACATTTTTTTTTGTCTGTATGCATGTAACGATGTTCTGTTAGATAAGATTGAAATTTAAATGTTCTTCCTGCTTTATATTTGCCTTTTGTAATTTACCTTATGTCTAAAAGACAACAAAAATGCTTGAAAAAATGCTTCACTTCAGGTTTCAAAGTTTAAAAGCAGCTCCCAAAACCCACTGTATTATAATATGTATATCAGTACCCATTATCTTTATGTTCCTAAATTTCACTGATTTTCACACTGTTCTTACTGCCACATCCTGGCCTGCATTCAATATTCTGCACACAACAAGCACTTTCACTGGAGCAGTAAACCTTTTCATGTCGCCAAATGCTCATGTGTAACAATGCACACACACTGTACTCTGCCACTCTGCCTCATCGAGGCCATGTTCATTTCACAAGATCCTCTGAACCTGCTGAACCTGAAGTGGCTGCTGTCCAGAGTGCTGATTCTGGAGCTGTCCCGGGTCCTCGCTGTCATCGTGCCGACTGGCTGGAATCCCACTAACAGGACCGGTGGCCAAAAGTTTGTCTTCACCAATCAGGCTCATCATTTGCTTCATCTGATAAACCCGCTATACTGTGTATCCTATGTATGCCAAGCAACCATCACTTTCCTGCCTCTCCATGACTAGAGAGAGATTATTTTTTGTTCATTGCTTAATGTCTGCAGCAAGTTTCACCTAGTTTAACTCTGCTCTTCCTGGCAGTAATATTTCTTTGTTGTTGTGAAAGAAAATGGCTTAGTCAGGGCTAATGGATTGATTGTCAAAAAAGGCAAAAAAAGAACAAAAAAAATCAAAACAAAAACAAACAAAAACCCCTGCAGTACCATTATATATATTGATATACCGATATATATCAATCTTGCACTTAACACATTAAAGACAACATAAATAAATATATTTACTATAAATTTCTATGTGAAAACAATTAATCTAATTGATAGATAATTTGCTACTAATGACTGCCTTATTTTTCATTGGTGCTCAATCATAGTATATTTTTAGAGAAAATTACAGGTAAATATGGTATAAGCCACTGGTATGAATGAAAATACAGACTCATTGTTTCTTTCAGTTCCCTCTCTATATAAAAGATATGCAGAGGAGCTTGAGGTGTTTTTCGGTGTCTTCAGGTTTTTCTCTCTGACTTTGGCTGCTGCCCTGCCATGTCTATTTAAAACTGTCAAGCCTGAAGGCAAAATCACGCTTGTGATGTTTGTTTTGCACTTATATAACACTTGCAAATATAACAGAACCATTGTTTATACGTTCTCACTGAAATACAATTTGTTCTTAATGAACCTGTTTAGCTGATAAAGTAACCAAAGTTCTTTATCCTTTAGTTCAATTTGAGCTGATCTTCTCTTTAAGGCCCTCGTGCTGTTCTTTGTAAAAGGTGTGAGGAGTGAGTGTGTTGCTGAGTGGGGGAGTAAATAAGGTTGGATAACAGCTTCTGTCTGTGTGTCTCTTTCACTTTGTAAACGATGTGACTGAGGCTTGGGCGGGACCCTGGATCCCAAGGTTGAGGGGATGTCTGTTGATTGGTGTAGACATTTCCTATACAAGGACCGCCACCTGCTACATTCACACCCACACAGAGATATATTTACCAACACACACATGTATGCATTCACACAGACAAACGCACAGACAGGAGCACCTCTGCACACTTGCTTGAACACACACACACACACACACACACACATACATATACACACACACAGTATCCTCTGGGGACAGGTGGCATAGACCATACGTGGGCGATGCAGCGACCACAGAAGTGATTCTTTACTGCCACCATCCTATCTGATTCTACAAGATAACCTTTGTAGAGCAAGGACACAGGGAGACAGAGACTCTGTCTGACAACATCAACTTCTCCTAGATGGCTGAGGTGAATAGGGGAGCTTTTTAGTGCACCTGAGCTCAGTGTTGTATCCTAAAAAGGACTATTTTCCTTTAGTTTGCTATCCTCAGTTTATGTTAAAAATGTCTATTTATTTAAGAAATTACGTTGTGTTGATGTGTAAGAATTAACAACACACTGACTGATGGATCGTTACTCCTATTGATGCTATTTTACATTCAAACAGCCGACAACTTTTTGCCCTTCACACCCCTCAAACAAGACTGTCTCGAGACTGTCTTGTGTAAAGGGTAAAACCAAGGCCGTTTTCAACATTTCAGACATTTAAATGGCCAGGGCTGAAAATTGAGTTTGTTGAAAGTGCATAATGGGAATCTGTTAGAGAGGAATGAAAATGGGTAGAAAAGGAATGCCATTGTGGAGGAAAATATCACCTGTGATGTGGCATTTGAATTAGAATTGAATGCATTACACAACTTCTGAAAGATCTCAAACTTTGACTAAAGGAAAAGTGACATGACCTGAACCCCTCTGCACACTGCATACCTTCAAGTGATCAATACCTACATTGTATTTTACTGAAGCCTGAAATTATTGCACCTGCTGTAAAATGCCAAGATGTAAAGGGAGGTTTGTTGGAAGAACAAACATTCGAAAAAAGAACAAATGTCAGTGAAATTTACATAATTCAAAATGAGCCAGAGAAGTCTTTCCTGCCATTTTCTCTCACACTGTATAACTTCTGCATTTTTATTTTCACACAATACATACTCACTTGAACTGAAGCTATAAATTGCGGTATATTGATGAATTCAAGCAAGGCAAAAAAACAAACTGAGAGGAAAGGATAATGACAGAATTAAAATACAACACAAGTCTTTATGATGATTGCAGAAGAAGTGAGTGTGTGCTGCAATGTGCCAATAATACATAATAGAATTGCCAGTAGCATTTATTTCATGCTGTGTTTAATTCTGCAGGAATAATGATAAAAGGAAACAATCAAAATGCATGCAACACAATAAAGAGGGCGACGGAATGGGCTATTACTCTCCCACAGGGAATGATTGAGCCCTAAGTGGGGGTTGGCTGAATAAATCACACTCCTATCTACAGTAGCTTATGACCTCCAGTGAAACCATCAGCTTCTCCTCTGAGTTTCTCTCTGTACCTGTGTGTGATGGGCTGGTGAAACTATTTTGCACATATATATCAGTTGTTACTCCCGACTGGTCACATATGGCAGCTTAGTTGGACCCTTTGGTGTCACTTTTTAAAGCAGGGCATGCAACATCTGTTAGCGATGCATGGGGGCTTTTAAGTAACTGCGATGTAAACCAATCCATAGAAACATTGTATGCTCAGGAGGGGTGTTGGAGGGGTCTAGGAAAACTGTTTCTAAACCAACCCAAGAGGTTTTGTTGCCTAATCTTAAGAAAGTAGTTGTGGTCCCCAAACTGCAGCTGTTTCACAATGTTAAATATGTGTGTTTTTAAAAGTAACACTAAGGGGGGTCCTGACCAAACATCAGTTTGTAATCAGTCGAAAGTGAGAATGTGTTGTTGTACACAGCAGATGTTTCTGTGTGTGTGCAAACTTGAGTTTGTTTGAATACAAATTGCTTGTTGCACTTAATTTTTGTTTTTTAAAATAATAAAAAAGTTTGATTTTGGAATTGCTGATATAAACTTAAAATTTGTAACTTTAAACTTTAAAAAGTCTTGGAATGGGACTGTATCTGTATTGTACATTTTGTTTATTTATTTTGTAGCCTGTCACTTACTTTATGGATAACACCAGTCAGAGAGTGAGGAAGATAAACAGCAAAGGTGACTAAACATAACAAGAATAAAACTTAAAAATATATTACAGTGTCTGTGAACATTTTTCTGCCTGAGTCAGTCTGTCTGCAAAGGTGGCTGTTAAACAATAGAGTAAACAAAATCCCATAATCCCATGGTACTTCACAGGGTTTCAGAGCCATAAAAACACAAACAATGCAAAAAAATCAATGTGAAAATGGCTTTCAAAACTAACAGTTCATTTTCATCGTCTCCCCATTTTATAGTCTTTTTCTAGTTTTACTAATTTAAGAAGACCTCTTTTAATGTAATTTAAGATGATCAGCTCATATTTATGCCTCAGGAAATCCAACTTTTGGATGTGTAAGAACATTAAACTCAGGTAAAGACCCTTTAAAAGATTTGTTCCCATGAGAAAATCTTTGTATTTCTTGGTGAAATTTGTGAAAAATTAAAATAATGAGCCTCGTCTTTGTACTGCAGGTAAAGTTTTTTTGCTCCTGAGTGTAACTGTTAATAGGGGCTGTCAACATTTTACCTAATTACAGTCGTAATTCCAGTGTAACACTTGTGTATTTTAAGGATGTGGGTTTGCTGTCGTGGATACTCACACACATTTCTGTTAGCAGAAAAGTTGTCTACATTTGTATGTTAATGTGTGCCTCTGCATCTCATTGTGTCTTTATGCACAAGTCAACCAGTATTTGTGTGTGTATACAAAGGTATTCATTTACCCATGCCTGTGTGTGTGTGTGTGTGTGTGTGTGTGTAAGAGAGTGTGCATGTTTGTGCATATGTATTTGTCTACATGTTTGCGTGTCTCTTGTGCGTGTGTCACCTCCTCCATTTCTATGGAAATCAAACGCTGCAGCAGCCACAAGTTTACACATTCCCCCTGTTTTGACTCCATTCAATCAACTGTGTGCATAATTACCCTGGTGCCGTATGGTAATCTATTGGGACCCAAATATTGCAGTTTGACAAATCCTTCATTTGTATTCAGTCGCTACACAAAGCATCAATCGTGCTTTAGCACACTCGCTGCCCACCAACCCCCATACCCTCGCCCTCCCTCCTCACAAAAACACACACACATACACATACACACACACACACACACACCCCGCCAACCACGCCCCTCCTCACTCCCCAGAAACACAGAGCAGTGTGGAACCAAAAGCTGGCTGATTAGAACAGCAAGACATGCTGGGATCTGGGTTTGTCATTAATATTTCCCTCTTCCAGATGGTGCCTCCTACAATGCAAAAAGATACCACCCCTGGGCCAGCAGACAGGGAGGGGCTTTGTTTTGGAGGGAAGGACAAAATGAAGAAAAAAAAAAACTAAGAGTTGAATTAAACATCCTTTTCCCCCCTAAAGATGGAAGGCCAGATGACAGCAGTTGGAAACTGTCTCTCACTGCACACACTTGTAATATTACAGCAACTCTTTCGTCACTGTTTTTATTGTTCGATCTTAATATTCATTGTAAAAGACATCTATCATATGACAATTAAGTTATTCAAGTGGCATTTATCTGTTTAGATTACACTCGACAACAAAAAAGGAGGAGATCCATCCTGCAAACTGCAGGATGATTTGGTTTTCTTAATCCTCCAAAATTATGTGCATATCTCATCAATGCACACACATACTGCTACACAAATCCCCACAATCCCACACTGCCTGAGGGTGACTGTTTGAACCAGTGACATTTTGAGCCTTATTACATGCTCACAACACAACACAGCACAACAAACAAGTAGACCAATTTCAGTTTTCGCTTTCTCCCTATTCTGCCCCCTCACTGTCATTTTCTCTCCTCTTTGATTCTGTTTGGGATTGAGGATGAGAGCTGAGGAAGAGGGCTGCAGTAAACAAGGGCGGAGAGAGAAAGAGAGATTAGCACCAGCTAATAATCCCCTCTTTCAACACGTGCAGCGTCATATTTCGAAATTAAAGTGGAGTGCAAGAAAAGGGGGCTTATAAAACATTAAACGTCCTCTGGCTCAATCGTTGTGTGCACATTACACCCCTCCCAGCTCTGCCCCGGGGGCCTGCAGAATACTGTGGAATTTGCAGTGCTGGAGTAAACTAAAGCCATACATCACCCAACTGATCAGGCCCTGGGAGAGGGGCCCGGGCCAATCATTTTAAGGTTAAACAATGTAATTTGGATCTTGTAAGTGCAATTTATTTTGCCCGTCAGACAGAGGCATTGAAACATTTTCTCTTTTTTTCCTCCTCCTCCTCCACTAGATAAAAGGGAGGATGCTATTTGGGAGAGAGGGAGGTGGGACCCACAGAGGTGAGACATCAGTGGTCATTTGCTTGTCAGTGAGAAACAAGTAGGAAGTGAAACAATGAGTCACTTCCTTGAATAGACATTGGAGCTGTTCATCTGGAGATGATTAGAAAAGACTGTCTATCAACATGGAGGTCAGAGATAGAGAGGAACATCCTTATTTACTATTAGGGTAAGCAGGCATGTATGAGCCATTTCCATTTTACTGGGAGTCAAAAGGAAACCAAGGTTAAACTAGTTGAAATACTGCAATAACATGACAACATGCTAAGGGCGATGTGCACAGTAATGCTTTGAGCTACTACTGCCCGCATGAAAACACACAAGGACGATGCTAACATGCTGATGTTTATCATGTAGACTTTTACCATATGTGCCATATGTGTAGTATATTAGCAGGCCACAATATCATAAGCTCTAGACACAAAACGCTGTTTGTATTTACACACACACAAAAAAAAAAACTGGGAAAATGAGTTTTGATGATAGTGCCAGATGAAAGGATCACAGTTAAAGTTTTTAGGGGATCATCAACATGCACCAAATTTCATGGCATTCCCTGTAACAGCTGTTGAGACATTCCACAAACGTCAACCTTACAGTGTTGCTCCAAAAAAAGACTGAGGGGACCACATGAGTCTTTTGGATTTATCCACTGGGGACCATGAATATTTCTATGAAATGTCTATATAATAGCAGTTTTGTATGGATCATTAATAGAACTACTACTCGCTAGTATTTTATCACCAAAAAGCATGACTCCAATTTCCAGAAGAAGTAAATTCTTCATAAGAAGCTTCTCCTTTTTAAAAATAAGGTATGCTTCTGATGAAAAAAGGAATGCAAATGAGGAAGAGGAGATGTCTTGATATGACTAACTATGCTTTTTAAATACTGATTATAGGTCAGCTCAAAAAGCCCATTGACCACTGTGTGCATGTAACAGCTTAAGTGGACACAAACATCATTGATTTCCCTTAAGGCTACAGAGTAACCTCGTTAAGGAAGGTCAGGAACTTTGCCCCTTGAACCTTTGATACAACCTGTTTTTTAGTCGTTTCCACAGTTCAACTGGTATTTTTTTTAGTCCTGATACTCTAGTGACCACAACCAAAGTGTACCAGTGCTAATGACAAAATATCAGCTATTAAATCCATGGAGATGTTATGGGTTGACTCAATAAGAATGGGATTAAATACTCTCTGAATCACCATAAGAGATTTGCTGACCACAAGACACAAAGACAGTTTAATGTCCCCTCCAGTGAGAGCTGTTATCCTCTGCTTGTGAAAATATATATATATATTTTGGTTATGTCTCTTAATGCGTGCCGGGGTTGGTGCCGGTCAGGAAATCTCTTGCAGTTTAGAGGATTAGAAGCTACAAAGTGCCGCTGGTGGAAAGAAAGAGCTAGCCATTTGAGTGATACAAGTGAATTAAGAGATTAAGATGGTTTAGAAAGACTGATTACAAAACCATAGGGGGTTTAGGAATGGAAAGACAAACCTTGAGATGGGATAAATCCCTTGTACTTTTCTTTTACGTGCTTGATATTATTGTGCCTCGCGCTAAAACAAACACTCGAGCCACCAAAACCTGTTGAATCGATTTGAGTCTCTAGATTAAAAACTGTTTGATGAGGCAGGCAGAAGCATTGAAATGACTTCGTCGGGGTTGGTATCAACCCTCATTTGTATTTACAGCCTTCCTCTTCATTATCAACAAGTGATAATCCTCACAATCTCACAATGCTGCTGTTTGGAAGAAAGAGTGTACTGAGCAATGGCATACTTAATTAACTCTAACAGTTGCAGTGAATTTTTGCAGCCACAACAGTGTGGTTGTTGCTACTAACTTGTTATTAGTATTGCGGCTGGTTGGACCTTTGCTACCATCTCCTAATCACATCTGGCTTGACACTTGGTCTTGTTTCGCTGGATATTAGAGATCGCAATCTTGTCATTTAGAATGAAAGTGCAAACGTGACTCAAAGCCTTAAAACCTCTTACTTGTCATAATGTCAAATACACTTCAGCTGTTTCCTCTAATATGACACTGAAATAGAACAAAGAAGAACCTTCTGAAATTTGCATTCTTTTCAATCTAGATCATGTTGTGATAATTATCGCCACCATTTACCAGAATTAATTGAATGAATAAAATTATCTCCAACATCTGAATTAATCCACATGACAAAATTGAATTCCGTCCCTCTAAAGCAAATAAGCAGACGACGTATGTGCTTCTGTTGTGGATGGACTCTTTAAGTGGGTCTTTAGGTGGCAGATTAAATCCCCCCCCCTCCTCTTAGAATGAACAACAGTCCCTCAGCGGCTCCCAAACACAGCGAAAAGTCCCACAGTGGAACGTTGTTAATACAAAGAGCAACAGTAAAGTTTAGCAAAGGCTACACTGCCAGAGATTATTCTGGAACAAATCGATCTAAAAGTAGCCTGCCAGGCGGTGCAACTGTGTCCTCGGAAAGTGTTGAGGAGAAGAAGAACAAACGGAATGAATAAGAAAATGAAAAAAAAAATGGAGAACAGATAGGGGGGAGATAGAAAGTGCTGGCCACTGCAAAGTCTCCAAACAAAGAGGATATGTGAGGCGTGTACCTCAAGCCTTTCTCCCTTAAAAGAAGAGCCAGTAAGCACTTTTCTCCGCGCTGAAAAGCTAGCTCTCGCTCTTCGTGTCACATCAGCAGTTTTTTAGCGAAGCTCACAAGCACCATATCCAGGTGAGGGGTGTATGTTAAGGATTTCTTCCTTTCCCCTATCAGTCTCTTTCACTCTTGCACTCCTCTTCCTCGCCCCACCCCCGCCTCTCTGTTTCTCTCATCCTCTGCCAATATGTCTCTCCCTCGTCTTCCCCCTCTCCCTCTTTCACTTTACAATTCTCTTTCTGTCTCCCTCAAGATGTTTCAAAGCCCATATCACTCCTTTCAGTCTCTCCATCCTCTCTTTTTGTCAATCTCTCTTTCTCCAAAGCTCCAATATTCAGACTGAGTTTGTGCATATGTGCAGTTGTCTTCATTTGCTCTCAGTATTTTTACAGCATCCTTTCAGCAGCTTTAAAAGACTGAAAAAATCCATGATCCATGATCTCTCCATGATGAACATACATGCTAAAGCAAAGGCTCATCTATAAATGTATTATTCTCTATTAACTTCTTATCAGAAATAAAAAAATGTCAGAAGGATTTGTGAGGAAATGGCTAAAAAATTCTTGTGATAAGACTTTTGATTTTGTTCAAGATGTATATTCATGGCAGTTTTATTTTTGTTTCCACAGCTCTTTTTTTTCCAACATTTAATGGCTAATCACATTGTGGAAATCTTGTTTACTGATGAAGGACAAACAGAATATGTGCAAATGACTTTAAGCACACACTTAGACAAACACACACAAACTAGAGGCTGACGTGTGAGTGCGCACCCACTCACACATACACACACATGCAAGGGTCGCTGGGTGGTTGAATAGCAGAGCTATTCATGCGACTGTAACACCCCCGACTGCGAACACCACTTTCCCTAGAAAGTGAAGCTGGGGCACAAATCACATTTTCTGCACAATTAAAGCAGGGCTGTGGCTAAGTGTATCAGAGACTTGCTCTCCGCAGGAGCCCAGGGAGTAGGAGCAGGCCCCGTCCCCTCTCCCCCCATAATGGCAATGTGATGAAGATGGTTTCTCTGTAATTAGTTTCTGAAAGTTCTCATTCAGTGAGTGAAGCCACAGAGCGAGCGGCACAGAAAAGGCCACTTTGTTCTGCAACCCTGCACTTACAGCACAGACCTTCTTTGAAAGGAGACTGATGACAAATCGCATTGGACAGGTGTGTCTGTAAAACTTTTTTCAAAAGAAAAAATAAGGCTTGCGCTTTTTCACATGTAAGTGTCTTAATCAAAAAATATTTTAGTACTGTTCTTTGATAAGAAAATCTGTGCATGTGTACCAATGTTATTTTATGTCTCCTGTTAATTTTTTGGCAGATTTTAATAAAGAAAAAGGCCTGCAGAAAGGAGGACATGAACACTGAATACAAACTTACATGAGCTGCCTGAGGAGCAAAATTAACATCAGCGTAAGGATATAAATAGGCAAATAGTGCGACAGTCTTCTGGAAAGCAGCAGATTTTCAAATTGTTACTTTGAATGTAGTGAGTTGAAAGAGAACTTGTGGGTTTGAGTTCACTTGCAGCCAAGATAGTAACACTATATTACCCCATTACACCATGTTCTACCAGGGAGATTATTTATGAATTTAAAGTTTCAATTTTATTTATCATAGCTGTAATTAAAAGTTAAGCATAGCCTTTGTTTGGGGCCTAAAGTAAAAATCCATTGAATGAAGCCAATAATTAGAAAAAAATAGCTCCCTTTTCTTTGTCATCAGGAGTCTGGATGCTGACTAAGGTGGGTGAGGTGGAGAATAGATGCTTTTCAGGAGCTGGAGACGATAAAATAAAGGAGCAGCTGATGGGGCATTATGATTTGTGATCATGTCCCATGTTGGTAAGAGATGGAACAGCATGGAACATTTTAGGTTTGCTTGATTTGGCCATGTGAGCCAAATGGATGATGCCAATTGAATTTTATATCCTGGTTCTGACAATAATAAGAACATAACAGAGGCTACGGTTGCAGCTTAACTCGATAAAAGCATTTCTGAAACAAAGTGTGGGAGGAGGAGAATAATGTTGCAATAAAGTAGTCCTTCCAGTATAAAAAAACTGCTAACCTGTATTTTATTAGTATGGACAAGTTAAAAAATTAAAGCTTCTTTAACAAAACTCAGGAATCATTTTACAGGGTTTTTCTGCCTAAACTGTGTTGCTGCAAAGACAGAACAAGACTTCAGTGACTTTACAGAAAACATTCCTTAGCAGATGTGTACAACCTCAGACAACAAAGTCAGATGAAAACAATCACACAACCTGTGCTGCTGACTGTTGTGCTGCCAGCGCCACCAGCTGCCTGATGAAGGTGCCTCGTTGCCAACTGGCTGATGAAGGGCCAGTGAGGCCCCCACTAACAGTATGCATAGTGAGTGTGAGTTATAAGGAACTCTTTGTAAGCGAGCGTGGACAAGATTTTCAATCGGATGTTGGATGTGGGACCACTGTCATCATTATTCAGTCTCAGAATTCAGCTTTTGGGCAGCAACAAGCATTGCATCTACCATGCCTGGTTATTGCTTAACAGAAGAAAAATATTTGGATGCAAAATTAAAACAAGAAAACAAAAACATGTTTGTATGTCATGAAATGTAGCTATTGCGATACAAGAAAGTTGCAGGTGGATGCTTGAATTTGTCAATTAGAAGTATTTAATGTCTTGATTGAAGCCGAACACACAGAAACATCGAAACTGAAGCTAAAAATAAATAATTATTCAAAGTTGTGTTCATACCATTTACTGTAAACAGAAAGGAAGATTAAATTAAAGACTGACTCAGCAGAGATGAACATGCAAAAACACTCTAAGAAGGGGGGCGCTACAGGTCTGGTGACAGTCAGTACACATGGAGAGATAACATTTTATTCTGCACCACAAAGGGTTTTTATGAATGATTGAGGGTCCGGCATGGCTGGCGGCGGAAGCAAGATGCATGGGACTTGATTGTTTCCTTTACAGAACCATTTTAAAGCAACACAAGTGCACTTTTGCTGCAGAGGGAGGGCTAAAGCAGCAGTTTTAGATAGTGGATGTTTGAGAGACAGGGTGGCACAAAAGCAGCTGATTTGGGAAAATAAAGAAGGTACTGATTGGTGATTGGCTCCTGTGTGGTTGAAAGAGAGGATGCTGACAGTTTCAATCTTACATGACTGGACGATACAAAAGAGGGATCTGCTGATTAAAGTTTAAAATGACCACCAGAGAAAGAAGCAGGAAAGTTTATGGAAAGAAGTCAAGTGGAGTAGCCTCAATGATTACAGAATGAAGGAATAGAAAATGAAGATGTAAGAACTGAAGTCTTCTTGATTGTAATTGGGCAAATTCCATTAAAATATGCAACAATACACTGCAATATTCCATGGTAAGCTCACTGGAAACAATAAAGCAATGGTTTGTCCTGACCTCATATCAGATACCATAATTAAGTTCTGATGATATATGATGTTGAGAAGCCCAAGAACTGATTGTGGATCAGTTATTTTTCACAAAATTTTTACATGAAGGACTTTCATTTTTGAATATGATATCAAAGAGAGGACAAGGATTTTTTTAAAAAGAGGATTCCTACAGGAACCTAAAAAAAACACTTAGAATTGAAATTAATGCAACACTTTTTGCAGCCATATTGGATATTTAAGTCTGAAGGTTTCATTTTCATTTTATCACGCTGATGAAACTTGGGCTGTGTGAGAGTCAAAGTTACCACCAAGTATGCACCGTTTGAAAGCTGCACCAATATATCCTTGAGTCCAATTCGGGTTCTCAATATGACATCTGTGAAGGGGGAGATTAGAGCATTAATCACAAATACTTCCTGCTGCCGCCCGGGATAGCCGCGAGGAAAATGCATGTGACCCAAGCATGAGGAATTCTCAGGAGCTGTCAGCCGAGATCAAACTCATTTGCAGACCACAAGCTTTGGCGTGCAAACACACCGCTAACGTGGACACAATGTCTGAGATTGGATTGTTGCTCCCTCTCCTCCTCTTCTCATCTGCTGGGTTTTAGATTTAGAATTCATGGATGTAAAAAGCAAAGACAACCCACGTATTTTACAAAATAACATACACACACAAAAAAATAAAAATAATGACAAAAAAGGAAATGAAAAATGATTTTTGAAAATAAAAAAGTTAATGAGTTCATCATAAATTCTATGTAAATAATAACACCGCATGCTTGTTTTAATATGTAGTTGTGTTGGATGTCGGGAGGGATGACATCGTATAGAAAAAGGAACTGAATAGTTCTCATGTTTGTATTCTTTACACTCTTTTACCTCCATATCCTCATTAAGAACAAGCACAGTGTAATGGTGTAAATAGATGGGATCTATATTCCCCTTTGTTAGGATGGGCTCCCTGTTTATTCAAGCCTTCCCTCTTCTACCCTATTAGCTGCAACCCCAATGACCCAATAACCATACACACACACATACACCCACACATGCACACACCTTTTCTCTTCAAGGACAAACAAAGAAATTCACTGGACTGTGTATATTTACATATGTGCCTCTGTATTTGTGTGTTTATGCCTTATAGCTCCAGTCGGACTCTGAGGATGTGTTTGCATGGCGCTGCCTTACGCCTTCATACACCGCAGGGAGGTCATAGCTTCTAACCTCTTTACTTTTTAATATTCTTTCATCTCTACCGGGCTAAATCATTGTCCTGTATCCACCTATTCTAAGCACACAGTGTTGCTACAAGGTAGAGTTTGCCCGGAGAGGATACACAGCACACGGCCATGATGGACGGTGTCATAAAGTTGTGACTGAGGCTGTTCTTTGCTGTAACTAGGCCCAGAGTGGAGGGGTGAGGAGAATGTATGTGACTTGTGGAACCAAGATGGCCACACGTTGAGAGGAAGTGGAGAAGCGGTGGCAGTGGAGCCGGAGAAGCCCGCGGCTTTGGTGATAATCTCAACACACGGCGAGCCCAGAGCGCGGAGCTGGCGGCCATCGGTTTGCGCTGCTCCTGTGCCTGTCACGTTTCCGCCACCTCCCAGCAGAAATAACCAGCACTGGCAGAGCTGGTGGCCGGATGCAAGGAGGTGCCAGTGGCTATAACAGCAGATATATCGCTTATGAGATCAGATGTCTGCAGGGCTAGAGGAGCCATGAGAGACTGTGAATGAGAGAGAGAGAGATGGAGGGAGAGAAAGAGAGAGAGAGGGAGAGAGAGAGGGAGAGAGAGAGGGAGATACAGCATTCACATCAGGAGGAAATTGCTTTGCTGCCACAAGCCCTTCGGTGGTAAACACAGCGAGTTAGCGTGTGTGTGGCAGAGAGTGGGTATAATTGTCTTGACATGGACATTGTTTCGATGGACAGAGGGAGTGAGGAGTGAGAAAGGAGGAAAGTAGGGGGTAGTAAGGGGTGGCTGTGAAGTATGGACTCAGGAAATTGGCATGGCGTTCACACAGTGCCTGGGTAAAAGTGGCTCAACGGCAAGGGGAGAAAATTGTTTATGAAGCTTTCCATCCCCGAATCTAAACTGAACAGCGAGGGGTGGGTGGGGAAGGGGAGAAAGGAGCGGATGGGAGAGAAAGAGAGAAAATTGGATGGGAAAGTGTCTTGGGGAGAAGGAGTTGAATAAGAAAGCAGCAAGTGGAATATATGGATTAGAAATCAGATATAGCTCAGAATGGACTGTGAATCTACTGCAGCCTATAAGCTGGAACTACATCAACTCGGGCCTATTTTCTCTTTTTTCTCACTTCAGAACCTATGGTTATGCACATAACATTATACACTCTCATAATAATTACTATCATAATTCACAAGCTCAACCATTCAGGCTGAATTTATGGCACCATCATTTACGGTTACATAAAATGACATTGTATAAAAATGCAATTGTGCAGTATAGGGGCCATTTTGCAACGTGAGAGCCACATTACCTTGGTGACAAACAATGTAGAAAGTAGATGATGTCATATTCAAGCAGAAAGTATATTATATATTGTAGAACATTTATATAATGAGGTACATAATGTATATTTAAACCACAAACGTCAAGACTCCTCGCTAACCAAATCCTTAGACTTGTATTTGAAGTAGAATCAGAATGTATTTGCTGTACTTACCAAATACAAGTGTCTTTAGTACTTTCATGTGGGGAAAAAAAAGGTGTTAAGCATTTTCATAGTGACTGAAGAGTGTTCATATAATCGCAAGTTTCTTAAATAATTCATCAAATCAGAATATTTAGATCATTATATTTAGGTTTTGCTGCCCCATAATGCTGTGTTGGATTGGTCTAAATTCCTGGAGTCCACATGTGCATCCACGCTGGTGATGGATTTGATCTGAAACAGCTGTGTCACCCCTCATCAATCAGGGCCTCATAGAGAACATACTCTGGCATACTGCTGCATGTGTACTTGTGCATGCATCCCCTCTTTTTTCCCTGCCTCCACCGTCCCATCTGCCCAGGCAGTAAAACACAAACACCAGCCTCGGCTGTCTTGGAGGGATCTGGCTAACCAGCCTTAGCAGCGAGTGTGCTGGGCTCCCCTTTAGCTGTGGCACTGGGCCGTGGGGGCTGTGGGGAGATAATTCTGGGCTCCGCTGAGTGGAGCAGGCATCAGACACATAGGGAGGAGTGGATTACCCCCGACTGGTTGAGATAGCAACAAGCTGCAGGGTGGGGGGGGGTGGGGAGGTGGGATGGGGAGGGGAGCTCAGGCCCAGATAAGAGCACAGGAGAAGGAGCTGGGAATAGGAGGGGATAAAACAGGGGAGGAGGTGGAGTCCTGTATTGAGGTAGTAAGCAGAAAATGGGAGATGAGGAGCCGGTGAATGGATTCTGTGAAGGAATGGATGGATGTAGTGAGACTTAAAATCAGAACAGTGCATTTCACTCAGCAATTGTTTTATTATCAATTCTGATGCTTAACATACTATCAGTCATAAGGTTAAAAAAAAGCTGACATGTAAAGTGACTAACACAGATTTTCTGGTTAAAATGATGTGAATAAAGGGGTGAATTATACAAGACAGAAAGTGAGCAGTCGGTTATGGAAGTTAAGGTGTTTGAAGCAGTGAAAGTGAACAAGCATGTGAATCTAAACAACTTTAACAAGGACCGAACTGTGATGGCTGATGACTGAGACAAAACATCTCGACAGCAGAAAGTCTGTGGGGTGTACCAACCCACACAGTGGTAATCAAGCTATAGTTCCAGCTCGACTGGCAGATGTCTGACGCCAGTGTGGTAGGTGGCAGTTTACACCCTTTTAGGCAGGTTGCAATTAGACTTTCTTTGGGTTTTGCATTTTTCCATCCATCCATATAGAAAGCAAGATAGCCTCCTCATGTGTCAAGAAATGTGTAGTTTCTGCCCTAACATCAACTGTGGTGATACCTGCTTTAAAAGTCCAGGTTTAGCTGAAACAAAACAATAAGTCAGCTTTTTCTGTCAGGTAAACCTAAGGACTAGTGTGCATGCAGGGGTGAAGGCTAGCCTGTCTGGTCTGATCCCACAGAAAAGCTTGTAGCACAAATATCTGAAAAACTCAATGCTGGCCATGACAAAACAAAAGGAGTCCAAACACACAGTGTATTGCAGCTTGTTATGGAGCTGCGTAGCCTCAGACCAGTCAGCTCTCTGGCTGACCCCTGCTCACTGCTGAAAGCACCAACAATGGGAAAGTGAGCATCAGAGCTGCACATGGAACACTAAAAAAAGTGCTCAGTACAGTAGGCTTTGATTTTAATACAGTGTCATGTGAACAGGAAGTGATAGATAAAGACAGAAAGTTAAATAAAATAAATAAAGAAGGATAAAGTGTTTATACAGCATTTTTTCTCTTTTTTGCCAACCCTACTACGTGATAATAAGATAATAACAAGAGTAATACTAAGAGCAAGGACAATAATTTCAGTAATGTTAGGGATTAGGAATAACGGTAACACAATAGTAAACCTTCAGTTCAATGGAATTCAAAGCTTAAATGCAGTTTTGCTTTTTAAGTCTCCAACAGTTTTCCTCTGCAAAGACAGTCAACATTCCTTAGATCATTGCAGCAATTCAGATTTTGATTATCTCACCTCTGTGCAAATTGCTACAATGTTTCTCATTGATTCAGCATGCATTACTGATGTGAAAAAGTGGCCTTTTAAATTGCACCTCTATTCAACAAGTAATCACATCACTTTGTCATCCTTGTACTTTGACCATTTGCGTGTAATATACCTACACATTTCTTTATCGTCTCCTATTGTCCTGCTATATATTTACAATTAGTCAGTCCTTGTAACAGTACCAATAGCCCTGTGGAAAGCACCATAAGTCCCACTCTTTTCTTTTAGTGTCTCTTGAACTCCACCGAGCTCAGAAAAGCAGCATTCAGAGTCTATTCATAAAGCTGTGAGTCATTGTCTAGTTATTACTAATGCTACCTTCAGGCATCAAAGGACTGAACCATAAATGTTGTAATTTGAAAAAATGGATCAGCACTGTGCAGCTGAAGTTAGAGAGTGTAGGTGATCTAGTTTTCCGTGACTTTACAACACACTGACTGTAATTTACGAGGCTGTTGACAAAAGGCACTGTGAATTTTCTCTCTGTTTTAATTCAAACTAATGTTGGGCTACAGTGGGTATTGAGGAGTTAATCGAAACCCCTCACCCTCCTTCATACATCATTGATCTTTGCACTCTAATTAAAGCATAGCCAAGACTATTTAACCAAGCTAACGAGAACAGGCAAATTCAGCCTTCCTCACAGTGGGAGACCATGGCAGTGAAAACACACTCAACCTGCAAACTGAAACACAGAAGAGACGCCGCATTTGTGTGCTGTGCTGTGTGTTTCTCTGACTTAAGTGAGATGAGAAAAAAAACACAACTCTCGCTAAGCTTAACATAAAATCTAACCTGTGCCAGTTCAGTGACTTTTGTTATTACATTTGCATAAATTATACTGAGGTTACTATGTTCTTCCTCATGTTGTAACCAACACAGACCTTGACATCACCATGAGGTTGCTACCAGCCAGGAAACAGTTCACCACACAACCTTAACAAAACAAAACAACAATGTGTCATTCATAAGCTTTGTGTGTTTTGTATGGCTAAAATAAAAATATGTAATGTGTTAATTAGTGAGCTTCAGAGGTGCTGGGATCAGGAGTTTGTTCTGTTTTATGTCTATATGTTTTGTTATTTGTGGACAGAACCAGTGCAGGTTGTTCCCATCGCTTGTACTCTTTATGCTGTTAAACCAAGCTAACCACCTTTTGACTGTAGCTGCATATTTTAATAATATTGTTTTAAAACAAATATTATAGTGGTATCAATCTTCTCAGTTAACTGTCTGCAATTTTCTGCAATGTCTATTTCTTTAAAGTTTTCGAAAAATTAACAAGGTGCAAAGTCAGCATTCATCAAAAACCTGTACAGCTGATGGAAGAAGTTGTTTGTATCAAATATATCTCACAATATTTTCTGTGCTTTTCTTACATCAATGCCATGCTGCACTAATAACACTATACCTATTTTATATAAATCTATAGGCGACCGGATAGGTGTGAATACTCCATCTTCTTGGTCATTAGTTTCCAATGTTTAATAGTTTAGAAATCAATTATTTAAAAAAAAAATGATAGAGGGAGAAAGCGGAGAGTAACTTACAGGAATGAAATGCAACCAGTAGCTCATCTGGTGATGCTCACCTAGGGGCATCTGCTAGCCGGGGTAAAATCCCCATACTGTGAGGAGTCACGATCAATAATGCATCTGCGTGGATGTGAGGGACGCAGCTCAAAGGCATTTGCTTATCTCAGATGCCAGTTACCACTTTCATCCCGGGGACATGCCGCGCTCGTGCAGGGGAGCGTGTGTGTGGGGAGGTCGAGAGAATGCAGTATTTACACACTTCCCATCATGTGTTATTTATTTCACACCTTGATGTTTTCATCTACCCCGATGCCTCTGAGGAAATCAGCACTCATAAAGCAAGAATCAACACAGGACTTTAAAGTCAGTTATGCAACTGTGTTGTGTTTTTTTTTTTGTTCACCTGTTGTCCTAGTTACAGAATCTAACATTTTTGCTCAAGTAAGCGCTCAACTTAGTCCAAAGAGGTGAAATAAGAAAATGAGAGACTGATTTTAACAACAATGAAACATGAGAGGCGGCCACACTCAAAGAAGCTGTCACAGAGGGTTTTGAATACAAAAAAAGAAGTCACTGCAGTCATTTCAGTGGCCATCTTTGACTTTTTATCTCATTGTACTAAACTGATCTGAATCTACAGTACTGGTTAATTATTCAACACAGAAAGTGTTACTGTAGCTGCAGTATTAAAAACCTGGATCATATTTTCGTGAATTTGGCAATAATTTCTCTCAGTTATTGCTACATACTGACTGATCTAATTGCTGAAATCTGAATCTTCTCTGAAACAGCCAGACGCAGCTTTACAACAGCATCCAGCAGGGCAAACAAATGAGCAGTCACACAATCTGACAGGTTGTGAACAAATCCACAGTTCTGCCATGTTATCAAAACTCACATTATGAGGAAGCAAACATGAAGTTTTAAATAAATTTTTCATTTCAACTGTCCAATAAAGTCTAATGTTATAAAACACACTGAATCACTGTTGGATTTATGGTGTGAAGGCAAACTGTGGGAAAAGATCTACATAAGAATTTTAACATTTAACTTAAAATTTGTTCACATGTCTAACTGTGTCTCTGTGTCTTTTTTTTAAGTGCTGTATACCTTATACCAGCAATTTAAATAATAACTAAAACAGGATTATTACATGATAAAAAAAAGACAAAAACAAGTTAAACAAAAAGTAAAAAACATTTTCTTAGAGGTTGTATAGAGGAATTTTTTTGTGGCACCCCTCTAGTGAGAGTAAGGTAAGTGTACCTCCCCCAACTATTTCTCCATGCTTGTTTGAGAATCACACAGAGAAACAAATCACCTGGCCGGCCGCTGAGTGAAGCAGTAGGGGTGCAATCAAAACAGATGTGGAAACTCTTTGGACCACATTTTCAATAGAGTGAGAAAATTGCTACTGTGGCGACTGTGCTGCTGTGTAAGATGCCAGCATCAGAGAGCAAAAAGCAGACTGCTAGCTGTAAGTGTAAAGACATTGAGGAACAATGTCTAATCACTTGTAATTTATTTTTTTTTTTCATATACAACTGATATTAGTCTGCTTTAGGAAATATTTTGATCCAGAACAGATTAGTCAAATGATGTAGAATACAAAAGCTGTGCCAGAGATGCATTAGTCATTACGTTCCATTTTTATTTTCAGTCCATCAGTGAGAAATAAAAGCATAAAATTATACGCTGGCACACAAACACAGATAGCTCGCACATTAACAATTATTTCTGTTGTTTATAATACTGAAATGGAATTTGTTTCATGCCATTTATGCTGAGTTTTAAAAAGTTACATACACTCTTTTGAACACCATTCACCTGTGCTTTCTTTTGGATGAACAATCCATTTCTCTTAACTAGAACTCAAAAATCCTCTGTATTTCAGCCAGCATGTCTAAATGTTAAAGTGTCGTTGAAGAAGACATTAAACCCAAGGACCAGAGCCTTACATGGCAGCTAATCCACGACTGGTGTGTGTAGGTGATTGTAAGGCATTGTAAAGTGCTTTGTAAAGTACTTTGCACTGCTCCCAGGCACTATATAAGTGCAGCCCATTTACCACTTACTTGGTAATCACTGTAATCTGAATGGAACTTAAGGAAACTGTTACACATTACTTTAATCAGTCAGCCCTGGATCGAGGCTAAAGGTGACAATAAACAGCCAGAAACAAACAACATCAAAGGTGGGACATGTGGATCCTTTTCTGCTCCTCTTTCCAAGAGGATCTGCTGTGTGCGAGGTGAGCTGAGTGATTTATTGTCCAAATACTGAGCAAAAATGTGTTGGCTGCCACTAATGACCATATGGACACTTGAGTGTCAGCCTGGACTGACATTTGGTTTACCTAATGTCTTCATGGTTTGATGCCTAGCCTTCAGTCCAAGCACAGCGGAGCATTTGGCTGCTCACGACCCTGTGACTATTAAAGTCCAAACAAGGATTTACCTGTTCTTGGTTTTTTTTTGTTTTTTTTTTGCTCTTGTGATGGATTGTACATTTCAGTGTTTTTTATGCTTATTTTTCACTTGTTCTTTAAAAAAAAAAATACAAGACTTTCCCATAACCTTAAAGTAGAAGAGTGTAAAAATGATAGGGGGCAGCATAGCAGCAGAGTAACCCCTTGCTTATGCACAGTTTACTCTTTGCTGCAGTTCTCTTTGGCTGTACTAAGTAGCTGCAATTAGCTTGTTAGCTCCATTAGCCATGTAGCTATTGCACTAACTCATCTGCATGGACCAGGAGCTCGGAGCATCAGGTAAGTTTTAATATTTAGATTGAAGGAAAAAGAACTGCAGCTTCCCAGCAAACATAGCCAGACTGGGACAAAACACAGCTTCCAGGACCCACTGAGGCCAGTTTGAAAAAAAACAGGGACTGAAACAGAAATGAAGTGATTTACAGCAGCTCCAACCAGGAGTGTGACTCTGGCTCTGCAAAGGCACATCTTGACACAGTGCATGAGGGACATTAATTCATTTTCAGGATAATTATTTGTGAATGAATACATTCAGTTCACCTTTCACTAAAAACATAAAGCATGTTAAATAACCCCCCTCTTTTTATGGGGTTTATATTCATGCTCAGTGCTGGATGCAGCAGAGCACAGATGCTGCTGTACACTGACTAAAGAAAAAACAGTTTGTTTAGAATCACGTCCAAGGTTGTTGTCAGATATGATTTGTTTCTCCTTTCCAGAGGCTCCATTGTTGCAGTTATTGACAGATAAATGGTAGGACATAATACAAAGCACATGTTAGTATTATATTTTATCGTAAAAGCAACAGTATAGGTATATGTTTAATGGCTAACCTAGCAGTTGTGTCTTAAAGTCAGTAACATTACTGTCAGTCATTTGTCATCCATGTGTTTTGTGTGTGACTGAGACATAACGCATACTCTTGTATTGAAACACATAATCCTGTGTGACGCACTGATATTCTGTTGTCCTCTTTTCTATGTAACAGACCCACTGCCCCAACATCCTGTGACTACTTTCTGAGAACTGCTTTGACCAAGGTGACTTTCATTATTGTGACTTCAAACCTGACATATATACATTTTCTTACCAAATCATTTATAATAAATTAATCTTTTAACCCAGATCAAAGAACAATGATCCATTCAATCAGCATTACACACACACACATATTGTGTGTGATTATTTTTACAGTAAAGAGACGCAGAAGGATTGACACAGCTCGAAGTGAATAAAGAAAGAGGGAGCCAAGGCACAGCTGAAGTGAGGAGAGAAATGAAAGGAGGTGAGAATTCAGAGGGGAAGAACAGAGATGGCAGACACATTTTAATAAACCACTGCACAGACTCCTTTCACTGTTTACTCTGTTCATTCATTTAGATTCCCAGTTCATGTCAAAGTACACAGTTTTTTCAAAACTTGGCCTCTGGATCAACCATTCTGTTCTCATTCCCAGGGCCATAAATACTGATGTTTTGTCTTACCTTTTAACATCACATACAAATGCACGACTATCTTTTAGTGTCTGCATGAGATGCATGTCAGAAAGCCTTTTAACCATGTAGTTAATGAAATAAAAAGGGTACCATTTGGCCAGATTTAGACACCAAACTGGCTCTGTTAGGTTCAGGAACGACATGGTTTGTGTTTAAATAAGCACACATACAGTATCTAATGTTGCCATGAATGGGTTTGTATTACAATGGTTTAAAAATGTGTTTGATACTGACACCTTTGCTCACTGTATGTGCATAAGAACCTAAAGATTGCAACAAAACCACTGATATTCGATGAGCTGAGGAGTAGAACGGCTTGCATCTAACAGCACAGTTTTGTCCCTGGATCCGAACAGTGTCCTCGCTATTTGAAAATGTTTATATAAACCTCTTCTTTTTAAAGCAGAAGCATTACATCTGCAATGGATTTTCATACGGGCAGGCTAATATTATCCACTACTATCAGCTTTTTTACCCAACAAATGCACTGACATCCACACACCAGGACTGCAGCTGTTAAAAACCCTCCTGGATCAGCGAAGTAGAAGCTCTTTTGGGTAATGCTCCTATTGGACCAGTTCCCCGCGGCTCTCCTCCTGCTTCTCCCCTCACCTCCCTCTGAACTGGCTAATCACATCTCTTAAAGCCGGGCCCAATGAGCCCAGCAGACAGCCTCTGGGGTCCTGCCCACAGCTCGGCGAATACACACACAAGCCTTCATGTTGTATGGTTTGTGTGTTAAAGTGTTTGGTACATGTATGCGTGCGCTGGTGTTTGTGAGAAACATGTTGAGCTGCTGTGGACAAGATGTGTGGCTGGATGTCATATTTTGTTTGCCTTGCCAATGGATAACCCTGCACGCTGCCACACACACACACAAGCGTTTACACACAGAGACACATGCACATGAGTTCATTGCATCCCTTTGGCAATGTTTGGTGAATCAAAACCAAGGTCAAACAGAGTTCATTGCACACACATGCGCCCAACTGACTCAGACCAAACCACACAGACGCACACATTTCTTGACTATTATTTCCATATTTCTTCCTGGTCTAAGAGTTTGAAGCCCCTGCAGTCAAATTTCTTAGATCCTATTCAGCCACTGAGAATAGAGTTTTCACTCTGTTAACTGTATTTGGTATTCAAAGAAATTCATGGGGTGGAGATGGCTGTTCAACTAATGCTCACAACATACATAAACAAAAAGGATATAAAATATTCATGCAGATAAAACAAGGATGGGAAGTACAGTGTAAGCAAATCAGCTAACTTTATTTGCTTTTGGGCTTGCCTGTGCGAAAAGTATAGCTTGATTAGTTGTCTCTATATGCCTAATTGTGCGGATTAAGTTGTGTTCACTGCGAGCGAAGTTTCTAGTGTATTGAAAAATGCAGTACAGAGGAAAAGGCACAATTTGTATCACAGGCTGAGGAAAATGCAAAGTTAGCAAAGTAGAAACAAAGAGAAGCTTAAAATGCTTGAAGCAATGTGAGAACAGAGAAACTTATTCCGAAAAAAAAGAGAGAGAGAGGAAGCCGAGAAACAGACAGAACGAAGGAGGGAGAATGTGAAAGCGCATTGATCAGCGTGGATTCGAGAACAAGCCCGGCTTGCTGGCTCAGTGTGACGTGGGCTCGGGCCCAAATCAGTCAGACAACACCTTTGAAATTCTCAATAGCTTCCTTGTGAATCAGCCGTCCCCTTTCACGGCTGCCTGGAGCAGATAACAGGCTCAACTCTGTTAACAATCTCACCTAATAGACTTCTCCCCTGTCAATCACAATTCAAAATACCAATACAGCCCAGGAGCTCACTCTCTCAGACATGCAGACACGCACGCACACACAAATACTCACAATGAACATAACATGCATGCACACGCCAGCACATTTGTTTCTCACTTTCCGCAGCCTCGGTCTGCCTTTCACTTGTGGGTCAGCTGTCTTTGGTGCACACTCCACCTGCACTTGCATTCATGTGCATGTAAAAGTCTATTCCAATGTGATTTTTAGAACTGTTTTGCTTCTTGAACATATCAAAACCAAATATCAAACTGTGTTAACGCCAACAATAGAGTTACAGTCTATGTTACCCCCAAGCTTTGTGTGTTATATTCTCAGTAGGTTTCTGTCAAGTTTTAGTCTTTTGGTTTTTGTTAGTTATATTCTATAAGAAAACATATTAATTTTAGTCTCATTTTTGAAATGTGTTATTGAATGATTCATTCTTTATGCATTTTGAGGCTGTAGCTGACTATTTTAACTATGTAATTCATTTAAATAAAAACTCAAAAGATAAGAAAATTAATGCTATAGTTATATGCACATCCTCAACACTTAATAATGCTACATTAACTTATCTTCTTGTAGATGATGTAGAGGTGTTTGTGCATGTTTTCTGTTTTCTTTTCTGTTTTTTCTCAGCTGTTTTTTTTGCCACTAAGCTGCAGTTGTCATTGAATGTGTGTTGACATGTTCCATGTGTTTCCATTCACAGACCCTACAACAGATAGAACTCACACTTGTAAATTTTCCACATACTGTGCAACTTTATACACACAGTACTGTGTCTGTATGCAGCTACATGTTCCTAATGGCTCATGAATGCACAAACAGTAACAGCTAAAGTGGGTTGCTCATGACAATAAATCTGTCTCTTAGAACACTGGATAATGTTACTGACAGAGATTATCATTACTTATGCAAGATGCTTTGGAGGACACAGTTTAACAAGCATAGGAGGTTACGGTGTGTGATTCCACAGACGCCAGCAAGTTACTTAACTGAACTGAAGACTTAACATTGAAACAATACTCAGTAATTTGTCCATTAGACTTTCACACTATCAATCAGTTTCCTTCTGTTTGTGAGGATGTAATGCACTGTGTCACAGTTCATGTTCCAATGGTCACATTTTTGTCTCATGCATTTTGTGAAAGGTAGCCTGTTAAAAAAATATTTTTGTCACAGCTTTTTTTTTTTTGAGGAATCTGACACTAGTGTGCATATGCATAACACTTTTAGGTACAGGAAACACATTCACTGGGAAGCGTTAACAAGGCAATAAAAATAAACAAAATCTCATCTTTCAAGCACTTAAAAAAATCTAACACATAAACTGTGCATCTCAGTATCAAATGTGTCGAGACACTTCTCTGTTACTGTCAGCAGTGACTCAATATCACAATGTGTCCTGATCCTACACGGCGTGGTACAATACTGTGGAAACAATAGGATACTGTGGAAAACAAACACAATAAATGTATGATACAGTTAAAAGTAATGCAGTGCGATATTGTAACATGATGTGATGTGATATGATACAATATGATGCACAGCATTGCAATATAATGCAGTACAATGTGTGATACAATATGATACAATCTGATTACTGGTCCATAGGACCAGCAAACACAAGCAAAGTCTGCAATCTAATATCCTTTGATTAAATGTATGCCTCCCACAGAAAGCAGAGCATGCACTTGTTTCTGTGTGTGTGAGTGTGTGTGTGTGTAGGTTAGTATTAGCTCTTGGGGTTTCAAAAGGTGTATAGCCTCCATGGTGACACCCTCCCACTTGCCTGTCTATCAGCTGGCACATTTCTAACAGCATCCATACTGCTACAACAGACGGGCTCCTTACCTCAAACTGTGCCAGATCCACGCATGCTGGGCCTCCCTCTGCCCTACCAAACTGCAGAGTCCCTGGTGTCCCAGGTGTGCATCAAGTAGAACCTAGATTAGGGGCACCTTTGGGGGTACCCTGGTCCCTCTGAACCCCCCATTCTGCATTTTATTTGCATAATAGTCAGTTACCTCAAGCTAAGTTTTTCTACCTGGTGGGTAAGAGGGAACCATGGTCTTTAAAAAGCCTTAGCTTAAATGCCAAGGCCACTGTGGTGAGCGGAGTGTAAGAAATCAAAGCAGCAGCCTGGTTGTAACATCCACCCAAAGCTTTTAAAACCATGAATGGGGGACTGACGACTGGAATATTGCTCCTTGCAATTTTTCTTTTTTTTTGTCTCTGTTCCATGAACATTACATGAAAAACTCAGAAATTGGTCTCTCTCCCAAGCTCCCTTCTAGCAAAACACAGGAGCTCATCATATTGATTGTGGGGCTGTTTGTTAGTACTCAGTGAAGCTTGAATGAAGGGATTTAAAAATGTATCTCTCTGCTTTTGAAACCATTCTTGTGGGAAAAACTCTACTTCGCTTTGATATCTCAAAACCATAATATCTTTCATAGCTGTTTTTATTTTCTGTACACGGCAGCAGGGTTGGGTCTTTTGTATGACAGAATAAACTAGTACACTGACTACAACTCTAGAACATGAATATGAACACTTGAGAACACTATTTATTTATTCTGGTTTTATACCCAAACAACAAGCACTGGTAAGTGGTGTTTGATGGTACTAACATGCTGCAACAAGCCAAATAAAGCATTATATGTACTCCACATTAGTAATCTATGCTAAAATGGTTGAATAAGCAAGCCCCTTGAATGCATTTGAAGCATTAATACAAACCCCTCCACACCCGGACCCCTTCTCCTTTTCTAACCTTTTGATGTAAAATATCACATAATCAATAAGAATAATTATATTGATACATTTAAAAAAAAACAGACTGAACTTAGAACAGCAATAAGAATTGCCAACATGCAGTGTCAGTCAGGGATATTTGCAAGTATTCAAATTAATGTAGCTTGAAGTACAAAATTGAAAAATATAAAAGGGTAAAGGCCTGTAAAGCTGCACACTCACACACACAAACATAAATACTTGTCATATCCTTTTCAAAAAAAAAAAAAATCCAAACCGATGTCACGTTGCTCTGAGCGTCTTTTCTCTTATGTCTTTTGCAGTGACGCAAAACATTTTAACATTTATCTCAGCATTATGAAACTGAGTATTCGGAGTAGCTTAATTTGATCATTTGTAATGAGAGATTTCACAGCAGTGCAGCAATTCCATGTGGAGCCCAGTTGTTCTCACTCCTTCACCTTAGCTTTTTATTCTCTGGCTCTCTCTGAACAGGTACTGTGGCTGCAGAAAACAACAGCTTTGGTCAATGGGTTCACATTTTGTGCTCCAAAAATCAGAAAAAACACGGTTGTAGTAGGGATGTCAAGGCAGTTTGATCTGCCTCATAATATTTTTGGTGCACACTTAGCCATTTAAAATAATGTGTGTGCTTCAAAACCAATGCATCAGACTTTCTCATGTGTTTGGGCTTTAAAACTTTTAATAATGGCCCCACAACATACAGTGTAATTATTCGCATTTTAATGGTGCACTAGAACGTACTGAATAATACATGTAAGTATAAGGGACCAGATGTTAATCAGGGCATAATTATCTGTGAACTGTTGGATTTATACTTTGGGTATTTTTTAATAAAGCATGTAGAAACGGCAAAAATCCAGATAGACTACACATAGTTGAACATAATAATAATAATAATAATAAAATGAAGATAAATTTCATAAACTCCACATATAAGCAAAATGTTAATGTTTAATGTTAATTTCGTTTTTTTATAAAAAGTAAGCAAAGTTTTTGAAATTTTATAACTGTCCCCAAAGCTATGTTGTAGGGTTGGATTCTGAATGCATTTGCTGTGATGAAGAATGTCTGCAACATGTGATCCTGTTGGGAACTTCTGCATCTTAGTAGTTCATCAGAATGCTAGTTTATCCCTGGAGGAGAAAGAATGTCACTATACAGACAATATCTGGGTTTTAAGATATTAACTCATACATTTCATGCCATTTCATACATGTGACTATAATGACTAACACAGTGTGACTCATGCACGGAAGTTAAATGCCAGGAAACTCCACAGCACTAAGAGTAATAGGGTTGATAAAGCTTCAACTGTAGATGCAGGGACTTTGTTTTTGCTGTCTTACCACCAGGGTAACTGATATGAATCTCAGCAGGTGTCAGCTATGTTTGCCAAACGCTTGATGCACATTTACGATAAAACATAGTGTCCTGTGACGCACATTAGCCTCACTTAACTTTGCTAGAACAATGCAGATGATACACTCCTCTGCCACACACATAGACAGCGATGCACTCTCACACACCGATGGGCACAAATATCCACACACACAAACGCAGAACAATCCCCTGCAAAATGACCACACATAGTCTCTCTGTCTCCCTCTCTCTCTCACATACACACACACACACAAACACACATTCTCTCTCTCTCTCTCCCTTTTCTGGCAGTTTTGCGTCAGTGCTAAGACCACAGGGACGGTTGACATTTCACTCTGGCTCCGTTTCCATTCCCTGTGATCACAGCCATGCTGCCTCGCCTCCCTTAAAGGTCACCGTTGTTGTTTGTCAAAATCCCAACAAAAACACACCATGCAATGCCCTGTATGTGTATGCATGTGTGTGTGCGTGTGTGTGCATGTGTGTGTGTATGTGTGTGTAAGACACACACACAGAGAAAAAGAGGTAAAGTTTGTGTGCTTAACTTATGGGATCTTAAAACAAGGGTTGTCAGTCACATCAAATCAGTTTTCTTCAGGCTTAACCAGGGCACTGTGTGTGTGTGTGTGTGTGTGTGTGAGATAGAGAGAGAGAGTAGGATGTTTGTTTAGTTCCAGAATAACTTTTTTTTTTTGCTATTTTTTTGAGTATTTTAAAATCTTGAAATGTAAATTTAACATAAGGATAGCACAGAAATATCAATTGAGGAAAAAATGATCTAGTTTCCCCCCCAGAAATGTATATTTTAAAAAAACATTTTAGAAAACAAACGCCACAAACTAAGCATCAAATGAATTATAACAAGTAGTGAGCATTTTGGGAAATTAGCAAATGATGAACAAATGATAAAAACCTACCTACTTTACTCGGGGCAAGATAATATCAAACCCTTAAAACAGCATAGACTAAGATGAAAGCATAAAATGTTGCCAGCTTTGCTGTTTTTTTTCACAAGTAGTAAAATATTACACTTTACTCATTACTTTAAACAAAATGATGCATGACTGTTCTAATTTATTGCATTTTAAAAACAATCTGCTAAACTCCTTGTATTATTTTTGCTTTTGTCCTCAACATCTTTAGTTTTTTTTTCATTTACTTGTGTTTCCAGATGTAATTTCATGTTGGCCTGAATCATCTGATTCTCTCTCCAAACAGCTCTGTATTTTCTACCTCTTGCGTTCACTGCTGCCTTTACACATTACGAAAAAGCCTCTGAATGTGCATGTATGATAACACAGTTCTGCAGAATAAAGTTGCTGACCAAAGCTCTTAATTAAGGGCATTTTTAAGGTGACCTGATCAGGCATTGTTCCAGCTGGAACATCTCCTCCTGAGATAATAGTGCACTTATGCTTTTTTAATTTTTTTTTTTTTTTTTGAGTGAAAGCGAGGTTAATATGCCTCACAGTGCAAACTGCCTTACTGGTGATATATGGCTTAAACACCCACATTTCAATTAAAAAAAACCTCAACTTACAGTGTAAGCCAGAGTTTCCTCATTGCAGAAAATTAGTGTGTGATAATATCTGTTGCTGCTGAGATTTAAACTTCATTATCTTCAAACAGTTTATTAATGTGGGTTCAAACCCACATTTACATTGCTCAAGTGTAAAATGTCAATTCATAGTAATGCAAACTAGAACACAAGATTTTCACACTGCGCTGCAAAGAGCAAGTGAACCATGTTAAAAAAAACAACAAAAACAACAAAAATAAACCCACAACAGCTAACTGATGCACTTATTATTATTTTAGTTATTTTAGTTGAAATAGTCACAGGGTTTCTTATTCTGATTGGGCCATTGAATTGGGCCATTGGGCAAATTTACAGTACACTTATGGACAGAGAACTGAAGCATTGTAACCTTACACACCTTCCTCTTGTTTGTTTGTTGAAGATGTAGTATCATTTTGCAGAAGCAATAAGGACATTAGCAATAGCAAAGGCCTTTTATCAATATTATAATGACCATAAGAAAATGTCTTTTTTCAACTTGGGTGGAAATACAAAATTTTTCTTACTTAAATAGAAAGGTTCAGGTAAGAGAGTGAGGTTAAAATGATGTTACCTGACTGCTTTGTCCACAACAGCCTAGTATTCAATTAGGGTAATGCTATAAATTATTATGGATTTCCCTTGTCTTCTCTTATTATATTATTAATACTCTGGGTTTTTTGCTTTAGTTTGACAGCACAAAGAGTGAGAGAGGAGGGTAGCGATGGAGAGTCAGCACCAAGACATACAGAAGATGAGAGAGAGAGAAAGAGGGGGAGAGAGAAGGAGAGCAAGAACCAGATGAGACAGTAAAGTGGACATGTATTCAGGACCACATGGTCATAATATCAAGTCAGGTGCTGTTTTGCCCATATTCATTGCAGTAGACTCTACAATGGTTTCTTGTTACTAGGCCATATAGTGTTAATATATTGCTGTTATTGCAAACCTTTAATGCTACTATTAAATCACTGTTATTAATCACTGGATTGTAATCTATTACCAGCTTTGAAAATAAGGTTTGCCAATGTGAAAGGACTTGAATACATTTGAAAAATGCATGTTTTACATTTTCTTTAGAAAAAATATTGTATAGAGTAAAACATTTTTTACTAACAATTTACTAAAATTACTGTTGTGGCTTAAAATATTATGCATAGAAAAATATAATCGCATTAATTGTTGTACAATAAAACTAGTGATTACACTTTTTTAAAGGCCCTGCATGCACATAACGTGATATCTCATGAAGACTGAGCTGCCCTAAAGGTCAGATCCTAGATTCACCCTGCAATCACGCTTTTGTCTAATAGTTTTTGTTAATTTTATGTTTGAGCCTTGAGAAACAGCTTAAGTAGTTATATTCTTTAAAATACTGTTCTTTAACTTTGTAAAATAAATTCCTCTTTTTTGGAATCTCTGCCAGTTGATCCTGCTTTTCCATGCTGTTACTTACTGATGTTACTTGTAATTAATAATTGATGCAGTGTTAGTTGTAGCATTTCGAGGTATATTCAGGAGGAGAGGATCTGCTGTATCTGGCTTAAGAGCTGTCACTGGCCAGATAACAACTAAATGGAATGCAAATAAACAAGGAAAGCATATGCACATAGAAATGTTTTCATTTTGTTGTTATCCCTCATGCATTTTAATATATAACTTCCAGACAGTTAAATAAGCCAAATGACTTGCGAATGAATTCTCCAACCCTGTGGAAAGCCAGCCTTAAAAGGCTCTTAATAGCTTTGCGTGGGCACTTGTTTTGGAGTGTTGCTTGGGGTGTAAAACTCCATTCATTCAGCATTACCATAACACTCATAACCTAAAACACTTTTAACCATCAAGATCGATATTTTTTTGGCAGATCCACAAAATTTTTTTTTTTTTTTTTGAGTTCCAGCTTCTTCTCTCAGCAGAGAAGCAAAATTTGTAGTAATTTGTGGTCAACATTATTCAGTTTTTGTTTAACCCACAAAGCATTACCTGTATATTCATATTTGTCTTAAATGTGCCTTTATAATTATTGCTCTCTTTAAATTAAAATGAAATTCCTCAAGTTTAAGATAAAACTAAACTAAAAGGGACAGAAAAACAATTTCAGAAAACAATAAGAATTGAAAAAAAATAATGCTAGGAGTAATTTAGTTTGCATTTCTAATGGCACTGTATTTCTGCATGGGTTCCTGCTGTGTGCACAGTTGTAGTAGCCTTAGGCAGTTAAGATCTGGTAACACTGTGATTTTTTTTTCCACACACTTTCTCTACAGACCTGAGGGGAAATTGGAAATACAAGTCTAATATTACATTAGATTCCCTTATTTAATCTTGTGTTTCTCATCAAACACAGAGGGCAATGCCAACTGTTAAAGGGGAAGTTTATTTGTTTTAAGGTAATTTAGGATGTTGTCAAAATTGTGATATTGTTTGTGTGGGCAATGTAATTGTTATAACTGCCATGAAGAGTCATATTTCTTTCCAACGCTGTGATTTAAACCCAAGGATGATTGCTTGTGGTTGTTTCTTATAGAGAAAGAGAAAAAGAGAGAGAGAGAGAGAGAAAGACAACTCTGCCCAAATTGCCTTGAAAAAAAAATGAGAAAGAAAAAAAAACAATTCAGATGAGTGATTGACACGGTGCCCAATTCATCACAATGAGAGATGGTAGAAGGTATCTGACAACCCAAAACACTGTTGGAAGGTAAACATGCACACACACTGCACTTGTACGCAAACACTGACACACCCGAGCGCATGAATAAACACATGCACACACATCTAAACATTAACGCAGTTCAATAGCTAATACGGGGCTGCTTTGCACAAATTTGGTATCAAATGATTTGTGGGATCTACTGCAAAAAAAAAAAAAAAAAGGACTTGCAGCTGTTGTGTTTGTGCGTTCATGCATGATTTGTGTGCGTGTGTGTGTAGGTGCATGTGTAGTGGCAATCTTGTGTGTCTTTTTGAATGTGCAAGTGCCACCCCACCATCTCTCCTCCCTCTCTGTCGCTCACGTCCATAGCCATTAGTGAGGCGGCCGTTGAGGCTGCCTTGTTTTGACAGATGCTCACTCTGTCCAAATGCATCTCAGAGGACGTTATGGTGCTTGTCACACTCCCCCTCCCTCCGCCCCTCTCTCTATTTCCTCCCTTCTCTTCTTTACACTGGCTCGTGTTAGTCTTTCTTGGTCCATGCATGGCTTCAAACAAGGTATATTTCCATGGAGCCGCTACAGATGATAAAACCCACAATGTCCTAGTTGCATGCATACAGACTTTTGTAATGCCTTGCCCTCAAATTTCAGAATGTTACATTTTCTCCTGCTATATGTCCATAAAGCACATAGGTCAGCATTACCAGTGTGGGTGCATCAAACTGCTCCCAGTGCCTCCAGGCTTAGATGCGATTGAACCGTGTGGCCACTGTGGTCAGCCTTTCATTCTTTCTTCCCACTGGATACCTCGACAGCGGGGATTTGAAGTTGGAGGGGGGAGGGTGGATGTGATGCCAGGAAGAGAAAGTCTGCCACAGCGTTGTCACAAGGCTAACCTACCTGGACACAATGAGGCCACTGCTAATGTGGACATCCTGTTGTCTTACAGGATGCAACAGTACACACTGTGACCAGCTTGACATGCAATGCAAAACACAGGCTGTATACTGTTCCAGTCCTGATGATATTCATGTATAAATTCAGTGAGATGATTGGTGCACTTGATGAAAAGATTGCCTTTTGAATCTACTGTAACATGGAGGCTGTAGATTGCTGTCTCTGGCCATTAACCCTGATTACAGCAATTCCAACTGATGCTAATTGATTAGCGCTAAATGTTTAATTTTAAGTTTCATTTAGAAAAAAAAAATGTTTTTAAAATTTGTTTTTCTGCCTAAAGGGTTTTTTGGAAAACTTGTAATCATTTCTGACAGAAAAGAAACATTCATTTGCACTTCAAAAAAGATCATTTCAGACTGAGATTTTCAGCTACACCGCACACATCTGCACAACACTCCCAGAATCATATCAAGCTCGCGGTTCATGCAATCATACAAATGCACGAGAACCAGAGTCAAGCTCTCCATGGCTTATAGATTCATGCTTATGACCCTCTCCATCATTCAGCACTGTCTCTCACTAAATCATGCATGCAAGTTTAAAGGATGCTAGTTGCCCCACACACATACATCAATTTATGTGTTTGCCCTGGAGGGAGTTTAAATCTGTTTTGAGGGAAGTTTGTTAGAAGTCAGACTTAACCTGTACCCTCTGCGGTCCTCGTATCGGTTCTGCCTGCTTCTAGCCAGATGAAGGTGACCTTGCCCCGAGGATTGAGAACCACAGAGTTGCCCCCTCTGCACCTCCTCTCCTTCCAGTGCGGCCTCGCTGTGGTGACTTAAGAGAGGGGAGAGGATGTCTGTGACTCTCTCTTTGAGTGCCTCTCCGGGTGTGTGTGAGTGTGTGAGTGTGAGTAAGAGTTGGCCAGGCTTCAGGAGGGCTGAATCACACCGTCTGGGCTCTCCGTTGGATGGACAGGGCTTGGCTTAGGGCTGAGAGGGTCCTTTACGCCTCAACACACACTCTCCCAGGTCTGTGCACCCTCCTCGATCCTCCTCACAAACGGTGGGGTGATGAAAGGAGACATGCCAATACATCCAAGATTTCAACCACTGCTGGAGAGAAGAAGAGGGAGCGAGGGGCAAAGCAGGAGAGGAGACAGAGTAGATGAAAGTGAAAAATGTCTAAAAATGCATGTGTGTGCGTGCGCCTGTACAGGCTAGTATGTGTGCAACAAGACAGGAAGTGCGAACACTGTACTCAAGACAGTGAGTGCAAGGGAACAATGAATCACAGTGAAGACAAGTGGGTGAAAATAAAGAGAGACAGAGGCTGAAGTGACTCCATGCCCACAGTTAATGGTATATTTTCTTCCACCTTGCCAAGGAAGCGGCTGCTAGGCTGAGCACGGAGCGAGGGGTGGGGGCAGAAATGAAAAGGTTGGGGTCAACTTCATCTCTCCGCTCATATTCTCCACTCTATCTCGCCTCAATCTGGCCAATACAGATTCTGCCCTGGCTCGGGAAGTTTCCCCCATTCAGATTCCAAAAAACCAATCTGGTGGAAGTCCATTTCCGTTCCCCACAGCTGACCACAAATAGTGCTTGCTGGCAGTTGAGTTCAATGTGTCACATCAATACATTGTTTACAGGAGCCCTCTGAAAGGCTTTTTGTGGAGGACTGGCTTTCAAAGCACCCTTTCCCCCATTTGAACCATCTGCTCTCAATAGGGATATAAGATGTAATATCAGCACTGTGTTGGTGAAGCACAGTTGTTAAATGACATCCTCAGAGAGAAACGATTATCATTGTTGTTGACATCAGCCTACAACTGGCACGTGACTTGTTTTCTGCTCTTCCTCTCACATAAAAACACATGTACAAACCATTTAATTCAAAGGAGGAGTTTGACATTTCAGGAAGTAAGCTTTTAGATTAGGTAGGATCAATAATCCTTTTCATATCCGCACGGTAAATATGTAGCTTCCGCCAGCAGCCTGCTGACTTAGCTTAGCACAAACACACTGTAAAAGAGGAAACAGCCAGTCTGCATCTGTGCAAAGCTAACACAATCTGTCTACCAGCACCACTAAAGCTCACTAATGAACATTCTATGTGCTGTTCGTTTAAATCGTACAAAAACGGAAGTGAAAAAATCACAGGAGCTGGGATTCAACAGAGAAGTAGTTCAGCATATAACCTCCAATAACACAGCATGGAGTCATTTTACATTTTTTTTTACATTATTGAGCTTTGAAGGAGTTATTATGTGGATTTTGTTACTTTTAAACAGAGCAAGGAAAACCACTCCTTCCTATTCTAAGTCTTTAGGCTAAGCTAAGCTAACTGGGCAGCTTCATAATTGTAGTCTAGCATGAAAGTATTTTAATCCACTCATCTCACTCAGCAAGAAAGTGAATTTTACAAAATGTTCAATTGTTCCTTGAACTAAGTATGTAGTATTGATATAAAAGAGTGTAGAGACCCAAATACACTAAAAGAGGCAGCACACAAAGAAGAGCGAGAACAGACAAAAAAAGAAAAAAGAAAAAAATAAAGTAAGTGCTGTACAGACACAAAACAGGCACAAACAGACTAGAGGAATAAAACACAGTAAAACAAAAAGATAAAAGCTGGTACATACACCAACATACAGGCACCTTCACAAGCATATATATGCTTTTGTCTCTCTACCTCCTGGCCTTTCCCAGCATGCTTTGCCGTGATGGGTGACTTGATCCTCGTTCCAATCCCAGCACACGCCTCTCGGAGGAGCGGCGATGTCACTGGAACATAGAGGAATAGAAATCAAATCTGTTTGAACTGAGAGTGAGCGAGGGAGAGCGTGCCAGAGGACAAGCCAGTGATAACGGATAAAAGAGGAGGGGGAGTAAAAGAATGATATTTGAATTATGTAACTCAGCTCAGGGATGATTTGGACGATTCCACCGTTGACACCAACATCATTTCTCATTACCTGGGAGCTGTGTGTGCCCGGCGCTTTGCCTCGTCCCGTGAGTCATCTCACACTCAGCTATCAGAGAAAAAGAGAAAGAGAGAGAGACAGAGACAGAGAAAAAGGAGCAGAACGAGGTGAGATGCTTGGGAGACGAGGGACAAAAAAGGCTGAAAGCACACATTTGTACAAACTAGAAAAATACGAAGCAGAATGTTCGCACATTTAAATTACTGCAGGAGATTGACTCAGTTCACAGGGATTTTACATACTGTAGCCTGCCTCATATACACATCAACCAGCTGCTGATAAAAGGTTGAATTTATGTGTGCATGTGTAACATCATGTCTATGTCAGGGCAGAATTGACAGATCAACTGTATCATTGTATTCCCTTTTTTTGTTAATTACAATATGGAGTAAAACCTCTTGGTCTAAACCATCAACACATTGTGATGTCAAGATGTTGGAGGGCTGAAATAAATGATCGATCAATAGCTCCATGGGATACATCGCACTGTATGATTTTTAAGAGACTGGCCATGAATGTTCCACATTCAGCTAATAGCATTTAGCAGAGGCAATGTGTAATTGACTAGACAGCAGAATGAATGCTGCCTCTGCATGGAAAGAGTCCACTGGACAAAGAAATTCAGTCACATGACTTTGTAATTCCAGCTATTGAGAAAAGGCAATGAACAAATATGTGTTAGATGCAATTGAAGAAAAGCATTAGTCAAACATTAGTATTACAACACTGCCAATTCCTTTAAACTGTCCTATTGTTTGTAGGCATTAGTGAAAGGGTCTTGTCAGTCTTACTGTTTACCTCCTCCGCCAGCATAATTCACTGCATGTTTAAATATGCAAGGCAAACTGGACATGGCAGATACAAATAAATAATACATGTTACTGGAACTTAGGGAATTTTCTTGATTTTCTGATGATGGCAAAATTAATTCTTGTATGGATTAATTATCTGATATTCTACAAATTAGCATTAGCCATGCTTTCCTTTCCCTGTCGCATGCACAGCTATTCAGAGTGTTGCTAATGCTGCGGCTCTTTTGGCTGTCTTGATCTGTGCATCCTTTGAATTTTGGAATTTCTCACGCCTTTCTATTGTACCGACAGCTTGGTCCACATAGCCAGGTATCCCAGCATGCTTTGAGCAACAAATCTGCAGCTGTCCTTAAAATGTAAAGGAGTGCAGATTTTTGTAGGGGTTTTTTTTGCAAAAAGTGGGACAGGACTATGAGAATCTTTACTCAACCGTCTTGGATCACATTCCTTTGTAAGTGGTGTAAGAAAAAGAATATGTAAAATAAATCAAATTATATTTAATCAACAAATCAATTTTGATTGTTATTTTGGGTTTCGGGTTAATCATGTGTTTATCACTGCACAGTGGTTTATTAAACTGTGAAGCAGGATTTTACAGCTCTGTTAACACTTGTTTGTAAGATTAACAAGGTCTGACTTTTTTGGTGGACTACAGTGCATTTTCTGATAGAGAGCTGCCCCATTAAATTAAATGAGGGGGCTTTGTTTTTTAGCAGTTGTTGTCTGCTGAAGCACTGACTAATTATTTATTTTCATCTCAAACATTTGATTTCAATCTGCATATTGTAATAAGGACCAACCAGTATTTTAAGTCTGAAGTCATGTTTTTCCTTGATCTTTAAGTTCTGTCATTTCCTGTTGACATTTTATAAACCATCTTTCTCCATATTTGACCAGTACCCTTTTGGTTAGACATCATTAGGCAAAATATAAGAGGGGCTGTCGGTTGTTGCTCTCTATGTTTATTGTGCTCATCAATTACTGATGCTTTGATGCTTTGATTTGATGGACTGGTAAAGGTTTACTTCTATGTTGTGTATTGTTTGAGTGATGAATAGGGGAGCATGCTCTTACCATTAAACATGGATACTTACGCTCAACATGGATGAGTTGTGCCAGTCTTTTGCTCTGCGCTGTGTCTGTGTGGGGGTGGTTGGTGCATGGCACATCGCTTAAAATAGACATTCACTCTCTTGCAAGAGGAGGTTGACAAAGGATTGAGAGGGAATGAAAGCACATGAGGGAGCGAGAGTGTGACAGAGACAGAGAGAGAGAAAGGGGGGAGACGAAAGAAAGAAAGAAAGAAAGAAAGAAAGAAAGAAAGAAAGAAAGAAAGAAAGAAAGAAAAAGAAAGGCAGACGCAAAATTCTCTGTACTGAACTAGAACTCAAAGGAAACAAACACACACTAATCTGTGAGAGTTATGAATGAAGACAAGGAGGGAAAATGAATATTTCAAGGGAAGGGAATGAGGTAGATTTCCAAGAAAAGTGAATTGAAACAGATCCAGTTAGAGGACATGTAGCGCAAATGACAGACACAAAACTGCAAACTGTGATATTGTACTCGATCAGGATAAAAAAGAAGCAGTGATCAGCACCGGAAGGCTAAACATGTCAGATTTCCTTGCTTGTGTGCAAAGTCTGTCATACACACTCCTCACCTCCAAAATACCATGATCATGTTACACATTGTGGTTTCAAATTCATGTCATATGTGACATCATGACGGATGAAAACAGTTGTTTAATTTTTTCCACTGTGATCATCAATTCTTTTTGTAAAAAGATACCAGATGGATAAGGTAAAGACTGAGCAAAACTATATTTAATCATATACATCGACATCAAAGGCGTGAAAGCTCTTTGTCAGATGAGACTTAACTTGAGATGACTTTGAATCAGAACGATTGGTGGGGGGGGGGGTGAAAATGAATCACGTTTTACTCTGGAAGGATGTTAGTACATTCCGTCATTGTTAATCTCTACTCGCCAACGCCTAAAGTTGAGCAGTCAGCAGAATGAAGCTGGCTTGTGTGTCATCTCTCTCTCTCCCTCCCTCCCTCTCTCTCTCTCTCTCTCCACCCTCCCCCAGCGGCACACATCTTCTCAGTGCTTAAGATAAGTGACAAGACATCAGAGCCAAAGAAGTGCTTTAATGCCAAGAGAAAACTCTGTACCCGTACGTGGGTGGATGCATCCTTCTGTGTGTGTGTGAGAGAGAGTGTGTGTGTATGCATATCCATGTGTGTCTGCATTTTTTGAGTGTGTGTGAACTTGCACAAGTTACAGTAAGACTTGAGCATATACTGTCAATCTCTGTGTGAGTGCGCACACACACACATTTGCCTCAATTGTAAATGTTTGTGTAGAAACGCCATTGAGTGTGTTTGTGTGTTTGCGTGTGTTTGTGTGTGTGTGTTTGTGTGTTTGTGTACCACTCTCTTCTTAGTAAGGTTATCCATCACTCCAAGCATCAGATGACATCACCACCGACCCCCATCCTGCAACTCTTACCCTTCCACCCACCCCACATTCTCCACTCTGATGGGTTGGCTGTGTGCCACCACCCACCTTCCTCCTCCTCCTCCTCCTCCTCCTCCTCCTCCTCCTCCTCCTCCTTTCCTCCTGTCCTGCATTTAACTCAACTCTGCTGCTGTGGAAAAGTGCTGAGTCGTCACCGCTGGCCACAGTATATACAAGGCTGACATGGGTCAGGCGTGGGGTGTGTTGCTGCGTGCCTGTGTACCTCTATGAGTGTATATTGGATGGTGGATTTGTAATCAATACAGTGGCACCTCCCAGCCTCCACACTCATGTAAGGCCATAGCTGCGTTAATGAACTGTGATCCACAGGGTATACATTATGACAGCCGCTAACTTTATTATTAAGCCCCCTGTTACTGAGCTGGGGGAGAATTGTGGCTTAAAGTGAACCCTTAATGGACAAGTAGTTTTTTCATTCCACTAGTAATGTGGACTTATGTTCTGGACAGTGAGTCTTAATTGCCAATCAATGTAAAGGGAGGTGTTGTGAACACTGGGAAGGATTTTTTTTTTTTATCTTGAACAGAGTTCAGTATGCGATCACTGGACCTTAATGGAAAGATCCACTAACCTCCAGAACTACAAACGTTATTGCTTTTCTTCCATTTGAGCCATAAAGCTCTTTCAGATACAATGTGTGCTGAGGGCAGTGATATGTCACTACATAAAGGCTTTAAAGCATCCCCGAAGCCTAAACTCAAGTCCACTGTGACACAATTACACTGACATGATAGGAAACATATTTTAGAGACAATGTTGCTTTAAATCTTGGTAACATGAGGTGACATTCCAAGGGTTGCCATGTAATGTTGTTGTTTTGAAGCTGCACAGAAGACTGACACCTATGCTAGCTATCATAGCATAAATGTCAATAATATACACAACATATTAACAGTATATGTATCTGCACATATTTACTTAGTGCCAAGTTCAAGTCTAGGAGTCTTGGTATGAGTATGGCCTGCATATAATAATATTATCAAAGAAAAATCCTGTAGCATCTTGATTAAACTTCACACCATCTTTTCTCTAAATTTAACAAGTGAACAGCTTTTAACTTAATAGAGAGTGTTTAGAAAGTGCTGAGCTGGACCTTTTCCCTGTCCCTTATTTTCCCACACAAACATAACCAAATACAAAACGCTTTAATTTGAATTATATACCGGTAATCTGTGACTAATGCTTATATTTCTTGTGGAATATTAATGATGCATTTGCATTTCATCCTCCACAAATGGTGTTTGGGATTTTATCAATTTAAATAGAGTTGCTGGGCTTTTTGGCTTTTGCAAAGACCTTTTCTTTATGGAGCAGATGTGATGATTTCCATATACTGTATATTATTATGCATATCTGATGCTGAAGGCGGCTTCTCTTCCTAAATCCCAAAGCACATAAATGAATGTATTTATCAAAGCAGTGAGGGCTGCTCTGTTTAGCAGTCTCTTGAAATGATGATGTTAAGTGGTAGAGAACACATAGTGGGATTTGACATTTTCCTTTAGACTCAGCAATAAAAATCTACGTGTTTTTCACACAAAATGTAGTGTTCTTAATCTCATCCATGATGCTCTCAACGCATTGCTCACACAGACTGTGCGTTATGACCTTTCTGACCTTATGTAGTTGCAGTGGTGTAAGAGAGATTTTACTTCCTTCTCATTTGGTATTCAGCAACATTGTGCATGTTGTTCAGGTTCAAAATTTTAATTTGATGAGTGGCGACAAGGTGCTAACACCTTGCTGAAATGGGCTGTCCAAACAAGGTTTAAAATATCAAGCTGCATACATGATTGCTTACCGATTCCCATGTGTCCCCAATCATAATAGGGTGGTTGCATTCCATATTATGTTTATAATTACAACCGTCACGGCACATTAACTTAGTCAACGTTGATGAAATTAATATCAGAAAATGAGTAAGGCCGCTCTAAAAATGTAATGTAGGGTTTGCACAGGGTTGAATGTACAGCACGTTTTTGGCTTCATGGTATTCTGCGGGTTAATGACTTCAGTGGAGGCCAAATTTGTTGTCAATACTTGTCTGCAGCATCTGAAATTATGGCTGATGTAAATGCTAAATCATATCAGACACTGCTTGTACAGTGTGTGATTATAGATCTACGTATCAGATTTGCTTGAGCTGCATGAAAGATTGATCTTGCGCCTAACGGGCAAGATTTATCACATAGACAAAAGTAGAAACCAGCTCTGAGCCTCAAGTTGACATGCTGATAGAGGTGTTTGTCTTTCTAGCCCATTACAGAAGAACCTGTTTGGAGAAATCTACTAGAAGCAAAACAATTTGTGAAGAACCTCATTTCATAACTTAATGGGGCATATTATTACATTGATTCTTGATTTGCTCACACAGTGAACTGTTCCCTCATGGTTCAGTTGACATGATTGCACACAACAAAGAGAAAAATGTGGAATGTGTAAAGTAAACGCTTTGCACTTGTCTATCGAAATGTGCAGCTGTCTTTTGCTTCACAATTTGTATTTGCACTTGTCTGGTCATCCAGTTACATCCAGTACATTGATTTAAAAAGAGCACTTGTAATAGTCTCTTGTGTATCTGTCTGATCTGCAGTTCTGTCTCGGCTCTTGTGTGTATTTGAGTGTATGCATTAAGTATAGGGAAGCGCACATATGTATACGCATGTGCAATATGACCTTAGTCCGTGTGGTCCAGCTGTCCCTGCAGCATGCTGCATGATGGGTGTGTGGAGCCGGTCTGGTCAGGAGAGCAGCAGCTGTTTTGCGATCTGGTCTGTTTCTTCAGAGGAAGGCATATGTGGGTCTGACTGGCCAAGCTGTTCAGGGGTCACACCAGAATAACCCCTTCATGAGGTCAAATGCAAACAAGTATTGCAGTCAGTAAGGTGCAGTATGTATACCATGTCCGCAGAGTGAAAAGCTAATGAGAAATGTTTTGGGGTGCTTTCGTCAAGGTTTTACCAGCCGCAACAGTGTTGCTGGTATTTTTTTCACCTTGTGAGTTTGTGTGTGTGTGTGCATGTGTGTCATCATGGCAGAATGTGCTACTGAAGACACCTTATGTAACTACCACAGAAGCGGTTTTGAATTCTTTGCCAGGTGTTTTTACGTCTGAGAACTGACTGTGTGGAACATGCAGTTACAAAAATGTGCAGGTGTGTAGGTGAGATAAAAACAAAAAAACACATTTAAAGATTAGTGTACACTGTCCAAACAGCTCACTCCTCATTTAAGTCAAGTCATCTACTTTGTAATATTAGTTTTTGCTTCTAATTAAATAGCTTTTATCAAAAAGTTGAGATGACCTATGCTTGTATTTAACAATCACTGGCCACCACCAAAGAATGGAGCAGAATGATTGAGGAGCATTATCTGTCTGTGTGAGTTCAATCCTCACATGCTCCAACAGAACTGTGATGTTTGTGTCCTCAGCCGACAGTTTGCTGCCTGCCAGGTAGAGAGGAGAGTCTTCTTCAGTGATTGACAAGTTTGAACAAAATAACTGATAAAAAAAGAAAAAAAACTTTAAAAATGCACTGAACTTGGCTACTTTTGAAAATATTTCATATAGTCTTCACAAATGTTAATGGGATTAATGAACAAGCTATTGAATGAATAATCTTTATATTTTCTAAGATTCTTTGCACACACACTGAAACAAGCAAAGTTGTCTCTGTAAAAGGCCACTGTCGTAGGCCTGGAAAATGTCAAAGCCTCACACAGTCATTTTTAGTGTCCTAAAAATGCTTTTATATCATTTAATTATTTAATTGACTATTTATACAAACTATTTTCATCCATCTATTATCTTTCATTACTTATCTTTTGGGGACTAGAGCTGGTCCCATCTGACAGTGGGCCTCTGGTTCATCACAGGGCACAAAGTAAATTTAGAAACATGATGTAATGTATCTTCCTGTGGTAACATATCTTTATATTATAATAGTGTATGTGTCAAATATGTTAAGGTTTTAATTCCTAATAGTTATCTACAGACTAAAGTTAATTAATGCATAGGACTTAATAGCTGCATCAGACTGTGCCATCAAATTTGAGCTTTTAGTGCCATTCTTCCTTCAGTGGGTCAGCTGCTGCTCACCTTTTGGTGTTGACTGTTTTTTCCCACTTGCTGGCTGCTCTTGCTCAGTTGAACATGGGACATGGGAGGAACAAGTTTGGCAAAGCAGATGAGATGTGTGTGATTTATTCAGTATAATATGTATATTGACATAAATATGTATACATAAATATGTGTTTTCGTCCTTCCTTTGTGACATTAATGGCAACGGATACATGATCCATGAACAAGTCTTTCAACAGGATAGCATCCCAATAGTTCAAGATACAGTCACAAATATAGTTGAGAACAAAATGAGGGCCAAGTTCAGAAACCTGAATGCCAGCATGTTGACTGGCATCACTGCAGGTGTAATCCTGCTGCAAAATTTCTACTTTTAGTCTACTTTGCTTCCTATTTTCTTCAATTTAAACACACAGTACAAAGGGATGCAAAGACATCTTACAATAAAAAACAGCCTGAGTCTCAAAGGTTTTCTATTTAATATGGATCATCATCTGTTGGTGCTGAAAATGCCAAAATATGACTCTGAGCAAAGTCTACTGATCAGTGATGCCCGTTAGTCTCAGGAAAAACAAAACAGTGAGTACAGAAGAGCCCCGGCTTACTCATAGAGGTGTCATTTTGATGTTCTGCTCTGATTCGGGCTATTCTGTATAATACAAACTTTAAAAAGTCCCATAGGAGTGAGTGATTTATTAGCAGAGCAGTGTGTGACAGCTTAGCTAAAAAGTCAGTGCCTCCATTGTGCAGCAGTATTAAAATGCACTTCATAAAAGCAGCCACGTTAAAGGACTCCGAGAAAGAGGCAGAAAGCTCTGGACTCTCCACATTCTGGCAATAAAATCATCTCCTGCCTCAAGTCATTTCATAAAATGGCAGCGATAAAGAGATAGACTGCTCTTTATTGTTTTTAGATTGCGGGCACTTTGCGAACTCTCCTCGCCTGTGTCTAGAATAATGTAAATATTTCACAGCTATGTGCCCGCTAATACATAAAACAGATATATAAGTCCAATAAAGCTGCATAACTGTTTGTGCCAGGCTCCCCCTAAGGGGCCAAACACTTTAACGGTGAGGGAATATCCCCCCACTCAGCTGACAGAGGGGACACTGAGGCTTCCCTGATGAATGGTACACACCTGCTGGGCCTCGGAGACCAACAGAGCTGCACATGGCCTGTAGAACCATGACCGTATTTCTGAAGAGTAGCATAAAGTATCTTTAAAGTTCAAAGTGCTTGACAGGAGAATAACTCCTCAGCAGAATGTGTGGCAACATATTGGAGAAAATTGGTTTAAAGCTCCTTTTCTGTGCAACTCAGTCAGGACCTGGTCATATGGTAAATAATTGGTAGATATAAATAGAAATGTACTCCTTTGAGAAAGTCTTTTTTTTTTTGCTTTCTGAGTTTAAGTAGGTGTAGCTTGAATATATGCAGCCTCATGCTTGTAAACAAAAAGAAAAGGAAATGAGTTTATTGAACTTGTTATCGGCGAATGCTTTGCGGCGTTTATCGCTCACACCAGCTCATAACCAATAAGGGACAGAACAGGGAAGGAAATTGTTGCATACTGTGGGCAGCATTGCAATTATGCAATCACCCAGGACAACAAAAAAGCCTGTCTAAACAAATAGCAGCAATCAGAAAGGATGCCATCTCTTGGCATTGCTTTAAATGCCAGCAGCAGACAAGACACTCATTAAGAAGATGATGATGGAGGGGAGTCTTCAGATGGACCAGTAGTGGAAACACAACAGCAGACCAAACAATAGGCTTAAATTGAGAGGGACAATTAGCATCATTTTCAATGTCATTCACTTTGTTTTGTTTTGGAAATAAGACGAAGACAATGAATTATGACTTTTTTTTAACTGGTTTGAGAATCGTTGGGAATGCAGAATGATGTTCAATCATTATGAATTTATGTAAACTTGAAAAAATAAGTAAAACTTGAGGAAAAAGTCCTGTCCAACATAAAATTAAATAATGCAAGAAAACGGGATTTGCTGTGTAAAATGTCAGCGATTTCTTCTGTCCAGTACCTGCTATCTGTGTATGCAACATTCTCTAAATGCAGATGTGATGTACAGCGGGGATAGCTTGGACTTTATAGCCTCTCTCCACATTCCATCAAAACGAGTCAGGGTTGAAAAAAAAGCAAAATTGCACAAAATAGACCCACCGGTCGTCTCATCTTTAAATCTGAGTCCTTGCTTGCTGTCTTAAACGATTACAGAGAAATGAAAACACGCATGGGGATTTACAGGCGTACGGCCTGACCTCTCATCCATTTTACCTACCACTGGGACCCATTGTGACCCTAAAATTGCCAATATTGAAGCTCAGTGGGGTGAGTAAGAATCGAGGAGGGGGGGGCTAAATGACGAGACAGCTACAGCTGTGCTCTGCTCCTGCCTCACAGAGACAGAAGAAGAGGGGAAAAAATCATAATCTCACGCTGTCTGATGCAAGCTTAAATGCTCTATTGCTTTGCCGATCACGTTGCGCTCCCATCATCTTTCCCTGGCGTCTCCAAGACAAATCTGGGCTGCTGCCATGCACACACACGCAAACCACTATGCACGGCAACAACAGCAGCTGAGGCGTGATGAACGACGCTCTCGTCCCGACGGGTCCCTGTCGATGCATGTTCAAGTGGATGGGATTGAATTTAACCATAGAAATGACAGGCCATTCTTTTTTGGGGCACGGGGCAGGCTACATGAATGGTTTGTGGCGACAAGGGGCCCGTGATTGATGCCCCATGAGGAAGAGCCGGCGAATCTGTTGAGAGAGACGAGGGAAAACCACCCTTGTCATAAATGTGAGCTTCAGGAGAATCGAGGGGTTGTGGTACTTTTTCTTGAATCTAGGGGCTTCTTATCCTCTTTACCACCTGATCCCTGTTTGAAGGAGCTTATACCTTTCCTCAACCAACTAAAATGGCCCTATTTATCACACCCTGACAATTCTGTCATCAGTGGCCGACCATGTTGTTGGATGAGACACTTGAGTAAAGCTCCGGAGAGCTGCAGTGGGAGATGCAGTTTCTTTTGTCAGTCTGCTGGAATGCTGCATGCACTTAAAATTACATTTTTTGTTCACAGTTAATTTGCTGGTGGTTTACCACTCAAGGTTTGTGGTAATTTTTGAAACACTGGGCCCTTTGTTTCTAGCTGTCTATATATCCAACTAATGAGGCTTATGTAAGTGTAATGAGTTGGTTGAAAAGAATCCCTGTGAAAGGATCGACATCCTCAAAAGTGAAGCCAAAACATCTGGATGCCCCTGTAATCCATTCTGCCCCCTCCATGTTAGCAGATGGGACATGGGTCAAACCAACATCAAAGTACATGTCAAATATTTATCCCTAAAGATGGCTTCTGTCATTTTAGGTATCACACAGATGTATGTTCAAGCGTTTACTTTTTCTGATAAGTTTGGTTTTATTTAGCCATCTGACGCTATAAAAAATAAGGTGTAATGTCATGATTGACAGGTAACCCTTACCTGCAGTTTGGACAGGCAGCTGTATGGGTGTGACATTGGTAACGCAGCAAGATGGCAGCTCTCGAATCATATTTTGGCTTCATTTTACACAGTGAGGGCAGAACATAGACATGTGATGTCCATCTTGATTTACAGTCACTAAAAATTCTTTTTTCTGGCAGATTTTTCAATGTTTTAAGCTAATTTGATTTTAAAGGAAACTCCTGTAAAGGCTCTTATTTTCACACTTTATGGCTGCAATAATAATTATGCTAATGACTGAGGCTAAGGTGGAGAAATACCAATAAAATTTGTGGTCACTGTTTGAAGTCACCAAGTTACCCCTACCATCCAGGACAACACATGCAAACACAGTATATGCATACTATTAAATATACAAAAGATATAAGAAGTTCAGTGATTGAGGCAATGCACATGTAGTGAGCCGAACAACACGAGCAATGCTAACACTTCAGTTTCTGTGACATTGCTCTACTCACACTGGGCAGGTTGTTTCTCAGCCACAAAATCGTTGTGATTGGCTGCTCCACCAAAAATCACATTGTGCTGATTTGTTGTTTCACACTTAAAGTTCAAACAGATGATGATTGCTGCGATCGCTGATAATCCATGAAAAGTGCTGCCTTAACCTTGTTATGCTCAGTGCCTCAGTCCATCTAAACTTAAGTAAAGAAAAACTGAAGGAAGTGAAGATGAAAATGAGCACGAGAAAAAGCATAGTGACATGAGATTTGTGTGAGATGTACATCTCAGGCCCGATGCCTGATAGTTGATGGTTTCTCCGGGTAGATAATAAACTCAGCAGTCTTCTGAGGTGAAGAATGAGCACACTGACATTGTAACTAAATGTATGTTAATCTTTATAATCTGAGTTTAGCCAATTGTCCGCCTTGGTTTGAGACTCCAAATGTTGCTTAAAACTGAAGAGCCCAACACTGCAAAAACCTCTCTTAACACATAACCCTCCTCATCACTGCAAACAATTACAAGTGGACCTGGCATCCCTGTGTAGGGACTCCAGCACTCACAAGGAAATGCTGAAGCCTCCAGGACAATGGAGGGGTTAAGAGGGTGAGACCACGGGAAGGATTAGGAGCATGTTTTCCACTATCTTCACTTCTGCAGGCATCTCTGCAGACCCCTCTCAGGCCCTGCAGCCCGCTTGAGCTTGGCTCCGTCTTCTTATCCACCGAACTCCTGGAAACAGCAAAAACATTCAGAGTTCCAGTCTCCAAATCAGCTGGGCTAACAGACAAGGATGCCTGATGTACCCAAGTGTACTCCGCCCACATCTCTCTCCCCCCCCCTTACTCACACACATACACATACACACATTCACAAAGAGAGAGAGAGAGTCTTGCTAATTCGCTAACATCATTGTAGTGAAGAAGAATGCAATTAAAACTGCTCTTGATAATTAACCCAGATCCATCTCCAACCCCATCTCTGCTGATTATATAAACGGCCATTACCAGGGAGCTATGAATATTCATCAGTCGTAAGTGGTCTTAAGATGGTAGTCATTTTATCTTTTTTTGGGTGGGTGGAAATGGGGTATGGTGGGTGGGTGGGGGGTGGGGGTGGGGGGGGTGGGGGGGTGGAGGGGGTATTTGGCTGTGACTGATTACCACACAGTTGGAGAGAACGTAATCCATGACTGCAGCTTCAAAGCGATTTTGCCGTTAATAAGCATTTTGTTGTTGTCTATTTGTTGTTAAGTTGCACATTTCTTTATCTACTTGTTTGTTGATTCTGTTTGAGGTCTGAAGTGTTTGCAGTACCAACAGTTAAGTATTAAATTAAATTAAATTACATTTATGTAAATGAGATTCACGCATATTTGCTGTTGCAAAACAAGAGCACAAATAAATTCACTCATACGGGGAGATAAAATTATTTCACAGCAAACAGTTACAGAAGACCCCTTGGAATTTCTCACAGATTGTATGTTTCTATATATTATTAATGTTTAGCAAACAAGGCCTACACACACACACACGCAAACACGCTCACACACATGCACACACACTCTCTCGCAGAAATCTGTCAGGCTCAAAGTTTAGTTGAGTGAATTGACAGAAATAGGCTTCAGTACATTATAAATGGGGAGGGGATGGGGGGGGGTAATCAGTCTAGTGAATTGTGACCACATTGAGTCAATGCTGTGATCTTGCCATAAGACTTCAGCAGCAGCAAACAGAGCAGAACAGAGAAGGAGAGAGAAAAGCAGTGGGAGCGAGGGAGCGGGAGAAGGAGAGTGAAAGAGACGGGGAGAAACCTTTCATGATAAAAACTGCCCGCTCACAGTGCGATAAATTGGGGGATGACACAAGTCACAGCACAACAAAAGGGGAGAACATTGGATGGGGACCCTTCACTGAGAAATTGATGAGATCGAGTCTGAAAGAATTGTCTCTGTGAGCCAACACTGGGGCTTAGCTCCCAAAACTCCAGGATTAAGACAACATCCCACCGGAGGTGGAGCTGGCATGAGTCCATTAGTCCCTCATGATTTCCCCGACACTTTTCTCAGGCTTCTTTTTTGACACCACTAATAACTTGTCTCATGCTCATGGCTTATTTATTGTACAAAAAAAATAAATGCAATACCACAGATACAACCACAGTCACCTTTGAAAATCATTTTAAAACTCAAAGATCAGGTATTTTGTCTGAATGCATCATTCTTCACTCGTGTGATTCTGACTCACTTGGCTCTGCATCCAAAAAGCTCGTCACACAAATTCAGCTCTCCCCATCTGATAAAATGATCTGTTTGAGATCAGCAGCCTCCTCCTGCTCAGCCACCGACACTCACAGACTTTATACAGTGTGCACATGCCCTTTCTTTTGATTTCCTTTTATCTACCAGAAACAATTTCTGTACACACAAAATCAAAACCCCGATATCAAACAGTGACATTTCTGTCAACATTTCTTGTGCCCTATAATCCTAATGGCATGCTAATCCACCTGCCTTTCAGCTACTCACTAAACTAGGATGTAAGTTGCAATCATGACAATATTGCAAAAAATTTATTTTAGCTCACAGCAACATTCAGTATTCTCCATCATTATCAGAGTGTTTCTCTATAAATTTAAGAACAAAAGGGTTTTAAAGACCATCAGTAACATTGTACAATAAATTTATAATTATATTTCAACATAATGCTTAAAACTGAACGAAAGTCTGCCTCAGGTTCATTAATTAATTTTAAAAGAATTATTGCTTTATTGGATAGTCAGTAGTAGAGAGATGACAGATGACAAAAGTGGGGAGAGGATAATGAGGAATGAGGTGAAGCAAGGGTATCTTTGGATTTGTTTAGGTAGCAGTGGGTTTATCAGAGCATCTTCCCTGAAACAGCTGCCTGGGCAGTTCAGACTGAGTCAGCCGTGGGCTGTAAAAACTAAAACAATGAGCTGACAGAGGCTAAAGGCTCCATAGAGTTCAGAGGAACTACAGTTAGACAGCAGTTCTTTGTGAGTTCTTTACTATTAAACACTCATTTAATCCAGTGATAATAAAAATGTTGATATTAGCAGCTTTAAATGCACAATGTATAATTTCTGCCATTAGAGGTCTTTCAGAGATAAAAATAAAAATAAAAATAAAAGCAATAGTTTGATGATGTCATGAACTAGCGTGGGATCATGGGATTAATTGTTTATTTCATTGTTCCACAGCCATTTTCAGATGAGAATCTGACTGACTCAGGCAGAAACGCCACAACTGATTTAATGTATGAAAGTTTTATGAAAGTTTTTTGCTTTGGTTATGAGAGAAGCTGGAACTCAAGAGCTCAAATTTAGCTGTAAACTGAGTTGTCTTGTCAAAAATTGTGTTGTATATTAAAAATTATTTTTTTAAAGAAGAATATGACCTTATTGTGAATATGAGGTTAAACTCAGATAAGACTGAAGTTTTAATACTTGGCCCTAAACAACATCGGATCAGACTACCCCATGATATAGCTACTCTAGAGGGTTTAACTTTACTCTACCACTATAAGTAATCTGGGGGTTATTTTTGATCACGATGTGTCCTTTAACTCTCATATTAAAAAAATCTCAAGGGCTACCTTTTTTCATCTCCGTAACATAGCAAAAATCGGGCATATCCTATCACAAAAAGATGTGGAAAAATTAGTCCACGCATTTGTTTCCTCCAGACTGGACTACTGCAACTCCTTACTATCAGGGTGCATCTTTAAGTCTTTGAAGAGTCTACAATTGATCCAAAATGCTGCTGCGTGTGTACTGACAAGAACTGGGATAAGAAATCATATTACTCCAGTATTAGCTTCTCTGCACTGGCTACCTGTAAAATCTAGAATAGAATTCA